>OY728139.1:946176982-946608062 GCA_963277665.1 Viscum album | reverse complement strand
AGAGTGAATCTCTCCTATTGAGAGAAAATCCATCCCAAATTATTAATAAATGAACTTTACTTTTTAACAAATTCATTTTATGCTAGAAAAATATGTTTTCTTCATAAATTATTTTTTACTAGTTTTTGTGGGGAAAATATTATAATTAGTGTCAACATTTGGAAATTTTATTTGATAAAAAATATCATTTTTTAAATAATCATATCAAAACTATCTTATGGTTATTATTTGATATTTTTCAGAAAATATTGATTTTTCAATGAATATTGAGAAATACATATTTTTAATTGAAAACTCTCAATCCTTTTCAAGTATTCAAAAATGAAAAAACTATTTTGGATCGTTTTAAGTCATAATTAGTTCATTTTGATAAAAAATAATACATTATATTTTAATGAATCGATTTTTATACATTAATTTTTTTCAAAAATATTGTTATAATTACAAAGGTATACCTATGAAAAAATGTTTTTCATCACAATTTTAAAATTTAATTTTAATAAAATTATTCTACATCTGTGAATTAAATTTGATAAAATGGATCCCATGTATAGAATCAGCGATAATTTATATATTTTATTAGGGTTAATTTAATATTTCTTCATATTGAATAGTAAAAATAGTAACAAAAACCTTTACAGTTAAGGTTAAAATAGTTTTATTAGGGGTTAAACTAAATAGGTAAGGATTAAAATAACCTAACCACATGAATTTTTCCTATTGTATTAGTGGTAATTAACCAAATATATTTTTTTTATAATTAAATAATTTATTTTAATACATTATATTGAATTTTATAAACCCATGCATTACTTTTGAGAAGATAAGTTATATTTTAATCAAATTGAAAAACAATTTTTGGGTCATTGAATTTTATTGAATGGTTGTATTATACCTATTGGTTTTGGATTACTTTAAAAGTATATAAAAATATTTGTTTATTTTTTAACCAAAATTGTCATTCAAACCAATTTATTACTTGATTTCATGGAAAAATATATTTTTTTACACTTAAATCGAGTATTTTCCAAGAAAACTATTTTTCATGTGTTTTGTGTTTTTTTATAAATATATTCCTCATTTATAAATAGGAATTGGTAAACTGGATTTAAAATTTGAAATCATTTCTTAAAAATTTTCTCATTTTAATTTTCTTCATATAATTATGTTTTCGTGGGTAAAAAGTTATGTTATCATGGTTAATGTTAAAATGAGTTTAATGTTTTTTAACTGGGAGATAAGTCATAGTGTGTATCCATCACATGTATAAAATGTGATTGTTATAGTTTATTTTAGACCCTATCACATATTATCTTCTAATTTTTGGTTACTTGGTTCCATTTTAGATGGTTATGATATATGTATATATATCATTTAATCTATTAAGTAATATCAAAGTGTTTCATTTCCCTTAAGTTATAAAATGAAACCTCCTCTCCTATATTGCTCAAAACTTTTGTGAACTATAGGCTCAACCAAGACCTACCCAAATACCTTCCTAAATTCCAATCCTCATGATCTTATTGGTCTTATTTTTTGGCATAATATATACTTAGAGATATTGAGATTAAAATAAAAGGGGATTTTCTAAATACGAGGTATATCTTTTCACTGAATGTTTTAGAACAATATCTTTGTATACCATCCCTAAAATCTTCTTCAAACAAGATGAAATACTAACATCAATAACTTCCTTATACTTCACTACTTTTATGTTAATGGCATAACCTATATCCATCTCCTCTTCTATCAAATGGGAAATTAAACCATCTTTTATGTGTACGAAGGACTACCACCTCATGAGTCGGTGTAATCTGTTTCCATCACCACATATCACAACTGGTTAAAATGTAGATTTAATGAATATATATGATACTCGTGAAATTCTTATCATTCAGGAAAAAATATATCATATACTTTCTTACCTTTCCATCCATTGAAAAATGATAACATCATTAATGCATATCTATGTATTACCACCTCTACAAAGTGATGTGATTTATTTTCAATGACCAGATCACATAGATTCAATATAAAAGTGTGTTTTAATAATGAATAAGATATTTATTATATAATAATAATTCTATAAAGGTAATATAATACTTAACTTCTTTGTATAATGTCTGTTAAAAATTGGAAAAATTACTCATGTCTATGTATGGCCTACTGTCTACATGATTATAATATATATCATTTTTTCCTAAAAATATTTAATGCAGGACTTTAAAGTATAATTGTTTTATAATAGTGATAATTTATTATATATAACATTGAAATAGATTAAATAAAAGGAATATTAATCATATAAAATTTTATTAAATAATTAAATAATTTACATAAATTTGTTTTTGAGGAAAATGAAGCTTGAATGTGAAAAGTGAAACTCGAGGTAAGGGTCATTTTTCATTAAAAATGTCATTTTAAATATTATAAAGATTTATTTTCTAAATATTTTTCTTCTATATCCAGATTATTAATATTATTTTATGAATATATTTATATGGACATAATTGAATTATAAAGAACATTTTATGTCACTTTTTTATCCTTTCAAAATATTTCAAAAGGGATATTCTTATGTATTTTTTATGGATTGCTTTTATTTATTTTCAAAAGACATAAGGAATGTCCTATTTTAACATATAAGTTATCAATGGATTCAACCATATTCATAACTATTATTTTATTTTCAACATCCTTTAAAAGATTTCAAATTTTCATCAAAGAAAAAACCTTATTCCCTTTGTTCTGTGTATTTTCATAAAGGGTTTTAAATAGAAGAGATATATTAATATTCAGAAATGCCTTCTTATAGGTGAAAAGAATATATTATGACATAAATGAAATCTTTCAATGTATTGAGATTATGTTATGGTTCTTCGTAATTATTTATGATGATGGGTGGTTCCATTATAAACCATGTAGATGTGGTTCTAATATCATCATGGGATGTGTGGTTCCATTATGAAACATGGATGTGTGGACCATTATAAACCATGAATGGGTGAGATTGATATAGCTCTATATTTCATTGGGAAAAATAACAGTTTACCAAATAGGCTTCACCTAAGAGATTATTCGAATTTATCAGGTAGGTTATTGTATTTTTAAGAGATATGGAAATGATTCTCATGTTACCTAAATGACATTTCTATGCTTGATAATGAGTTTTTTAGTAAATCCTTTGATTTCACATGGTAAGTTGATTAATGATTATTTTAAAGAAATTAATATGCCATTGTGGGTAAAAATGCATACTTTGATGAATTTTTTTTTCAAGAGTTCTCATTTTTTTCAAAAGAAACTCTCATGATTATGATTTATCCATTATGTTTTCTTTTAAATTTTTTTCTGAAAAACATTTGATCATAAAACTTATTTCTTCTATATTTAAATGATTATTTGAGCTCAATTTGTAATAAATTAAAAGATAAACTCTCTTGTATGCCCTTGTGGTTTTGAAATGGACTAATGGGATTACTTTATTTTTCAATATGTTCATCACTGAGGTTTGTTTTTATTATCCCATGTTTTTAAATGAATTTTCAAGTCATAAGGATGAGTCAAAGAGTTAATAATGCCAATGTTCCAGATTTGGTTATTACCTAGAATGAAGAAATCATGTTTTAAAAATAACTTTTTTTTGTGGGAGAAATAAATATTATGTGAAATTTTTAATTTTGAAAGATTTTTTCCTAATTCCATAAAACTATAAACCTAAAAGGTCCATAGAGATGTAATTGATCGAATATTTCAATTTTGATTTATATGTTTTAGACGTCTAAAATTAGATTTCGTTTGTTGATATCAAACCAAGAAATGTCAACATTATGTATTTAGATTTAGATCAAGGTATATGGGTATAGTTCTATTATAGTTGGCAATAGATAAGCAATCATATAACTTTAAAGATTAAATTTATTCAGGTTAAGACAACTTAAGAGTTATGGATATCATCATGGATTTATAATTTTATGGTTGATCATTAGTTCAAAGGCTTATACACACCTTTTGAGGTTTAAGAAATGGAATTTTTAGTTGATTAATGATATTTTGAGACATTTTATTCGGTTCTGTTCTATGTATCCCATAGGTGTATCATAAGAAATATTTAAAAATAATTCTATTAGATTTTTAAGGATGCAATATGAGGGGTATGATAAAAAATTTGAGTTTATAACATTCACTAATATTGAGGTTGTTGATGTAATTTGAGATAAAATTGTTATTACATATTTGGAACATGTGATTTATCATATAGATAACCTTGGGATTGAAATGTGACATGGATGCTAAGTAATTAAGTTTATTTATGAATAGGTTCACTATTTTGGGAATATTTGTTCATTAAGGTAAATTCAAATACATTGGTTAATATGGGTTTTTACTTTAGGAATAAAATTTGAATTATATTTTTGAAATATATATGATTTTATTGTAATTTAGTTTATTTATGGAAATTATTAGTTCATTTTGAATATACCAAGAAATTTTGGGTCAAGTTAGACCTTCCCCAAAAAATTGTTAATAAAAAGTAAAAGTACAATGTTACAATAAGCTTTACCTGATCGAGACATTTGATCCATTGTGGTAGAAGTCGTCATGAGACATCCCTAGTCCTCATGTTAAGAGCATTAACTGCAAGCTCAAAATCTGATTCGATCCATACAAAATTCCAACCGTGATAGATAGAATACTTGACATCATTAATGAAAGCCCACATCTCAGCTTCATAGGCAATTCTCATCCCAATAAAGTGATGAAAACATCCTTTAATAAAGTCACGGTGCATGCAAAAGACACCACCGCAACCCGAGAGTCCCGACAATCTCAAAGCAGTGCCATCAACATTAACCTTAATGAAGATAAATATTGGATGAAACCATCAGATATATTTGATCATGAGAGGTGGCTTTGGGTTACCAAACACTCCCAACAACCACAGTGTTGTAAGATCCAAGCAGGTGTTGTCCATGGCACCGTTTTTTATGGCAGCAGCAGCATGAACGTCTTTGTGAATTAACAGCACACTAGTGTGACTAGAAGGGTCCTTGTTATCAAGTAGTATCTCGCTTCTAGCTGTCCAAACAACCTGAAAACCCACTGCTGCAGCGACAATTAACATATTTTGTACTTGTGCACTTCGGCCAGATTTGGTAACGCTGATCAACAAATCATCAACCTACCTATGGGAGCATAGATTCATACTAAATATATCACTAATATATCCCCACAGCTTCTGAGCAAAGGAGAAGGAAAGAAACAAGTGCTGAATAGTCTCAGCATCCTTCAAACATAAGTGGAAAGCAGAAACAATGCACTGACCAGCCTTCCTCGGTTGATCATGTGTGGGCAACCTGTTCTTCCTTATTCTCCAGAGAATGAGTAACCGTGAGGGCTGAACAAATGGGGCTTCGAATTTAAGTAGCCAAGTAGGAGCTTGAGCCTCACCAGCAAAGTGCATCTTGTAGAACTTCTTAGTGAAATAATGGCCAATTCTGTTGGGTCTCCAGATGAGCACATCATTGTCCATAAAAGAATAATTCTGAAGTTCCATCTGGGTCTGATAAGACATTATGACATCAAGGTTGTCCCTATGATCCAGAAAATCAGCCACTGACATGTCCAGCAAATTCACAGGTAATACACCCATGTGTAGTAGACTATCCATCCGTGAAGTTCACAAACAATTAAGAGTAGATTGTCTACTTACAAGCCATCTTGAGTTTTGAAGAATATCATTGAATGAGTGTCTAAGAGAAGCCCACACCGATGAAGACAAGTAGTGTAGATAGTCATTCAGAAGTTTCAGTTTAAACGCAAGACAAAAAGTACAAAGACGAGTCAGTCGAGGATAAGAGATTCCAAGTGAACTTATTAATAAGTCCATCATTGAAGATCCTCAGATCCGTGATTCCATGGCCTCCCATTTCGACGAGCTTAATACAATCGTTCCAGGCAACTGTAATAAGATTTTTTTCACTAATGGATCCTGTCCAGATGAAGTTCCCATCATGGATTGAAGTTCATTGAGAAAATTCCTTGGCCATCTATAAACTGAGAAGGAATGCATAAATTTTGACGTTATCACTAAGTTAATGAGGTACAACCTCCCTGCTTGAGAAAGAGCTTTCCCTTTCCATCTTTCCATCTGATTAATGATGCCTGAATAGATTCCCTCAAGATACTGCCTCCGCACCTTGCCACAAAAAAAGAGGGACTCCAAGGTAAGTGAATGGAAGGGAACACTTCCCAACTCCAAGAGACTTGGTGATCCTATTTTGTTTACCCACTGTAAGACCATCACCAAAAACAATGAAAGACTTGTTCCAATTAATGTGTTGTCCATCCAACGCCTCGTAATGTAAAAAGAGGGCCTTTATTAAAGATAT
Source organism: Viscum album (assembly GCA_963277665.1). Classification (NCBI taxonomy): domain Eukaryota; kingdom Viridiplantae; phylum Streptophyta; class Magnoliopsida; order Santalales; family Viscaceae; genus Viscum; species Viscum album. The sequence continues at coordinate 946,601,670 of OY728139.1, read as the reverse complement.
AGTGCTCCGGGAGGCTTTCCCAAAGATGAGAATGTCATCAGCATATAATAAATAGGATGGAATGAAATTATCCCTTCCAGCTTTGATCTGTTTAAATAAGCCAAATTGAGAGAGCTCGTTCAGGCATCTACTCAAATATTCCTCAGCAATGGAAAATAAGAGACTAGATAGCGGATCACCCTGCCCAACAGTATTTATACATTGAAAATAAGCCCTTGGAGAGCCATTTATAAGAATGGATATCCTTCCAAATCTGAGGATGGTGCCGATGAGCTTAATGTAATCATTCGAGAATCCAAACCTCTTAAGAACTCCAATGATGAAGCTCCATTTTAATGTGTCAAAAGTTTTCGAAATGTCAATTTTAAGAGAAAAATTGCCTGACCTGGTCTTCATTTTCATCAGGTTGATACTTTCCGCAGTGGTAAAGAGACAGGTCTGAATATTCCTACCAGGAATAAAGCCAAACTGGTTAGGTGAGACATGCTCCCTTATAATGCGCCCCAATCTAGTCATCATGATTTTGCTAATGATCTTGGGGGTGGTGTGGCCAATAGCCACCGGCCTGAAGTCTTTAATCTCAATAGCATTCTCCTTCTTATGAATAAGAGCAATGAAATTAGAGTTGGTGCCATAGGGCATGTATGTCACGCCCCGTCCCCCGGGACCCGTGCCGTGACTACCCCAAGCCCGCCTTCCATAGGCCAAGGGTTGGCGACTAGCACCAAAGGCGTAATTCCCTAAAACTAGGAAGACGTTGTCTTTATAATCTGTAAACGCACACAATAGAGCACACAGCTGGATACAAAACACTAAGTAAACTGTATAACAAAAGAGTGCTGAAAAGTAAAAGGGGCCAGAAATACAAGCTCAATTGTAAAGTACAAGGAACTGGAAGTACAAGTACAACTGAATAAAGGAAAAACAGCTACTAGGTCGTCCTCCGGGATTCCTACCTGAAGGGTAGGTACATATAGCCTCCTCAGCACTCCACATCCGTCAGTCTCCTCCGTGTACCAACTCGTCGTAAGGTCCACCTCCGAGTACCGTCCAGTCCTAGTACTCTCAACCTCAGTCAGCGTTGTTCGTCGTCTGCATCCAACACAACAAGGTGCGGGCATAGCCCGTGCAGGGGTGAGTATAACGATACTCAGTAGGGACCCCGAGACCCTCAAGGTCTCACAAATCCACCAAGGATAAACCACAAAGTAAGGAATCAACAGATAACCCTACTTAGATATATGCCCATACATATACCTAAGTTATTAAGTAATCCATCTCAATCATGAGGAAAACACAAAAGTACTGACTCAGCTCAACCATGATTTTATTGTAGGGGGTAGTATCAAGTAAAATCCCCAACACATTATCGAAACCTTGGCTGTTAGAGAACTCCTCCTCTATCGAGTACAGTGGGCATACTGCGACACCAAGTGCGCTTCCCACTAACCTTGGACTGTTAAGGTACTCCTGTCGAGTATCGTGGGTCTGTTGCGTCACACAGAGGCGCTCCCCACCATGGGTCTGCCGCCACACTCAGGCGCTCCCCCTCGTAGCCTGTTGAGGTACTTCTCCTGACGAGTACCGTGGGCTGTTGCGTCACCAAGCGCACTCCTCCACCGTTGGTCTGCCGCGACACTCAGGCGCTCCCCACTGGGCTAGTAGAGTCACTCCGAGTCAAACGGTCAGCAGTCGTCAGGTCTCAGCCAGCTACTAGGTCTCGGCACTCTGCTCGCTCGTCACTGGAAGGATACGCTCCACGAGCTACTGGTCGATACACCAACTATCATGAAGTCCCATGAAGAAGTATCTCAAAGGTCTGCCACATCATAGGGGTCTCAACGCAACAGACGGCGCGTCAATCGGACACCCGGTCTGTGAGTTATTAGCCTTTTAGTCCTGGGGCCCAGTTGGATTCGTGCACGATCCAACCTGACCGTATCTCAACTATACCCCAAACTCCAGTGGGGTATACTCAAAGGGACTGTCATGCTCCAAGATTACCAGGGCCGCTAACGGTTCTTCAAACGGACGTCCGGTGCCAATGATATGGTCAAAAGAAAGTAAAGGGTCGTAGTGGGTCTGGGTCCGGTCCGACCCAGCCAGCCCGTTAGGTTCGGCCCGGCCCGCTGGGCGGGGCCCAGCGGGCCGCGAGGGCGCAGACCGGTCACGAGGGCGCGAACCGGCCCCAAGGGCGCGGACCGATCGCGGGTCGGCGCGAGGGCGGCTCGGCCCAGAGGGCGGCGCGAGGGGCCGGTTCGGTCGGGGCACCGCGAGGGTGCAGGTTCGGCCGGGGGCTCGGGAGGTCGGCGTGCTGGCGCGACCGGGGTGGCTTGGGAAGCCGGCGGGCCGGGGTGGTGCGGACGAGGCGTGGCGCGGCGCGGCCGGGGCCGGTTCGACCGGTGGCGGCGCGAGGCCGGCGGGCTAGCGCGACCAGGGCGGCTCGGGAGGCCAGCGTGGCAGGGAGTCGATTCGGCAAGGAGGTCGGGGTGGCCGGGGCCGATTCGGCCGGTGGACAGCGCGGCCAGGGCGGCTCGGCCCGGCCCGGGGCGGCTCGGCCGGAAGGGCGGAGACCGCGGGGGCGGTTCAGTCGAGGCGTCGCGAGGTGGCGCGGCCGGTTCGGCCGGCGGCGGCACGGAACGCCGCGGGGGCGGCGCGGGTCGCGGAGGCCGCGGGTCGCGCGGTCGTTGCCTTCGTCACCTTCGTCGTCGTTCTCGCCTTCCTCCGTTTCGAAGAACACCGCAAAAGAGAACGATTGAGGGGTCGAGCCATGTTGGTTTGGTCTGCACCCTCCGCATTTAGAGAGGTAGCATTTGGCTCACAAGAACGAAGCACAACAAACCCTCCTGCAATGAATAATCCCAAAACCCGCAAAAGAAAAACATATGCGGATCAACTAGTTAGAAGTTGATCCGCGTTCTTTGTTTTAGAAGGAAAGAATCGCGGAAATATAAAATCAATCACAAAAATCCCCTACCTTGTTTGTTGTTCGTCGACGGAGTCGCGGGGAAGAAGACGGAATTGTCGTCGTTCATCACGTCCGCCGCACACCTCCAATCCCAAGCTCGTGCGTCGGTTCGTTGACGACAATAAGGAGGGAAGGTCGGTCATCGAAGACGTCCCACGTCAGTTGCCTCTGCAAGGTGCTTCCGAGGAAGAAGTCGGAGACGCTCCTCGCCAGCGTTCTTCGTGGAGGAAGTTCTTCGTTCTTCGTTGGAGAAACTTTCTCCCAAGAGCTCCTCCTCTCCCCAAATTCCACCCAATATGAAAGGTGTGCCAAAATAATAGATTAAACCATCTATTATTTTGTTGGAAAGAATTCAAAAAGCCTAATTAATTAAGGTGGGTGGCGTAATAAATTAAGGAAGGTGGTGGCACCATTAAGGGAGGGGTTGGCACAAATAAAGGTAGAGGAGGTCAAGAGGCTCTCCCTCATTAATGAGGAGAGTTGAGAGTTTCTCTCAAATAAATGGGGGGTTTAGTCCCGGGTGGTCCCCACCACCATAACCTCTCGTGGGAGGTTAGGTTCGGGTGGGCCCCACCACCATAACCTCTCATGGGAGGTTAAGGTCGAGTGGTCCCCACACTTCAACTCCCACATGGGTGGTTACAACAAAATAAAATAAAATATGAGCTTATTTTATTTTATTATTTCCACGTAAAACCCAAAAACTAACTTCCATCATCGACCAACTGTCGTCGAGGTGAAAGTCTTCTTAAGCGAATGTCGGCGCTGCGAGTTCAACGGTGTCCTCAGATTTCAATTCCGAACACCAGTTCAAAAGTTATAAAAACTCGCTCGAACTTTCCCTGAACGTACCCAAACAAAACTTCAGAAATGGATTTCGGGTACATCGAACCTCGAAATCATGCGCCGTCAATTTTTGCGAACTCGTAAAATTCCCATTTAATTAAAAAAAATTACATGGAAATTACGGGTCTTTACATTCTCCCCACCTCAGGGTTTTACGTCTCCATAAGCTACAACTCAAACTAAGGGAACAAGTGGGGGTACTGAGCACGCATCTAAGCCTCCCGCTCCCATGTGCTCTCCTGGAGGTTCTCATGCTGCCAGCGAACACGCGCCAGAGGTATCGACCGTCCACGAAGGACCCGCTCCTATCGATCCTCAATCTCTACTGGAACCTCCGTAAAAGTCGCCCCATCGTCGACGTCCAGCTCGCCATGGTTGATGATGTGAGAAGGGTCGTGCACGTATCTCCTCAGCTGGGATACGTGGAAGACGTCATGCACCCGGTACAACTGAGGTGGAAGAGCTAAGCGGTATGCCACCTCGCCAACTCTGCTGAGGACCTGAAAAGATCCAATGAATCTCAGAGATAACTTGTCACCTCGGCCAAATCTCCGCAGACCTCGTCAGGGTGAGACCCGTAGAAAGACGTGGTCGCCATCCTCGAACTCTAGAGGTCTCCGTCTTCTGTCAGCATACGACTTCTGCCTGCTTTGTGCAGTCTTCATCCGCTCCTGGATGATCTGCACCTTCTTTGTGGTAGCCCGTACCATCTCTGGTCCCACTAGTGCTGACTCCCCTGGGTCAGTCCAGCACAATGGTGATCTACAAGGTCGCCCGTATAACGCCTCAAAATGTGTCATCCCAATGGTGGACAAGTGATAACTGTTGTTGTACGCAAACTCCACCAAAGGCAAGTGAACCTCCCAGCTGCGACCGAAGTCTAGGACACAAGCACGCAGCATGTCCTCGAGGGTCTGAATGGTCCGCTCAGTCTGACCACCCGTCTGAGGATGGAAGCTGGTGCTCAAACGAAGTTGCGTCCCGAAATCCTCCTATAACCCCTTCCATAGCCGGGAAGTAAAATGTGTGTCACGATCGAAGACAATCGTCGAAGGTACTTCATGTAGCCGCACAATCTCCTGTACATAGAGGCGTCTCAAGCTCTCTACTGAACTCTGCTCTTTGATCGGTAGGAAGAGGGCCGACTTGGTGAGCCGATCGACGATCACCCAGATATAGTCATGACCCCTGGATATACGTGGAAGTCCTGTCACGAAGTCCATGGATATCTCATCCCACTTCCACTCTGGGACCTCTAAAGGCTGAACCAAGCCTGCAGGTACCTGGTGCTCCGCTTTCACTTGCTGACAAGTGAGGCACCGAGAGACAAACTTTGCAACTGTCTTCTTCATTCTCGGTCACCAGTGTTGTCGTCGGAGATCTTGGTACATCTTCGCCACTCCTGGATGTACCGCTAGAGGGGATGTATGAAACTCCCTCAACACTTCCTCCTGAAGTGACACTGGTACCATAGTACGTCCTCTGAAGAGGATGACGTGCTCCCCACCTTCAGAAAATCCATCAGGTGCCTGCCCTGTGGATATCTGAGCACGCTGTGTCTCGCGGTCAGCGTCCCCATGCTGCGCCTCCCTGACTCGCTGAAGAAGTGGGGGAGTGACTGTAAGAGACTGAAGAAAAGCTGCTCCATCCCGATCTACAAAGGATATCTGCAAAGCGGTCAGCTGCTCCGTCGCCTCGCCTAGCAACTGTATACCAGATCTCCTGGTGAGTGCATCTGCAACAACGTTCCCCTTCCCAGGAGTATAGACTATCTCGAAGTCGTAGTCTTGGAGGAACTCAAGCCAACGTCGTTGTCTCAGGTTCATGTCCTTCTGAGAGAAGATATACCTGAGACTCTTGTGATCAAAGTACACGGTAAAACGCTCGCCCATCAGATAGTGTCGCCACATCTTCAAGGCGAAGACCACTGCTGCTAACTCCAGGTCATGGGTAGCGTAGTTCTGCTCATGTTGTCTCAGCTGTCATGAAGCATATGTGATCACTGCTCACTCCTGCATCAGGACACATCTGAGCCTGATCCCTAATGTGTCGCAGTAGACTACGTACCCTACGTCTTCCTCTGGAAGGATCAAGATGGAGGCATTAGTCAGCCTCAGCCTCAGCTCCTGAAAGCTCTGCAGGCATCTCTCCGACCACACAAAGGGTTGCCCCTTCTTTGTCAAGGCTGATAGTGGTGCTGCAACTCTGGAGAAGTCTGTTACAAACCTCTGGTAATAACCAGCTAAACCCAGGAAACTTCGTACCTCCGTCACACTCCTGGGTGGCTCCCAAGCAAGTACCGCCTCAATCTTCGCTGGATCCACTGCAACTCCAGCCTCCGAGATGACACGTCCTAGAAAGTGAACCTCTCGGATCCAGAACTGGCACTTCGAGAGCTTACCATAAAGTTGGTGCTCTCGGAGTGTGTCAAGTACTACCTGCAAATGATAGGCATGTTCCTCCTCAGTAGTCGAGTAGATCAGAATGTCGTCGATGAAGACTACGACAAAACGATCGAGGTATGGCTGAAAGATCTTGTTCGTGAGTCCCACGAACACTGCTGGAGCGTTAGTTACGCCAAATTGCATAACCAAGAACTCGTAGTGGTCGTACTGACATCTGAAGGTCGTATTCTGCACATTCTCGTCTCAAACTCTGAGCTGGTGATAGCCTGATCTGAGGTCTATTTTCGAGAACCACTGTGCTCCCTTCAACTAATCAAAGAGGTTGTCAATCCTCGGGAGTGGGTACTTGTTCTTCACGGTCACCTGGTTCAGGCGTTGATAGTCAACACAAAGCCTCAAACTCTCATCCGCCTTCTTGGCGAATAGAATCGGGGCTGCCCAGGGAGAAACACTGGGCCGGATGAATCCATTCCCCTGCAAGTCCTCTAGTTGTACCCGCAGTTCGCGAAGCTCCACGGGAGCCATCCGATACACTGGTGTAGATATCAGTGTCGTCTCGGGGTACAAGTCAATGTAAAAGTCTACCTCTCTGCGAGAGGGTAGACCTAGAACATCATCAGGAAAGACATTCGCGTACTGGTCCACCACTACAGGATAGCTCGGACTCTCCACATCAACTGCTCCGACGGTAAGGCTAGTCAACTGATGAGTGATCGGCTGCACTCTTCTCTGAATAAGTCCATCATGTGCTGCAAAGGCTCCTTTCTCGCCGGTGAAGGTAAACCTGGTCTCATCTGTGCGGACACACCGCATTTTGCGCATACAGTCAATCTGAGCATGGACTGTAGATAACAAGTTTATACCCAAGATGACGTCGTAAGGCCTCGACGCCGCTACTAGGAGATCCCAGCCGAAGCTCTCGCCTCCTAGAGTAAGCTCACATTGCTGACACCAGTACGTAATTGTCGAATCCGCTCCCGTATGAGTCTCTAGCCATAAGGATCGAGCCAACGGCTCCGTCAGAATCTCCAAGCTCCGAACGAGAGCAGTGGTAATGAAAGAATGACCGACACCTGTGTCTATAAGTACTGCAGCTATGGTGGAGTAGACACAGATCGTACCTCGAATCATCTTCGGAGCGCCATGATCGTATGCCTCAGCTGCCTGGAGCTGAGCTCTCCCCTGTACACATGCTCCTTGCGGTCGGGATGGACCTCCTGGTGGTGGTGGCGGTAACACCTCGAATCGTCGTCCAACGCCACCTGCACAGCCAGCTCCTCTGCCACGTCCACCTGCTCCATGCGGACCGCCACGATCGAATCTATGTCTCTGTCTGGGCGGTCCTTCGACCGTCTGTTGATCATCCGAACGGCGGGTTGGGCAGTCACGAGTCATGTGACCCTGCCCGCCGCATGGGTAACACTGCCCGCTCATGGCATGTCTGTGTCCGTTTCAGGTGCCCCGCACAACCGATCCTGAGTCATGCGGTCGTCCACCTGTAGGTCTGGTCCTCTTGGACCTCTGCGACATCTGTCTGCTGTCAACTGCAGAAGACTCTGCTACGTGTCGACTGGTGGTGGATCTCGCTGCTGGAGACTGCTCAGCAAGGAAATTCTCCACTAGGAGGGCTCTCTCTAACACCCACGCCTGCGTCGGGATGCTGAGTAAGATCACTGAAGCCCTGATCTCCCACCTGAGTCCCTGCTCGAAGGTCCGGGCCCTGAAGAATGGGTTATGCACCATATCGGTGGAGTAGCGTGAGAGGTCTGTGAACCTCACTGAGTACTGGGCTACAGTCATGCTGCCCCGCTGCAGATGAAGTAGCTTCTGTATGCGCACTGCGCGAAGAGTCGCTGTAACAAACTCTGCCCGAAACAGGCTCTCGAAGTCTGCCCAGAGAAGCGTCACCTCGTCATTAACCCGGAGCATCAAACTCCACCATCTGTCTGCTGCTGCCTGTAGAAGACTGGCAGCAAGAATCACCATGAGGTCAGCTGGTGTCCCTACCAGTCGGAAAACTCTCACTACAGCCTCCAGCCAATCCTCAACCGCTTGTGGGTCCGTCTCTTCCCTGAAATTGGGTGGCCTCTGGCGCTGGAACACGTGCAACGCGCTCAAGCGGCGTGCACCATTTGCTGCTGGGGCTGGTGGCATCGGTGGCCCAACGGGGAGTGGTACCACTGATGCCTCCGCTGGAAAAGGGTCCTGCACCGAGGCATCGTCGCTCGGTGGGCTATCTGTGCGTATGACTCTCGGAACTCTAGCGGGCTATCTGCGTGGAGGCATCCTGAAAAGGAACAGGTGTGCTACGGTTAAAAAGGTATATCTGGTGAGCTGATCTGGTTGAGCTGATCTGGTTGAGCTGACTTAAAGAAAACTTTTGAAAACACACACGCAGTCAGTGTTTTCATGCACTGAGTCGGAAATCAGAAGTCAGGGTCCTGGTGTATGGATACATCGGTCGCCGCACCAACACTGGACTCCCTGAACCGAGAACCACACTCACTACCCTTAACATTATTGCTTCATAGAAAAGAAAGATCAGAGTCCTAAGTTCTGCAGTAGAACCGACTCCTCTGATACCAATTTGTCACAACCCGTCCCCCAAAGCCCGTGTCGTGACTACCCCAAGCTCGTCTTCCATAGGCCATGAGTTGGCGACTTGCACCAAAGGCGTAATTCCCTAAAACTGGGAAGACATTGCCTTTATAACCTGTAAACGCACACAACAGAGCACACAGCTGGATACAAAACACTAAGTAAATTGTATAACAAAAGAGTGTTAAAAAGTAAAAGGGGCCGGAAATACAAAGTCAACTATAAAGTACAAGGAACTGGAAGTACAAGTACAACTGAAGAAAGGAAAAAACAGTTGTTGGGTCGTCCTCCGGGATTCCTACCTGAATAGAAGGTACAGATAGCCTCCTCAGCACTCCACGTCCGTCAGTCTGCTTCGTGTACCGACTTGTCGTAAGATCCACCTCCGGGTACCGTCCAGTCCTGGTACACTCAGCATCAGTCAGCGTTGTCTATCGTCTGCATCCAACACAACAAGGTGCGGGCATAGCCCGTGCATTGGTGAGTATAACGATACTCAGTAGGGACCCCGAGACTCTCAAGGTCTCACAAATCCACCAAGGATAAACCACAAAGGAATCAACAGATAACCCTACTTAGGTATATGCTCATACATATACCTAAGTTATTAAGTAATTCATCTCAATCATAAGGAAAACACAAAAGTACTGACTCAGCTCAACCAGGATTTTATTCAAGGGGGTAGTATCAAGTAACATCTCCAACACATTATCGAAACCTCGGCTGCTGGAGAACTCCTCTATCGAGTACAGTGGACATGTCGCGACACCAAGCGCGCTTCCCACTAACCTTGAACTGCTGAGTTACTCCTCCTGTCGAGTACCGTGGGTCTGATGCACCACACATAGGCGCTCCCCACCGCAGGTTTTCCACCACACCCAGGCGCTCCCCCTCGTAGTTTGCTGAGGTACTCCTCCTGTCGAGTACCGTGGGTCTGTCGCGTCACCAAGCGTGCTCCTCCACCGTGGGTCTGCCGCCACACTCAGGCGCTCCCCACTGGGCCAGTAGAGTCACTCCGAGTCAAACAGCCAGCAGTCGTCAGGTCTTAGCCAACTACTAGGTCTCTACACTCTATTCGCTCGTCACTGGAAGGATCTGATCCACGAGTTACTGGTCGATACACCAACTGTCACGAAGTCCCACGAAGAAGTATCCCAAAGGTACATCACGTCATAGGGGTCTCAACGCAACAGACGGCGCGTTAATCAGACGTCTGGTCTGTGAGTTATTAGCATTTTAGTCCCGGGAGCCCGGTTGGATTCGTACACGATCCAACCTGACCGTATCTCAACTATATCCCAAACTCCAGTGGGGTGTACTCAAAGGGACTGTCATGCTCCAAGATTACCAGGACCGTTGACGGTTCGTTAAACGGACGTCCGGTGCCAATGATATGGCCAAAAGAAAGTAAAGGGTCGTAGTGGGCCCAGGTCCGGTCCGACCCGGTCGGACCGGCCGCGGGTCGGCGCGAGGGCGGCTCGGCCTGGAGAACGCTGCGAGGACGGCTCAGCCCGGAGGGCGCCGCGAGGGGCCGGTTCGGTCGGGGCGTCGCGAGGGCGCGGGTTCGACCGGGGGCTCGGGAGGTCGGCGAGCTGGCGCGGCTGGGGCGGCTCGAGAAGCCGGCGGGCCGGGGTGGCGCGGCGCGTCCAAGGCCGGTGGCAGCACGGGGCCGGCGGGCTGGCGCGGCCGGGGCGGCTCGGGAGGTCGGCGTGGCCGGGAGCCGATTTGCCCGGGAGGCCAGGGTGGCCGGGGCCGGTTCGGCCGGCGGACGGCGCGGCCAGGGCGGCTCGGCCCGACCCGAGGCGGCTCAGCCGGAAGGGCAGAGACTGCGGGGGCGGTTCGGCCGGAGCGCCGCGAGGTGGCGCGGTCGTCACCTTCGTCGTCGTTGTCGCCTTCTTCCGTTTCGAAGAACACCGCAAAAGAGAACGACGGAGGGGTCGAGACATGTTGGTTTGGTCCGCACCCTCCGCGTTTAGGATGGTAGCATTTGGCTCACAAGAACGAAGCACAACAAACTCTCCCGTAATGAATAATCCCAAAACCCACAAAAGGAAAACATATGCGGATCAACTAGTTAGAAGTTGATCTGCATTCTTTGTTTTAGAAGGAAAGAATCACGAGAATATAAAATCAATCACAAAAATCTCATACCTTATTCGTTGTTCGTCGATGGAGTCGCGGGGAAGAAGACGGAATTGTCGTCGTTTGTCGCGTCCGCCACACACCTCCAATCCCAAGCTCGTGTGTCGGTTCGTTGACGGCGATGAGGAGGGAAGGTCGGTAGTCGAAGACGTCCCACGTCAGTTGCCTCCGCAAGGTGCTTCCGAGAAAGAAGTCAAAAACGCTTCTCGTCGGCGTTCTTCGGGGAGGAAGTTCTTCATTCTTCGTTGGAGAAACTTTCTCCCAAGAGCTCCACCTCTCCCCAAATTCCACCCAATATGAAAGGTGTGCCAGAATAATAGATTAAACCATCTATTATTTTGTTGGCAAGAATTCAAAAAGCCTAATTAATTAAGGTGGGTGGCGTAATAAATTATGGGAGGTGGTGACACCATTAAGGGAGAGGTTTGCACAAATAAAGGTAGAGGAGGTCAAGAGGCTCTCCCCCATTAATGAAGGGAGTTGAGAGTTTCTCTCAAATAAATGGGGGGTTTAGTCCTGGGTGGTCCCCACCACCATAACCTCTCGTGGGAGGTTAGGTTCGGGTGGGGCTCACCACCATAACCTCTCATGGGAGGTTAAGGTCGGGTGGTCCCCACACTTCAACTCCCACATGGGTGGTTACAACAAAATAAAATAAAATATGAGCTTATTTTATTTTATTATTTCCACGTAAAACCCAAAAACTAACTTTCATCCTCGACCAACTGTCGTCGAAGTGAAAGTTTTTTTAAACGAATATCGACGCTGCGAGTTCAACATGTCCTCGGATTTCAATTCCGAGCACCGGTTCAAAAGTTATAAAAATCCGTTCGAACTTTCACTGAACGTACCCGAACAAAACTTCAGAAATTGATTCCGGGCACACCGGATCTCGGAATCACGCGCCGTCAATTTTCATGGACTCGTAAAATTCCAATTTAATTAAAAAAAATTACATGGAAATTCCAGGTCTTTACAATGTAGGTCTGATTAAAACTCCCAGACTACACCGGTCATATCATCCTATACAATATCCCAATAAATCATAAAGAACTTGTTGGTGAATCTATCCGACCTAGCAACACTTTCCATGTTAAGCGAAAAGAGTGCTTCCTTAACTTCCTCCTTCAAATGAGACATTGTGAGAGCAAGATTTAGATGGTCCTCAATACATGGTGTAATATTATCAATCAAATCCTGGGTGTTGTCGGCATCATTATCAAAATAGAGAGTAGTGAAGTGATTCACCGCAGCATTTGAGATCTCACTTTCTGAGGTATAAAGTCGACCATCAATATTAATTGCCTTTAGTCCAACCTTAGCCCTTTTTTCTTTGTGCATCTTATGGAAGAATTTAGAATTTCTATCACAATCCCTCAGCCACCTGACATTCAGATGACTTCGATCCAGCCTTTCCTTCACAGTTAGGAGATCATCAAGCCTTGCAAGTGCTTGGATTTCCTCCCTTGGGGGGGCTGCTAAGGTGCTGGTTGGAGATTTGACAGAAGTCCAAGTTCTCTTCAGCTGCCTTAATCTGATGATCATGGTTAGAGAAAGAAGCCCTGCTCCAAGCCTTTAAGAGTCTTTTAACATTCTTGAGTTTTGCAGCCAAAATATGGAGAGGACTGCCATGTTGAGTGAGACTCCAAGCTTCAAGAATAACCTCTCTACATCCAGGGGTCACAATCCAACCATTATTAAAATGGAAGGGAAGAGGAATAGACCTGATAATTTGAAAGGTAATATCAATCACAATAGGGTTGTGATCCAAGTGATTTTTAGGCAACGTGTATCCCGAAAAACAATAATCAGCACCGTCACCATCCATCTGAACAAAACACATGTCAAGCTTATTTGATTGTCTTCCATGCAACGTATACCTACTCCAAGTGAATTCAGCCCCTGTAAGTTCGATTTCAATGAAATGAAAGTGATCAATGAAGGTAGAGAAGTCTAAATAGGCTGCTCGATTAAAGTGCAGTCTAGTTTTCTCTTCAGGCCTTAATACGGTATTGAAATCACCCATAACCATGTTGGATTGGTGTTGCCCGATCCGGTTGGGCCGAATGCTTGTGGCCCGCAACTGTCGCGGTGCGGACTTCGGAGTCAACTTTGCTGTAGCGCTTTTGACAAAGTCAGCCACCGATCACTATGGTGACGCGGACCACTCTTTCGAACAGTGGTCGTCTTCTCCATTGTTTTATAGCCTATTTTCGGGCTAGGGTTTTAACTGAAAAAAAACCCTCTGTAATTTGTGCTCCCGAATAGTGAAATATTCTGTCTCTCCCGTGGACATAGCGATTATTCCCGAACCACGTAAATCGTCGTGTCCTTTGCTTTCTTTCGTTTTTTCTCATTTCTGTCGTTGTGTCTCCCGGCGATTCCGCAACAAACCACCCATTTGGTAACACCACTTCCAGAAAAATCACCAATCTCATTCCAGAGTTCCCTTCTCCTAATATAGGATGATGAGGCATACACAAAGGAAACCTCAATGTTGTGACCTTGGTACATGCAGGAAACAGAAACCTATTGTGCTTTCTTGAAATAGGAGTTAACCAGTACACAATCATGCGCAAAAACCCAAAGGTGATCCATGTTAAGATCATGAGAATTTTGAGTAATAAATTGATATCCAAGGGAAGACCACTTAAAAGCCTTCCACTTACCAGCAAACATCTTCGGTTCTGCGATGCCAACCAGCATAGGTTTATCAATCAATAAATAATGTAAGGGCCTTGACCGTTGGGGTGTTCCCAAGCCCTTGACAATTCTAGTAAAAGAGCTTCATTGGGGAAGGGTTTGACTCCTTGTTAGAGGTCCTTCCTCCTTAGCAACAGCCCTTTGGCCTTTACCTTTTCTCCCTCTTCATTTTGCCTTCTTCTCAGCAGGATCTTATTGCACTAAGGACTCATTGTTTGAAATATTTTTCTTGCCAGCAGAGTCAGCACTAGGTGACACACTCTTAGGATCCGAAGGGACAACAGCCTGCTCAGTAGGCAATGGATCTTCAGAGTCATCTGCCCAGAAGTTACCACTCAAAGGTGTGAAATTGTTTTTGAACAGAGTGCTACCAGGAGTGCTGCTCTCTAGAGGGGATCTTCTTGCAGCCTTGCTTGGGTGAATCCGTGTGAAATCCAGATTGTGGCCATCAATTGTAGACACATCAGTGCTTCAATCAACAGGTTTGGGATTTGAATCCCTCACTGCTCCATCAGCCTCTTCATGAAATTGCACCATCAAGGATGCAGCCCCGGGAATCCTACCAGTGTCAGTAGGAGATGAAGCCTCCTGACGTAGGTGAGATTCCTCCCCCTGTGAACCCATTTCCCCTGCCAATTCAGTGGGGGTCTTCCTCTGAGACTGTTCAGCAGGCTGCAGTGACTCATGTGGAGATGTCCTGTGCACAGCAACTACAATTCTAGAAACAGTCTTTGCGCCTTCAGGACTCCCACATCCACCATCAGCAACAACTAAATCAGTCTGTAACCTTTTGGCATGTCCAGTAGGATGTTCAGAATTCAGTGGATCATCTATGTGGTTCTCCACATTGTCATCTGGTTTCCTAAAATCAGAAGGTGCACCAGAATTGATCACCAGGATAATCCCATCAACAGGACTCTGCACATGAGCAGGCTCAAGATCAGCTCCAGTTTGGGTACCTGAAATAGTCCTAACCAAGTCAAGCAGTTGAGATGAAGTAGGATGTGCATCCGGAACTCCTTCAGCAGCTAGGGTAGCAGAGTGCTGCCCAGCCACGTCTGCATCACCATTAGATGTCTCTGCATCCTTGTCCTTGGTTGGCTTAGGAGGCAAGATCTTACCTTTATCTATCTTCCTTTGGTAGGAGGCTTCATCATGGCCTCTCACTTTGAAAAAAGCACACTCTTTATCCCTCTTGCATTCATAAGCGAGATCACCAAAGAATCTGCAATTCATGAAAAGTTTTGGTTTCCTCTCATATTGAATTTCAAGCTTTAGACTATCATCCCTTATGGTGAAGACAACTTCCTCCACTAATGTGCTCTCCATATCGACTTCAACAAGCACTCACACATAATGCCCAAACCATGGATTTTCCATTTGCCTATCCATCCGAATGGGAATTCTAACCGATGAGGCAATATCCCATAAGATCCTTGGACGCCAATATAACCAATTCAGCATAGAAATCCGAATTCAGATCTACACATGAGAATTCTTTACATTATCTGGATCAAAGCTCCTGTCCCACTCCTGAATTCTTAGAAATCCAGGCTTCGAGGGCAATGGACCAAAGCTCCATGCCTTGCGCTTGCATTCATCAGAGGGAAAGATGATATGATAGTATCTGCGCCCCATAGCCGTCATTTTACATTCCTCAAAACCACAAAGCTATGCAATCCTCTTAGTAAGGTCATGAAAATTCTAGAGTTTTTCACCTTTGGAAAAAATGACTCGCGCGATAATCGAAAATCTTCATAACATCACTCGTTATTCAACATCATCTTGATTCGCCGATACGTGCGCGATCCTTCCCTTCCGAATAATTCTTCCAGGCGGAGGTGCATCAAAGTTCATGAAGGAAAAATTAGACGCAGATTTTACCACATCCGCAAAGTCCTTCCTCGGTCCAGCCGCATCATCAAGAGAGTTTCTCACCGGTTTCGCCTTGGAAGATTGATCTAAAAGCTCTTTATGACCAACATGACCGCTCAATCGATCAGTGCCTCTCTTGTTCGCGGTTCGATCTCCTTCAGCATCAACGGGGCTAGACGCCTCCGTTCGCTCCCCTTACTCCGCCGCCATCACACCCTCATTTTGAATATAATATGATTAGAGAATATACATTATTGGTATATGAAATTATGAGTAACTAATTATTTTATAGATATATGGTAAGTTTATTTTTGGAAGATTATATGATTTAGTATTTCTAATTTTTGGGTTTAAAGCCAAGAATATTTTGATGAATTTTGAGAATAGTTATTTATGGAATGAACTTAGTTGAACCATTAGTGTTATTGTCAAATCTTGTAGATTAATTCTTCATATTGGGGTTCATACATTTTGGATCTTATGTTATCTTCTTCTAACATTTTTTTGTTAATATTTAATCATAAGAGTAAAATAATGTATCCTTTTGTACATTATGTGATCCATTAAATTTTTTTTGCTACTTTAGGCCTGAAATATAATCTTTACTACTCATCGTTTGAAGAAAAAGATGAGACTGTGGTGTAAATTGATTAATTGATGAAATTATACATTTTTTTATTCCTTAACACTAGGAAAAGGATCTTGAAAAAAAAATATCATATTACATTTATTTATACGAAATCATTTGTTTTTTTCACACCTCATTGACTTATGATTTTATAGTCAATGAATTTTAGATGATTATTCAATTTCTTGTGATCAATGTTCACTTTTACTCTATCATTATTGGTAAATTACAATGTTACTCCAGGTCTATATTTTCACCAATCGTTAATGTTCTCCTTTTTGGAAACATAGTTTTGTGTTATTCTAGATGACTTTTGTAATGGCTCGGGGTTTTGGGGTCCATTACTTGGTGAAAATCTGATGTTGGGTATTCTGGGTGGTCTGGAAGACCATCTCAGCTTCTCGGTGACTCCTAGCGGTAGTCTTGGCCTACCGGTAGCCTCGGCCTACCGGTAGACTTAGCCTACCAGTGACCTTGGGGTACCAGTAGCTCCCGGCTACCGGTAGTTGTCGCCAACCGGTAGCTCTCGCCTACCCCCCACGGGTTTTCCAGTAGAGCTTCCTTTTTGCACGAATTGGGTTTTAAATCTTGTTTTGACCCCTTTTAAGCCTGTTTTAAAGCCCATTAAAGCCCATTAATGGTATTTAAATTAAATGTTTGGTAAGATACACTCCTTAAATGAAAAACCATGCGTTTTCATCATGCCTTTAACCGTGTTTTTAGGAGTCCTTGGTTAAGGGGGGTGTGCGTCTGTTTTAACCGCTCCGAAGGGCGAGGATCTTTTAAGTTGCGCGTGTGGGGTGTCCCAACCGCGTGGTCAACCCACGATCCCGCTCCTTACGTGGTTTTGAGTTTTTCTCTCTGTATCTTAACCGTCCTGGGCGTGCTGTATCT
This sequence comes from Viscum album, assembly GCA_963277665.1. Taxonomy (NCBI): domain Eukaryota; kingdom Viridiplantae; phylum Streptophyta; class Magnoliopsida; order Santalales; family Viscaceae; genus Viscum; species Viscum album. The sequence goes on along the minus strand of OY728139.1, from coordinate 946,584,611 downwards.
CAGCCCTTATCAGCCTTTATAACCTAAAGACTTCTCCCTGCGTTTCTTTTTCTCGATTACCCTGCGCTCGGGATACCCTTCCTCGTGGCGAGTCGTACCTCACCCCCACAAAGTTTTCCTGGGTCGCGTTCCGTGGAGCTCCTGCTACCCTGTTTCCAGTTTCCACGAGAGGACTTAAAAGACGATCCTTGATCAATCAGGTAGGGGCTTCACCTTCGTCTCTCCTTTCTGTGTATCTTGCGGGGTGGGTATGCTACTGCTTCTGTAAAATTGGATGAACCAAACTTTAATGAAAATAATAAACGGAATCTAAAGAATAAAGGGGAGGGGTGTGATCGATGATGCTGCTCTGTTTTTCTCCTCTTTCATGATTAATGATTTCTTAATTGTGCGGGCTTACGCCTACTGAAAATCATGGCCGTTGGTGGTCTTTCTTTGTGCACTAATAAACCCTTACCTCTTGTGATGTTTAAATGGCTTGTAATTTGGTTGTGAACCTTGTACTGTGTAAAAGAAATTGGTTAAATACGTGTATTCGACTAAATAAATTGAGAGCACCAGGATCAACTCCTTTTTTATGATAACCCCGGTTTAAGCCCAGTGGAATTGAAATCATGGAGTGTGTTAAATCTTTTAAATCTGAAAATACCTGTTGAGTCTGCCTTGTGTTGGTAGAATTGGTTTGGTTGTTTCCTCCACGGGCCGAGTACAAGTGACCTTATAGTTTTCTTGGATAGGGGCTTAGATTGCTGGGGGTGATGTGGGTGAGGATGAGATCCTCTGTTTGTATCACGAATTGGGGTGAGATCCTCTTCTGTTGTGAAACCTTCTTATTTATAGTTCTGGGAACTTGGGACTGTATCTCACTTTGACCTTCTTTGGTTCCAATACTTGGAGGGGTCTCACTTGATGTGCTTTTACAAGAGAACTGAGTGTGAATGTTTAAATTGCTGTTGGGTGTACTCTTTCCGTGGCTTGTGCTTATGCTTACTAGTTGCCCAAGTAGGTGCAGAAACTTGTTTAAACATTATTACTGAACATGAAAACAAGGATGGGACAAATGGGGATCTGGTTTGGTGTGAGTTGTGACTTGGGCATGGGTGATGTTCTCTTCTCTTATGAATGAATAGTAAGGATAATGTTCTTTAGGCTGGCTGAAGAAAAACCTAGATTTGGGTGAGTGCTTGTTACCTATACATATACTTGTAGTTTTTGTGTTTCTTATTTGCGCCCCACCCAAGTTGAGCACTTAGTGTCGAACACCCCCATTTCATGGGGGAGGGTGTTTTTCCCAACACTTCTATTAGTGGCTGGTTATTAGCTCCTTTCTGCTCCCTTTCCCGGATAGCCCAAGTATCTTCGGGCAGACTGTGATGGCCTGAGGTCCATTATTAGCCCTAGAATCTTTGGGCAGGGTGGTTGCGGTGGTTGGCCCAGGTGTTTACGGGCAGGTGGTTTCCCAAGTATCTTCAGGATAAGGCCCAGGTGTCTTCGGGCGTGGCAGTAGTTCTTCTAGCCCAGGTGTCTTCGGGCGTGACAGTGGTTGTTCCGGCCTAGGTGTTTGCAGGTGTGGTTGTGTGTGGTGGTTGTAGACCAGGTGTCTGCGGGCGGGATAGTGGTTATGGCCCAGGTGTGTGCGGGCGGGGTTTGGAAGTGGGACTGCGGTGAGGTTGTGGCCCAGGTGTGTGCGGGCAGGGTATGGCAGTGGGACTGTGATGAGAATGGTGGGATTGGTCCGATGCGTAGGATGTCTTCAATAACCAGTGGGAAAGTGGCGCGGGGTACCCAAACATCGATGTGCTATTACTATACATTACTTGACTTGTGTTATTTGGGGAGTGTGCCTTGATGAGGCTTGGGTGATTAGTTCCCTTGCTAGGTGCTTGGTTATCTCTTTTCTCACAGGGCATTAGTATGCCTCCCCACTTGTGCACGAGAGTCTCTGGTTTTTCCCTACTGAGTATACTTGTATGCTCACCCTACGTATATAAAACTATTTTCAGGTTTCCAGGAGAACTTCGGGGATCGTGCTGGTCCGTACTAGCTCAGACCTTGTGACAGATCATTGCAGTTGTTGTTGTTCTTTCTATTGGTATTTTTTTTTCCTTGTAGTCTCCTTATACATTGTGAATTTTACTTTTGTAACATGCATTGGGAATAGTTCTTGGCTTTACTTTTACATTCAGTTTTGGTGTTGTGGGATTCAGTATCTTATCTCTCGATCCTATTAAAAGAAAAAGGGTAATGCCTTCCATTTAATGTGTGATTTCATGCCCTTGGTGATGGTCGCCACTCCGGGACCTATTGAAGGCGGGTTTTAGGGGTCATTATCTCTCCTTCAACTTAAAGAAAGAAGGGCATGGAAATCTGCTGACCATTCCCTCCTTTTGGTGAAGGCGGGTCGTGACAGAATGGTATCAGAGGTGCTGAGGTTGAGAGATAGGATGAAGTATGGAGTTAGGCACAGTGAGGATTGCATGGGACGGTAGGGCAACGATGTTGGGTGACCTTGGTGCGTGAATTAGGCCAGGGAAGACCGGCTAGGACATGGGATTTTAGGGCCCCCTGTGATCCGATGCAAGGACTATGGACCTACCGAACAACCAAGTGAGGCCACGCTGATTGCTGGGTAGAGACCCTAGGAAAAGTACATGCATCATAAATGACTTGTGTTCTCGTGTTTCTGGGGTGTTTTGGGGAAATTGAAATAAATAAGAAGTTTAAGGAGTTTTAAGAACAATATTCTGCACTACTTGGGCTTAGGCATTACTTTTTTACCTTGCAGCTATGGCACCCGAGAGATGACCACGAGTTGTACGGGCGATCGAGGCCCAGGAGGTTGACTTGGCCGATCAGTAGAGGGCTGATCGAGAGGAGGAGGATGACCAGTGGCAGAAGACGCTTCGAGCCTTCCAGCGACAGACCCTTGAGAAGTACGAGGGTAACACCTCTGACATGAAGACGGAGGGATGGCTAGAGGAGCTGGTGATAGCCTTTGGCTTGATCCGGGCTCCGACCGAGTACTGGGTTCCTCTGGCCATCAGCCAGATGCGGGGAGCAGCGCGTCAGTGGTGGGCTCTCTACCTGGGGGAGAGGAGAGAGGCTGAGGTGACATGGGCTGATTTTGAGAAGAAGTTCCGGACAGAATTCCTCTCTTCTACAATGAAGGTGGACAAGATACAGGAGCTACTCTCCCTCCAGCATGGGATTATGTCAGTAAGGGAGATGTGAATCAAGTTCAAGGACCTCCTCTGCTTTGCTCCGGACCTCTTCCCGGATGAGGAGTCTCGAGTGAGATGTTTATAGGAGGCGCTCCGACCCTCCCTCCAATACGCCGTTACCCCCTTCACCTTACCGACATACTTGGAGGTCCAGAAGAAGGCAAAGGTGGTAGAGAGGATGCACACGCTGGGCGGTGTGTCATGAGAGGGGATTCAGCTAGGGCCGTCAAAGGGAAAGGCCTTCAACACCAGACCTCCAGCATCGGGACCCTCTAGGTTTCGACCAGCAGGGAGCAGGCCGCAGCAGTTCTAGTTCTGGTCCCCCAGTCCTTTCCCTTTCCCTTCGGTCCCAGGACCGAGGTGATTCGTCTGTGGGAGCCATGGACATCTCCATAATCAGTGCCCGGACCGAGTACAGTATGGCGGTGGCGGACAGGCCCAACACCCGCCTCAGCAGCAACTTCCACCTAGGCCCTTTCAGCAGCAGCAACAAGGGCAGCGAGCTCCCGCTCCTCTGAGGGCAGACGTCGCAGGGGGAGGCCGACCTCAGGGCGCTCCTCAGGTACCTCGACTAGGGTGTGGTCGGGGAGGTGGTAGACAATCGAGGGGCAAAGGAGCTGGGCATGGACAGTTGCACGTCGCGGAGGCAGCAGTTCCAGCGGGACCGGAGGTTGTTCGAGGTACGGTCAGTTTGTTCAGCACCCTTTCTTATGCCTTGTTCGATACTGGAGCTTCGCACTACTTTGTTGCACCCGGTCTGACCCGTGCTCTGGGTCTAGATGCCGAGAGAATTCCAGTGCCCCTGGTGCTGAGCACACCAGTTGAAGGTTAAACCGACTTGTTATATGTTTGTAGATGATGCAGAATGATGATAGGGCCACATTAGTTGGTCAGGGATCTACTACTGCTACAGATACAACCATACGATGTCATATTAGGCATCGACTGGTTGTTCTCTATGTGTTCCATTATCGATTGTTTCTGAGGAAGGGTTGTGTTCTCAGACTTGGGCGGCCGACGTGTTACTTTCACTGGCGAGCAGAGCGGTCAGAAAGGCAACAGGCGAGAGGAACCCCTCCTCTCCTTGTTAGTAGAGCTGTCAGTAGAGTCAGTAGATGCTGAGATGGTGGAAGTACCATGGATCATTAGTGAGTTTATGAACGTCTTCCCTGAGGAGGTGACGACTCTACCCCCTCGACGTGATGTCGAGTTTGGGATAAACTTAGCCTGGTGCTCATCTGATTTCGATGGCTCCCTACCAGATGGCGCCTTCGAAGCTACGAGAGTTGCGAATTCAGATCAGCAATCTGATGAAGAAGGTTTTTGTTCGACCGAGTGCGTCACTGTGGGGTGCTTCAGTCTTGTTCGCAAAGAAGGCAGATGGTGGTCTCAGGTTGTGCATAGACTACAAGGGGCTGAATCAGGTAACGATAAAGAATCGCTACCCTCTTCCGAGGATAGACGATCTTTTCGACCAGCTGAAAGGGGACGGATGGTTCTCAAAGATTGACCTGCGGTCTGGATATCACCAGTTGAGGGTGAAGGAGGGCGACATCCCGAAGACGACCTTCAGGTGCATATATGGGCACATCGAGTTTGTATTCATGCCTTTCGGTGTTACGAACGCCCCGGCTGTGTTCATGGGGCTTATGAACTCCGTCTTCCGGAAGTACCTGGATCGGTTCGTGGTCGTGTTCATCGAAGACATCCTGATCTATTCAAGATCATAGGAGGACAACACGGAGTATTTGAGGACGGTTTTGGAGGTCCTCCGACAGCACCAGCTCTCTGGGAAGTTGTCAAAGTGCAAGTTCTGTACGCAAGAAGTGCACTTCCTTGGGCACGTAGTGTCCGAACAGGGGGTAGCGGTGGACCCATCAAAGGTTGAGGCGGTTGTTTCTTGGGCAGCACCCAAGAATGTGGCAGAGGTTCACAGTTTCCTCGGGCTGACAGGTTACTATCGGAGGTTCGTACCCAACTTCTCCCGAGTTGCAGCCCCTTTGACAGCCTTGACCAAGAAGGACCAGGTTTTCGTGTGGAGTGAGCAGTGCGAGGCAACCTTCAACTATCTGAAGGAGAAGTTGGTTAATGCCCCAGTGCTGAGACTACTAGAATAAGGGGTGGCGTATGAGGTGTTTTGTGATGCTTCAGGGCAAGGCCTCAGATGTGTGTTGATGCAGCAACAAGGGGTGATCTCTTATGGGTCTAGGAAGCTACGCCCTCATGAGCGTAATTATGCCACCCACGATCTGGAACTTACAGCGGTCGTTTTCGCACTGAAGTTATAGCGGCATTACCTCATCAGAGAACGCTTTGTGGTCTTCACGGATCACAAAATCTTGAGGTATGTCTTCTCCCAACAGGACCTAAACTTACGGAAGCGAAGGTGGGTGAAATTCCTCCAGGATTACGACTTTGAGATTTCCTACACTTCAGGAAAAGGGAATGTAGTGGCCGATGCTCTGAGCAGGAGGTCGCAGGAGGATGCAGTCTGAGAGTCGACAGATGCCTGGAAGGCAATGGAGGAGTTGGCTGCCTTGCACTTGGATACAAGAATAAATAGCGGTGGAGGTTACTTGTATCAGATGACAGTATAATCTTCTCTTTTGCGGCAAGTGGAGAAGTCCCAATGGGGAGACCTAGAGTGCGAAGTGATGCGCGACCGAGTTGACTAGGGCGATGCTCCGGAAGGGTGGACAGAGGATGGTCAGAATCAGATGCTTTTCTGAGGAAAGTTGTTTGTTCCATAGGTGATGCGCGACAAGGTTCTTAGTGAGTTCCACAACTCACCCCTAGCGGTACACCCAGGAGTTTCCAAGATGTACCAGGGTCTGAGGAGACAACTTTGGTGGCCCGGAGTAAAGCGAGCAGTGGCAGAGTTTGTGGCCAAGTGCTTAGTGTGTCAGCAGGTAAAGGCTAAACATCGTGTTCCAGGCGGGTTGTTGCAACCTTTAGATGTTCTCGAGTGGAAGTGGGATGACATCTCTATGGATTTCGTCACGGGACTACCCAAGGTGCAAGGGGGATGCGACGCCGTCTGGGTAGTGGTGGACCGCTTGACGAAGTCAGCTCACTTTCTGGCGATTAAGGAGTCGAGTGCAGTGGACGCTCTAGCACAGAAGTATGTGGACGAGGTAGTGTGGTTGCATGGAGTTCCGAGTTCCATAGTCTCAGATAGGGATGCACGTTTTACCTCATGAGTCTAGAGGAGATTGCAGCATGCTTTTGGCACCCAGCTACGTCTTAGCACTGCTTTCCACCCCCAGACAGATGGGCAGACAGAGCGCACCATCCAGACCTTGGAGGACATACTGCGGGTATGTATTCTGGACTTTGGGGGATCATGGGTGCGACACTTGCCTCTGGTAGAGTTCGCCTACAATAATAGACATCACTCTACGATTGGCATGGATCCATTAGAAGCCTTATATGGAAGGCCGTGTCGCTCACCCGTGTGCTGGATTGAGGTTGGGGAAGCAGGTGTTCTTGGCCCAAAGGTGGCGTAGAGCACGAAAAAGAAGGTTCAGCTTATACGAGAAAGGATTAAGGTGGCACAAGACCAGCAGAAGTCATATGCCGATAATAGGAGGAGACCCTTGGAGTTCGAGGTTGGGGACCACGTGTTCTTGAAGGTCTCCCCTCGGTGTGGACAGCGGAGGTTAGAAAAGGGAATTAAACTTTCTCTGAGGTTCATCGGACCTTTCAAGGTGTTGGGATGAGTTGGTGAGGTGGCGTATCAGCTGGCGATGCCACCTTAGTTGGAGAAAGTTCACAAACATATTTCACGTCTCCCAGCTTCATCGATATTTACACGACGACTCCCACATCATCGACTGGGGAGAGTTAGATGTGGAAGAGGATGCGACCTTCATAGAAATACCAATCAAGATCAAGGATCGTAAGGAGAAAGTGCTTTGTGGATGAACCATCCCCTTGGTTCGTGTGTTGTGGAGGCATGGTAGCCTGGAAGAGAGCACTTGGGAGCGGGAGGCCCAATTATGCATTCATTACCCAGAGCTATTTTGACTTGTTGTTTTTTTTCTGATCCTTGAGATATTGTACCTTGTGATTTAATATATGAAATGCTTGTTTTTCTTAGCTATTAGATGAAATATTCCCTGTTCTCTGTGTGTGTGTGTACAAATGTGTGATGATGGGAAAACCTGACCGCTAATCAGGACACGTTAATGTGGATGCGATTAAACCCGTGCAGGCAAGTCAGTACCGCCCAAAGCGGATAATATCCTGACATATAGGAGGGGACTCCCTAACTCATGTGTTGGACAGTGTGATCCTTGTGCTTGTTGTGAATGTTGTGGTTAATAACTCTTGGGCGGGTATTCCTGGATGTAGGGGGAGGGTTTTGTTCCATCTTTGGAACAACTCAGGGGTTTTCCCCTAAGAAGTATCTTAAAAGGGTGGTTGTTCGGACCCCACTCTTCTCCTTTATGGTTTGTTCTTATATTCTCGGGGACGAGAATAGTTTGAGAAGTATCTGATGTAATGACCCAGAGTTTTGGGGTCCATTACTTGGTGAAAATCTGATGTTGGGTATTCTGGGTGGTTTGGAAGGCCATCCCAGCTTCTCGGTGACTCCTAGCGGTAGCCTGGGCCTACCGGCAGCCTTGGCCTACCAGTAGACTTAGCCTACCTGTGACCTTGGGCTACCGGTAGCTCTCGGCTACCGGTAGCTGTCGCCAACCGGTAGCTCTCGGATACCGGTAGCTCTCGGCTACCGGTAACTGTCCCGAACCGGTAGCTCCCGGCTACCGGTAGCTGTCGCCAACCGGTAGCTCCCGGCTACCGGTAGCTGTCTCCAACCAATAGCTCCCGGCTACTGGTAGCTCTCGGCTACCGGTAGGTGTCGCCTACCAGTAGCTCTCGCCTACCGGTAGCTCTCGCCTACCCCCCACGGGTTTTCCAGTAGCGCTTCCTTTTTGCGCGAATTGGGTTTTAAACCTTGTTTTGACCCCTTTAAGCCTATTTTAAAGCCCATTAAAGCCCATTAATGGTATTTAAATTAAATGTTTTGTAAGATACCCTCCTTAAATGAAAAACCATGCATTTTCGTCATGCCTTTAACCACGTTTTTAGGAGTCCTTGGTTAAGGGGGGTGTGCGTCTGTTTTAACCACTCCGAAGGGCAAGGATCTTTTAAGTTGCGCATGTGGGGTAGCCCAACCGCGTGGTCAACCCACGATCCTGCTCCTTACGTGGTTTCAAGTTTTTCTCTCCGTATCTTAACCATCCCGGGCATGATGTATCTCAGCCCTTATCAACCTTTATAACCTAAAGGCTTCTCCCTACGTTTCTTTTTATCGATTACCCTACGCTCAGGATACCCTTCCTTGTGGCGAGTCGTACCTCACCCCCACGAAGTTTTCCTGGGTCGCGTTCCGTGGAGCTCCTACTACCCTGTTTCCAGTTTCCACGGGAGGACTTAAAAGACGATCCTTGATCAATCAGGTAGGGGCTTCACCTTCATCTCTTCTTTCTGTGTATCTTGTGGGGTGGGTATGCTATTGCTTCTGTAGAATTGGATGAACCAAAATTTAATGAAGATAATAAACGAAATCTAAAGAATGAAGGTGAGGGGTGTGATCGATGATGCTGCTATGTTTTTCTCCTCTTTCATGATTAATGATTTCTGAATTGTGCAGGCTTACGCCTACTGAAAATCATGGTCGTTGGTGGTCTTTCACTATGCACTAATAAACCCTTACCTCTTGTGATGTTTAAATGGATTGTATTTTGGTTGTGAACCTTGTGCTGTGTAAAGGAAATTGGTTAAATACGTATATTCCGCTAAATAAATTGAGAGCACTAGGATTAACTCCTTTTTTATGATAACCCCAGTTTAAGCTCAGTGGAATTGAAATCATGGAGTGTGTTAAATATTTTAAATCTGAAAATACCTGTTGAGTCTGCCTTGTGTTGGTAGAATTGGTTTGGTTGTTTTCTCCACGGGCTGAGTACAGGTGACCTTATAGTTTTCTTGGATAGGGGCTTAGATTGCTGGGGGTGATGTGGGTGAGGATGGGATCCTCTGTTTGTATCACGAATTGGGGTGGGATCCTCTTCTATTGTGAAACCTTCTTATTTATAGTTCGGGGAACTTGGGACTGTATCTCACTTTGACCTGCTTTGGTTCCAATACTTGGAGGGGTATCACTTGATGTGCTTTTACAAGAGAACCGGGTGTGAATGTTTAAATTGATGTTGGGTGTACTCTTTCCTTGGCTTGTGCTTATGCTTACTAGTTGCCCAAGTAGGTGTAGAAACTTGTTTAAACATTATTACTAAACATGAAAACAAGGATGGGACAAATGGGAATCTGGTTTGGTGTGAGTTGTGACTTGGGCATGGGTGTTGTTCTCTTCTCTTATGAATGAATAGTAAGGATAGTGTTCTTTAGGCTGGCTGAAGAAAAACCTAGATTTGGGTGAGTTCTTGTTACAAATACATATACTTGTAATTTTTGTGTTTATTATTCGCACCCCACCCAAGTTGAGCACTTAGTGCCAAACACCCCCATTTCATGGGGGAGGGTGTTTTTCCCAACACTTCTATTAGTGGCTGGTTATTAGCTCCTTTATGCTCCCTTTCCCGGATATCCCAAGTATCTTCGGGCAGGCTGTGATGGCCTGAGGTCCATTATTAGCCCTAAAATCTTTGGGCGGGGTGGTTGCAGTGGTTGGCCCAGGTGTTTACGGGCAGGTGGTTTCCCAAGTATCTTTGGGATGAGGCCCAGGTGTCTTCGGGCATGGAAATAGTTCTTCTAGCCCAGGTGTCTTTGGGTATGGTAGTGGTTGTTCCGGCCTAGGTGTTTGTAGGTGTGGTTGTGTGTGGTGGTTGTGGCCGAGGTGTCTGTGGGCGAGATAGTGGTTATGGACTAGGTGTGTGTGGGCGGAGTTTGGCAGTGGGACTGCGGTGAGGTTGTGGCCCAAGTGTGTGCGGGCGGGGTATGGCAGTGGGACTGTGATGAGAATGGCGGGATTGGTCTGATGCATAGGATGTCTTCAATAACTAGTGGGAAAGTGGTGGGGGGTACCCAAATATCGATGTGCTATTACTATACATTACGTGACTTGTGTTATTTGGGGAGTGTGCCTTGGTGAGGCTTGGGTGGTTAGTTCCCTTGCTAGGTTCTTGGTTATCTCTTTTCTCATAGGGCATTAGTATGCCTCCCCACTTGTGCACAAGAGTCTTTGGTTTTTAACTACTGAGTATACTTGTATGCTCACCCTACGTAACTGTTTCAGGTTTCCAGGAGGACTTCGGGGATCGTGGTGGGTTGTACTAGCTCAGACCTTGTGACAGATCATTGCAGTTGTTGTTATTCTTTCTTTTGGTATTTTTTTCCTTGTAGTCTCCTTATACATTGTGGATCTTACTTTTGTAACATGCATTGGAAATGGTTCTTGGATTTACTTTTACTTTCATTTTTGGTGTTGTGGGATTCACTATCTTATCTCCCAACCCTATTAAAAGAAAAAGGGCAATGCCTTCCATTTAGTGTGTGATTTCATGCCCTTGGTGCTGGTCACCACCCCGGGACCTATTGAAGGCGGGTTTCGGGGGTCATTATCTCTCCTTTAACTTAAAGAAGGAAGGGCCTGGCAATCTACTGACCCTTCCCTCCTTTTGGTGAAGGCGTGTCGTGACAACTTTTGTATTTCCCTTTCACTCTTTTTAGGAGGGAGTTTTATGAAACATTTTTATGATGTGAGTTTTCAATAAAGGTAATCTAAAATATCAAACCATTTATTTCGGAGATCATTTTATAATTGAGATGGTATAATTTATTAAAGGGGATAATGTGACAACACAATATTTTAAAACACCATTATGTTTTATAGCATATACGACATGAAACAATGAGTTTAAATGAACCATGGAATATTATTATTTAAATATGACCATTATAACCAAATCATTTTATTGGAGGGTATGAAAAGGAATAAAAAATTGTAAAACACATATAAATTTCCTAGTAAAAAAATTGATTAATTCTTAGGAAATAAGAATTTTTTTTAGTAAAGTTATTTATAAATTAAAAATATGTTTTCTTCAAAATTTATTTTTGTTGGATTATGTGAGAAAATATTATAATTTTCTTCTATAAAATTTATAAATTGTATTTGATGACAAATATATATTTTTTAAGTAATAATATCAAAATTATCTTGGGGTAAATTTTTTAGAATTTTATAAAATCTTTTATTCTTTAATGATTAGGGAAAAATATTAATATCTTATTGAAAAGGGACTTTCCGTTCAATAATTTAAAAAGTTACATTAAAATTAGGATTAATTTTTAAATTTAATTAGTTAATTCTTATTAATCATAATCAAATAATTTTTTTGGAATAAACATTATACTCGAATTTTGTATAAAATAATCTTTATAATTAAAAATTAATTTTTTCCAAAAAACCATTTTTCATCATGTTTTGAAGGTTTAATTTTATATACTATTCTACCACTTCAATGAATTAATTTGATATAATTAATCCCATATTTGGAATAAAATTAAATAATATAATTTAAGAGCTTCAATATAAATTTATGTCTTAATTAATAATAAAAACAGTAAAAAAATTGTTACCACAGTCAATGCCAAAATAGGTTTACTAGGGGTTCAACTAAATAGATAGTGTTTAAAATTACCAAAACACTAGAATTTATCCTATTGGTTTAGTATTGATATAAAAATATCTATTTAAGGAGTTACATAATGTATTTTAGAACATTATTTTGAATTTTGGAACCCAAGCTTGACTTTTGATAAGATATGTTATATTATATTCAAATTGAAAACAATTTTTCGTTCTTTTCTTTTAATGGAATGGTTGGTAGATTCCATTCGGTTTTGGTTGGCTCTAAAAGTATAAAAGCCAAACTTTTCTTATTAGTTATAACAAAAACTTATGTTATGACAACCCCAGTATTTGTTACACATTAATTTTTTTACATATGAATACACTTAATAAAACCCATAAGATTGATAAGCCTAGTTTATTTGGGTAATTACGTACATAACACATCAAATTGATACATGAATATGAAAAAATTATTGAAAACTTCTTTAACAATCTTCTAAAATTCTATAAATTTTTAAACTACACGGGATAGCCCAGGGACATTTATAAGAAAGGGGTGAGTTATAAATCCCATTAAAGGAAGAAAAAAACATAAGATGAAGAAAGTGTTTCATGTTAGACAATAAAGATTTCCATGGGACATAAAAGAGTTGAGAATCATAAACATGAACAATTATGCATGATATAACATGATAACATAAAGGAAACATAGTAGCGTGACAATAACTTTAAGCATGACATCATAAGAATAAGTTAAGGTTAACTACCAAGTTATCATAACATAACATGATTACGATCACCTCTCATACACAATACATGGAATCTCATGAGACTAAAATATTACCCAGTGAATTGGAGTAACATCTGGGCACACCCATCATAATCATATCATCTACATTCATAAGTGTGTCACATAGATTATATAACATGAGAACCTATTTCATCACATTTAATTCCATGACTAAGGATTTTGGGTCATATACATGTATTTCTCTAATAAATGATGTATAGGTACAAATATTTGAATACCCTTGAGTGGAAATGGGAATGGGTATACACTTAAAAAATGATTGAAATAGAAAATCGAAGTGACATTTCAGCAACCTAACAACAATACTTAATGATTAATAAAAAGTTTTAATAAGAAAGAAAAGGGTATCTCATCACTTAGAAGTCAAAAGTTCAGTATTATGGATATTTAAGAACATAATCCAACATAGAAAATTTTGGAATTAATTAGAATAAGAGATAGAGGGTTCTTAAATTAAAACATGGCATGAGAAAATCACATGCTAATTCTGGAAACATAACAGGGGTACATAATAAATCATGGGAGGGATTAATGAGAGTTAAAGGGGTAATTAATCACATGGAGATCATAAGGCAATACATAGGTATTTATAAAATCATATCCCATAAATATGCACTAGAATACAAGGTGTGTTACATAAATAAGGTTCTTGAATGAAGATAAGAAAGAGAGGATCCCTTATGAAATTTTGGCATAATAACATATTACGTAAATGCTATAATGAAAAGGGATAAATGATATCTCATTATTAGGATATAAATTTTATAGTATAGGGATATTAATAAAGTAATGAAAACATAACCAATTTAGATTCAAAAGGGTAAGAAGGTGCTTGAATCGAAAAGAAGAGGGAGAAATATCTTACAAAATTTCGACATGGTAACAGCTTAGGTAAAGGTTAAAATGAGAAGGGATAAATGATCTGAAATTAAACTAAAATCAATTGGAAAGTAATTTTATGTTTATAAATAAATTAAAATATAACCATTTTAGATTCAAAAGGCTCATTACAAAGAAGATTCTTGAATTTAAAAGAAGAGAGAAAGGTCCCTTACATTGAGAGGGTGATTCTAAAGGCTTGGGAGGAGCTTATTGAGAGATTGGGGAACCTTGGGAGGACTCTAGAGATAGTATGGTATATTAGGGAAGTGATCTAAGTTTTTTAGTGAGGAGGAATGAGAGACTGGGTGGGTTTATATAGGAAAATAGAAGGGATTTGTTTATTATTTCTCAATCATTGGTTTTGGATTCTGTATAATAAAATGATGAAAACCACAAACCTTACCAAGGTTTTTCCCATTAGTTTCTTCCAAATAAGAGTGATTTTAATTATTTTTTAATTACAAGGGTCAAAACCCTTAAAATATTACCCTTGGTGACGTGGGAGTGAGCCATGTTCCTAGAAAAATGATTTTAAAACCCTAAAATATAATATAGGATTTGGAGGATTCATAACGACTTTATAAAATAAATAAAATATCCTAAAACTAAAATTATTTTAATGTATAGACATATATATCATTTTGGATACCATTTATAGATTTTATGTCATAACTTTTGGGACATTATGACATCATAATACAAACTGTATATTTATACCGTATTTACTTTTTACCAAATAATTCAACAACCTCAGAAAATTTTGAAAAATACACCACTGGATAATTTTAAAATGGTGATTACAAAAATAATATTTATTTTATCTAAATAATTTTTATAATATATGAATTTTCACTTTTAAAACAATAATTGACATTTATTGGGAAATACTGGTTTTTTGACAATAATTATTGTCGAACCCTTATAAAAATTAAATTTAACATTATAAAAAATTAAATTATCATTTATATTAAATAATTGTTATTTAATTTTATTATTTTATTAAAATATAATTTATTATTAAAATTAATGAATTCTTCAAAAAATGACCGTTCTAATTGAAGTTGCATATTACACAGAAATACAATTTGTGTTTTATCGTATCAAAATCTAATTTTTTAGAAAAAAAATCATTCATTCATTAGTTATAAATAAACAAAACAAATATAATATGTCTTATATTAAAATTAAAATATAATTATTAATACTATTCAGGATACCTTTTTTCTATCCCTTTCAAAATTATTTTTACCATTAATTAACCTGTAGCACCCCTAATTTCAAGTAACCCTTCATTTATTTATTTTATGTATATAAAGTGATTGGATAAAGTTTGGGAGGATTTGTAAGACTTTTGTAATGTTTTTGAGTTTTTATAAAGGTTAATTAATGATTCATAGTTCTTTTAAACCATGAAACTCTTACAATAAACCGTGCACATTGAGATAGGGGCTAAGAGGAAGGCACACGGTTAGGCGCATGGTTTTTCCAAACCCTGCGGCCACCCATGAGAAAACATGAAAAGTGTGGAATTTATACTTTTCATGGCTGGCACATAGTTTGTCTAACCACGTGGGAAAGCCATTTGAGGTCCTTCTTGAGGCAGATCCTGGCACATGGTTACCGCATGGTTTTGCCTAACCATGTGACTAACCATGCATAGTTTAAAAACAAGATCCTAAAAAACTGGATCTATGTTGGTATTAATTTTTAACCCAACATTTTTCTCCAAATATACCCTAACTCAATATCATTTCCTCCAAAATGTTTTAAAGGCTTCCCCCATCAAATCAAAAGAGATCCATAGGCATTTCTTGGTGTGTTGAAGCCCGATTCCCGTGGTAATTCATCATTTATGGCAGTTTTTCATGGTTTTTCTTAGATATATTTTCCTCCCTCTCTCATTTTCTTATTTCTACCACAATATGGATATATCTAAGGTTTTTGATGAAAATCATGGTCATATTCGACCTTGTTGATGTTAGGGTAGGAGATCTAAGGTGGGTTTTTGGAGATTCAGCCCAATTATATGGGTGTTTTCGTGTCACTCTTCATTTTTGTCGTATTTCCTGAGGTAGGTGGATTCACTCTTGAATACTCTTCAAAAAAAATGAAGTATTGGTTTCAAATTGGTAAATTTTGCTGAAATTGATTGTTAAATTGGTGTGAAAATCATGGTAGAAACCCTCTTAGTGATTGTTTGGGTATTTTTGTGAAGTTATGAAATTGTTGTACAAAATGATTTCATAAATGATTTTTAAATATTAATATGAAAATAGTTTCTTGGTTTGATTCATCGAAAAAGGTTTTTAATTTTTTTTAAATAGAATGTTTTTTTATTGAAATGGTCTTTTCCATGATTGTATTTATCATGGTTTTTGGTAATACTTGGTTGGGTGCGCTCATGTTGCATTTTATGAGGCCTTGTTAAAATATGACTTGGTGCTCGTTTATAAAGGTTTAATGGAACATGAGATCTTAATTACCATATGACAACTTAGTAGATCAATGAGAAACCACTCATGAGTATGGAATTGTCATAATGAAGCATGCATGTGTGTATTTATGGGTTTTTATATTGAAATGGGATATGCCAAAAAAGGGAATATGAAATGGTGTAGAAGAACATTCTAGGTTGCTTCCTTAAAAAAGGGATTTGTTTTGATAACTATTTTTCTTATAAATAGTTTTGGTTTGCGATAAATTTTTTTAAATTTTTTTATATAAATTATTTATATAATTGTGCTAAAATGATCTATCCTAGTGACGTGAGTAGGGGAGTTATTTGGGGAAAGCCTAATGAGATTCATTAATCAGCCCTACTTTGGAAATTTGGTGCTTTTGCAAATATTGTTTATCATGAAATAGAAAAAGGTAAAATATCACACTTATTTAGTGGTGAATCATGATACTTGGGCTGTTTTGTGGTGTTGGAGCAAGGGGTAGGTTGGATCTTTTGATTTATGTGGGTTATCAATGAATTTTTTTGGCTTTGTCTTCCACTATGTACTTTGATGTTAGTTATCTTCCTTTTTGGTACTCTATTGTAGTTTTCTATTGATTTAAATAGTATTTATTGAAGTTGTTTTACATTATTATCAAACATCATGTAATGGTTTATTGTTTTAGGGAATGTTTGGTTGAGTGGTTTTATTTTTTAAAGGTAAAATCATCCCCTAATTGTATTGAATCCCTTAGAATTTATTTCCAGTCTTTAGAACCTTGGGGGTGACACTTAAGGCCATGTAATATACTTTCACATTCTCAAGACAATGAGTAGGGGAGGTATGTTACAAGTGGTATCAATATTTTTCTTTCCAAATATATTTGTGGAACAAGTGGTATCATCTAGTTTGGTTTTTGACTAACAAGTGGTCATCAGTTTTTTCAGTCTTGGAGTTGAAATTAATTCAAGTTTATTCCTCTAGTTATGATGGTAGAAAGGAGTAGGATTATATGGATTTGAAATATAGAGAATTAAAAGACATAGATAAACTTTTTTGATGAACATCAAGTTACCTTTGAGTTGGGTATGAAAGTATTTTAGAGATACTTATAGGAGTTTTATCTCATTTTCATGGGTTTAGCCAATGAGACAAGCATGAAATGCATTATAGAAATGACATCCCACAAGTAGTTCATATTAATATTTTAGTAATGATTAATTATTTGGTTCAAATTTATTGATTTTTGAAAATTGTTAAAGTTGTTTTCAAATATGAGATTTTGAAAAGGCATGAAATGGTTATTTTGAAAATGGTATGATTTTCAAAATCATGGGAAATTTTTAAAAATGGTTGAACGTGAAAAATAATGATTTTGGAAATAATTTTTTTGATATATGATATGGTAGAATTTGAAATTTTTATGTCTTATGTTGTTAGAGAGTGAGATTTTTGGAGTTTTTTGTGTTTATAGAAAATGGCACCTAGTAGGCATCGTAGAAACCAACTGGAGGAAGCTGCTAAGAATGTGGTTGCACCTAAGCCACAGGTGAACCAATAGCTAGTCCATAGTATAGTCCAAGATTTTTAGACTATATACAGAGGGAATGAGAGGGATTAATCAAGGAAAGTGGATCATTCCATCTAATTCCAGAAGTAGAATCCACCCATCTTTTGGGTGATTCAGAACTAGAGAAGGTAGAGGTGTGGATGAATAGGATGAATCGTATCTATGATTTCCTTGTCACACCAACAGAGATGAAAGTAAATCTTGCAACGTATATGCTGGAGGATATTTCATGCCAATGATGGGATTCAGTGGTTCAGGAAAAATTATAACAATTCCTGGCATGGGAGGATTTTGAAGAATTGTTTAACAAAAAATTCTATCCTAACATGTTATTGATCGTAAGAACAATGGACTTAATTTTATTGAAGTTTTAGAGCTTAAAAATGATAGATTACACATCTATATTTTTTAATTTAGTCCTCTTTGTACCCAAATTTGCTGATAGTGTGTCCATGAAAGAACACTTCTTTGAATTAGGATGAGGCAAGATATTTTCTCAAATATTGTCAGTCTCTGTATAATGGATTTAACCGAGATGGTTAATAGAGAGGTAGTTGTATAAATGGACATCTTAAGAGCTATGGGTGGAGGGATAATGTTGATAACTATGGAAAATGGTGGGAACTCTAATGTTGGTAACAAGTGGATGAGGGACACTTATTTCCAAGGTAGTGGAATGATGTATAATCAAATGACTAGATCAGTGAATCTTCCTCCAAGACCAACGACTAAAGATGGACATTTTCAATGTGGTTCCTTTGACCACATGAAGTAAGAGTGTATGAAACCACCAATAAAATTACACAATTACAACAAAATGGGGAATCTTCAATGCTACTATGGCATTTCTCCAAGGTCGGGAGTTCGAGACACTTATCAGGTGTTGTAGGAATTGTATGCTTTGATGGGTCAAGGGAAGTAGAATACCTCTCATTAGTACAACAAAGTTATCCATGGTGATTCCAGGATTACTATGATTCATCATAAAGGGCTATCTCAACAGGGAAACAAGGAACAAAGTGCAGCGAGTAAGCAATTATATAGAGTTGATCAAGGTACTATGGATGATTAATCCGGAACATCGATGGTGATAGGTACAATTATATTAAATTCTACCCTTATGAAAGATTTTTTGATATGGGTGTTTCGCATTACTTTATTTATTCTTGTTTTGTTGATTTTCTGGGGCCAAATGTTGATATGATGCCTTCTATGTTAAAACATCAAACTCCTTTGGGCCAAAGAGAATGTAAAGCCTTTATGTGTAGATAATTTTTTATAACTATTGATGGAGCCAAGATGACATGGTATTTATCAGTGCTTGAGATGAATGTCTATGATATAATCCTGGGTATGGATTGACTAACAAAGTTCAAGGCTCACATAAACTATTATACCAAAATGGTTAGTTACATGACAAATGATGGAATCAAGTATCTCATTAAAGGAGATCGGAATGTCAAGGCAGGTGCAAAGGGATTGTTAGCACTAGTAGTTAGAATGGTCGCATACCGGTTGGTAGCACTTACTTTTTCATAGATGGAATAGATTGAGGTTAACAAAGTTCCAGTAGTTTTTGACCAATTTCAGGATATATTTCTCGATAATTTCTATGGGTTTCCAACCACAATAGAAATGGAGTTTATGATTGATCACCTCACATAGACCAGTCCAATTTCACATACATATTAATATATGGAACTAATAGAATTAAGGGAACTTAAAGTGTAATTAAAAGATCTAGAAAGAAGTGGATTCATTTGTCCAAGTATATCTCTGTGGACAACACCTGTTTTGGTTGTTGAAAAGTCGAATGGAAGTCTTTGGCTATGTGTGGATTATCATAAGTTTAATCAAGTTATGATAAAGAAACAGTATCCACTTCCACAAATTGATGATTTTTTTGATCAATTGAGTGGAGTTTAGTGGTTCTCCAAAATTGACTTGCGATAATGATATCACCAATTGTGGGTTCAGAAAGATGATATTCCAAAGAGAGATTTTAGAAGTAGATTTATCCATTATGAATATGTGGTAATGCCTTTCAATACTATGAATGATCCTGTAGTAATTATGTAATTAGTGAATTAGATACTTCAAAGGTATCTGTGTTCTTTTATGGAGGTCTCTGTGGATGATATATTGGTGTATTCGAGTATAAGGGATGATCATGAGGAATACTTGGTGATATTTTCACGAATCTTGCGGGATCATCATTTGTATTCCAAAATATCAAAGTGAGATTTTTGGATACAATATTTATGATTATGTG
Organism: Viscum album; assembly: GCA_963277665.1. Lineage (NCBI taxonomy): Eukaryota > Viridiplantae > Streptophyta > Magnoliopsida > Santalales > Viscaceae > Viscum > Viscum album. The sequence goes on along the minus strand of OY728139.1, from coordinate 946,564,812 downwards.
TCCATGTAATCTCTAAAAGAGGTGTTTCTATAGATCCACAAAAGATATAAGTTGTTATCTCTTGACAACCCCCAAAGAATGTATTTGAGATACGCAGTTACCTTGGTCTAGATGTTTATTACTGACATTTTATTCATGATTTATGATGACTATATTCACCAATAATAGATTTTACATGGAATAATGTTCCATTCCAATTGAATGGTGAATTTTAGAATTATTTCCAAGAGATTAAAGTTTTCCTTACATCAGCACCAATCTTGATTTTTCAGAATCATTACAAGGGTACATGGTGTATTGTGATCCTTTAGGATCAGAGTTGGGATGTGTTCTCATGTAGGGAGATCATGTGGTTGCTTATGGATCAAGACAATTATGGTTACATGATAATAATTACCCAATAAATGATTTGGAGTTAGATATTGTAGTCCATGATTTGAATGTAATGCCCCAACCCAAGTTACCCAGAGTCAGTGCATTATTACATAATATTGGCATGATCACAAAAGATCAAGTCTCGAAATACCGATTAGTTTAGTAGCCTTGGAAACACTAGATACATTCATAAGTCTTACATTACATCATAAAGTGAAAAAAAAACTACAACAACATCTTGTCTTCATATCCCCTCATACTATCCCTACAAGGAATTCATAAAATACTTCTTCACATCCTGGGAAAAATTAAAACATTGAAATGGGTGAGCTCAGATGCTCATTAAGGATAACAATATAGCGGAAACTTTCATAAATAAACATAAACATTTAAGGCAATGTATAACTAAAACAAAAGCCTTTTAAAACTTGAACTTCAGCATAATATGACAAAAATAAAATGAAATAATTCCATTTACTTATTCACATGGATATTCTACTAATCGAATAATCACATGCAATATCAATAACCACTTTCATAATTATGGAATGCATAATGCCAGACTATCATAACCACATAGTCAAGGCCTTGTGCCAAGACTACAAATAAGATTTTGTCAAGGCCTTGTGCCAAGACACTAGTTTGTCTCATGATACCTGCCGATGCATTGAGGAGCTATAGCGGGCTCCACCCGTCACTTACTAAGTCCAATGCATTCCTCATATGAACATGTTTAAACATAACATAAACATTTGTATTAAAACTACCATACAAAATGTCAATACTTTATTCATAAACCATGAATGGTATAAAAATAACACATCCATAGTCAAACATATCACAAAACCTTAAATACAATATGGAAGATTTGTATCATGATAAATCAACTTCAAAAAAAGTTTAAAATCCATTAAAGGATTTTGACATAGATGAAAATGATTTGTAAAACTCTTTGAGAGAAATACCCCTTTTTCATGAAAACATTTAAAAGTCACACAATTTAGAAAGGAAGACATTTAAAAACATTTTTTAATCAAAGTTTCCCATAACACTTTGAAACTTTTTAAAGGAATTAACATTTTAAAAACATTCATGTCTATATAAATAAATCCTTAAAACCCATTTTGAAAACATAGACATTAATGAGAACGATTTATAAGAATAAATATTTAAAACATTTAAAATGATGTTTTAGTAAAATGTCCCTTAAAAATAATCCCTTTGAAAACTATTTTATGAAACATGGGAATAGATAATAAATATGTCCCATTAGATACTTACGTAAAAACAACCTCAGATAATAAAGAGATTGTGAAATTAACCCATTACCTTGCACTTTCCTTTGGTCGAGGGTACGTTTAACCTCCTGTATGAAGATAGTAGTATGTTATTAAATTATACCAGAACCATATTAATATTTATGATATCATACATGATTCATTTGTGACTTTATACCACCCATTTAATAATAATTTCCATGTTAAATTAACATTTCGGGTAATAATCGCTTTCTTTATCGTACGTGTTTTAACTTGTTACTATTGATTGTATCACTTAGACCAAGATTTAAATACTTCCAGAATATAAAACATGATATATATATCATATATATTTAGAATATAAATATGTATAATAGACATATATATGAAATGAAAAACACCATTTATGGAGACGGTAGTCCGTACGTACGCATAAACGCTGTTTCCGTTTTCAAATCGTGTTGAACGGAACTAAGTGAATAAGATACATGTAAGTATATATATATATAAAAATATATATCTACAATATAATTATTATGACATATATTAAATACTTATTAGTAATATATATATTTTTATAACTGTCGGTGAATGGTGCACGTGGAAATGAATCTCATCGCGTCGTGGAGACGGTAATCCGTACGTACGCACGAGCGACAATATCATTTCCTTAAAGGTGTGAAATTGGATGGTAGTTTAATTTTAAAGATACATTATCATGTTATTTTCATTATTTATATACATATTACTCATTATTTTATCCATCCAAATAACATAGTGTTGAATAAAAAATTACACCACGGCGTGGAGACGGTAAGCCGTACGTACGCACGCATGGTGACATTATCATTAATAAGATGAATAGAATAATGAATATAGTTGTTACATATTTATAATAACATAAAAATATATATAATATACTAGATTTATTATTTTATAATGGAAACAACAAAGAAAGAGTAAGTGGAAGAATAAGAGAACTTGAAAGAGGGTGGTGAAATCATTACCTCTTCTTCGGGTTCTTCCTTTTGATTTGATCAAAAGGGCTCCTTAAGTTGGATTTCTGACTAAAGGAGGTCATATAGGATGAATGGAGGGTAGTTGAGAGAGTATTTGGTCAGAGTTTGGCCGAGATAAATGGCTTTGGAGGTGTGAATTTGAGAGAAGGGGAAGTGCCCTTTTATAAGAGGGGTGAGGGGCACCTTCGGAAAAACTTAAAATATTATTTTATAATAAATTCATATTCGGTTTATAATGGCTCAAAAATGTATTATTTAAAGTCTAACGTGGTTATGAGTCAAAAAACACTCAACCAATAGGTTTTAGACAAGTTTTTGTTACCATTTTAACCTTATCATTTAGATTTAACTCTAAGTTAAATAATTTAACTTTTACCATGTCTTCTTGTATTCTTACACTATATGTTTAATAAACTTACTATATACTGCCAATAAAACCCCAATTGGTTCATTAATATCATATATATTATTATATAAGTCTTTTGGCCGAAACTTAGATTTTTAGGACCATTATATTAACTAATAATATAATATTTGTTTTAAAAACTATTTTATGTCAATTTTGACACTATTTGGTATTTGTTTTTTGTTAAAATAATAACAGCATGATTACTTCAAAAAAAAATACATTGAATCCATCCTAACATGTCATATTCACCTAGAAAATTCGTGGATGTCATACAAACTTTGAAATTATATTTATTTTAATATTTATAATACCATTTATTGATTCTTTCATTAATAAGGTAATTACTGCATCATCATTGTGTCATTAATAAATTTAATTATTTAATCTCTAAAAATAATAAATAAAATACCATTATGTAGGAAATATTTTTGGTTTTTTAATTAATATTTATAGTCGAATTTATCTTATGTATAACCCTATATTAAAAATGGTTTAGTCATTAAACTTTGATTTTAACTCTTTTAACTCTTTTTTTAAATAAAATAATAATAAATGTCTTAATCTAATCCAAGTGGACCTAAAGGGTCATATTTTATTCCTAAGGTTGTTTTTGGTCGAATTACACTTATCCAATAGAATTAGGACATGTTTTAGGGTAATAATAATTACATTTTTACCCTTAATTACCCTATTTACTTTTAACCGTGGTAAATAAAAGTAAAAAGTTACTATTCACCAAAAATTATTTTTATCTTATTGAACCACATTTTACTCCTTGATATTAACTGTGTCTCTCGGATTTTCGAAATTCCACTCATAGAAGCAGTAAAATTAAGTTTTATGTGAATTTTCAAATTCTCCTAGGAGATGGGTAAAAGACAGTGAAAAGTTCAATAAATTTTTTATATATCTAAAATTATTATAAACTGACTCCAATGAATTACATTGAAATTATATAGGTATTATGTATCTATTTTGACCTAAAATAAATTTAAATTAAATAAATAATTATTTAAATAAAAATTCAGTTTTAAACTATAACTCAGTGTTTTTCACTATTCATCAAAAATTGTAAGTTTTCAGAAAAATACCAAAAATTCACCCTAGGATAATTTCGATATTCCGAATCCAAAAATGATGTCTGTTTTACCAAATTAAAAATATATAAGTTTCATTTATTAATTTAAAATTAATTCTCATTGTCAAATCCAAAAGGCGTATTTTTAAGAAATAATAACTATCAAAAGATTGACACTTGTTTATGTCCAATTTCAAAGTGAAAGTACTTACAATGACCAGCATTGGATTAAATGGTAAAAATATAATCTATTTATACTTATAAACCATTAAAATGTATAATTTAACACTATACATTATTTTGATTAAAAAAGTTGTTTTCAGTTAAAATATAGTATTTTTCACTATTCACCCAAATATGAAAGTTATCAGAAGAACACCTAAAATTTATTGAAACTAAATTCTTATGTCCTGATTCTAAAGAAGAAGTTTATTTTTTCAAATTGAATATATAAATGTTTCAAATATTGGATTTAAAAAGGGTTCACCATTAAAAGACGGTAAAAATGAATTTTTTGAAAAATACTTCTTTTATTTGAAAAAAATGAATTAGTTCTTACATTATGCCTAAGAAACTCATAATATGGATTCTAAAATTATAATGATTATATAATGTTCAAAATTCAGTTAATACTATTCATAATTGCTTTTGAACGGCAAGTTTGGTAATCTTGTGGTGCGCTTGAACTCCGTGTTGTGTGTAGTGCAAGTTATTGAATTATTTTAAAGAAATAACGTACTATGAAATCTTGGGATATTAAATTAAAGACACGGTTTAATTACCTCTTTGGTGATAAATTTATTGTGTTTATAGATCATAAGTGCTTGAAAAATATTTTCTCATAAAGGGATTTGAATCTGATACAAAGAATATTGATGGAGTATCTCCAAATGTTTAAATTTGACTTGATGTATATGCTGGGTAAAGAAAATACATTGGTATATGCATTAAACAGAAATCCATAAGCTCAGTTGGAAAAAGAAACTTCAAGAAAGTGGTAATTGATGTCGGTCATAGCTGATATTCACTTTAAATGTGAAGACCGAGGTGGTTCTCTTTTTAGTTTAGTTTGTTCCTAATTTGGTTGACTTAGTTAAACAGGTGCAGACATTCGATTCTAAATGTGTTTCTATAAGGACATAACTCATTGGTGGGGAGACCATTGAGTGATAAAAGCTGGATGAGAGTTTAGTGTTTTGGTTTCAAAAGTAGTTGGTCATACCTATATCTTGTCAAGAACAACTTCTTCATAGTTACCACCATTCAAAATGGGTAGTTCATCCAAGGATAAAAAATATGTATAAGTAATTGAAAGCATAGTTTTGGTGGGTCAGTATGAAAAGGAAGGTGGCTGATCTTTTTTTGAGAGGCTTAACTTGTCGGTAAGTTAAAGCTGAGCATTAGTGACCAACATGTATGTTGCAGTATTTACTTATTCCTGTTTGGAAATGGGAGAAAACAACTATGGATTTTGTAACAGGTATCCCAAGAATGGTTCAAAATCATGATTCATATGGGAGATAGTGGATCAGCTCATAAATTTGGCCAATTTCATCCCTATTCATGAATCTCATATAGTGAAGGAATTTTCAAAAATCTATATCCAAGAAGTGGTAAAGAGGCACGAAGTACCAGTTTCAATAGTGCCAGACAAATTTATGAGGTTTAAATCTCATTTATGGAAATCCTTATAGAAATCCATTGGGAATCAATTTAATATGAGTATAATGTATCATCCTTAGATGATGGACAATCTGAACGGATGATACAAATGTTGAAAGACAAGTTGAAGACTTCTATAATGGATTTTGGTGGCTCATGGTAAGAGCATGTACTATTAGTGAAGTTCACATATAACAACATTTATCAATCCTTTATACATATTAAACCTTTTAAAGCATTATATGGGCGTCCTTACCATTATCCACTTTATTGGGCGGAACTAGGTCAGAATTCACTGGTGGGGTCAAGTATTATCAAAGAGACAATGGAGAATATTCAGTTGATCAAGATTTTTTTGGAGATGGATTAAATTCATCAGAAGTCATATGCAGGTCATCTTCAACATATGTTTTCATTTTAGGTAAGTGATCATGTGATTTTTAGGATCTCTTGAAGGCTTGGGTATCAACATTTTTGGAATAAGGGCAAGCTATCTCCTAATACATAGGCCATTTTGAGATACCTGAATAGATTGCTGAGGTGGAATATCAGTTGGATTTTCTACCACAGTTTAGTTCTATGAAAAAAAAATTATGTATCTCAGTTGAAAAAGTATCAGCCTAATATAAATTATGTGATTTGATGGGTTCACATTGGCCTAGAGTCGGATGCTTCATTGGTGCATTTTCTAGTGAGGATTGTGGATAGGAAAGGTAAATTATTGTGTGGGAAAAACATCGGTCTAGTGTGGGTTTTATGGAAACACAATCATATTTAGGAAGAGACTTCAAAACTAGAGAAGGAAATTAAAGAGAAATGTCTAGAAATATTTTAGGGTAATGATGGTTTTCTATATTCCGATGACAGAAAGGCCAATGTTGGGGAGAATGTAGCACCCCCCGATTTCAATTAAATGACCCTTCATTTATTTATTTTAAGTATATAAATAGTTTGGGTGATGTTCAGGAGGGTTTAGAAGACTTTTGGAATGTTTTGGGGGGATTTTCTAAATTTTAATGGTTATGGAATTATAAGCGGAAACTATGAAAATCCTATAGGAAATAATTCATAGTGAGATAGGGTCTAAGAGGAAGGCACATGGTTAGGCACCTAGTTTTTCCAAACCATGCAGCTACCTAGGAGAAACTATGAAAAGTGGGACAGATTTTGCATGGTTGGATCATGGTTTGTATAACCACACATGCCAACCATACAAGGTCCTCCTTAAGGCATATCCTAGTGCATGGTTAGCACATGATTTTTCCTAACCATGCGACTAACCATTCACTGTTTAAAAACATGATTATAATAAAGTGGATTCGGGTTGGGGTTAATTTTCAAACCCTTGTTTTTTCTCCAAATCTACCCTGACTAGACATTCATTCCTCCTAAAGGTTGTAGAGGATTCCCCCATTAAATTGGAATTGATCTGGAGGCATTTTTTGGGGCATTTAACCCAAATTCTCATGTTAAGTCATCTTTTATGGTATTTTTTCATGGGTTTTCTTAGATCTACTTTCCTCCCTCTCTCGGTTTCTTAGATCTATCACACTACAAATAGATCTAAGGTTTTTTATGCCAATTATGGTTATATTTTTTCTTTTTCATGTTAGGGGAATCTATCTAAAGTGGGTTTTTAGAGATTCAACCCCCTTTTGTGGGTTTTTTCATTCTGTTCTTTGTTTTTTTTCATATTTCCCAAGGTAGGTGGCTTCACTCTAGACTTTTATTCTTAAAACTTGAAGGATTCTTTTGAAATCGGTTAAACTAATTGAAATTGATTGTGAAATTACTATTAAAATCATGGTAGAAATCCTCTTTAGTACTGTTTTATGGATTTTTGGGAAGTTATGGAATTTTTATTCAAAGTGATTTGATAAATGATTTTAAAATCTTAAATTTAAATTAGTTTCTTGGTTTGATTAATGTAAAAAGGTTTTGAAAAATGTTTTCAATAAAAAATCATTTTATTGAAATGGTTTTGGAATGATTGTACGGGTATGGTTTTTGGGCATACTTGTTGGTGTGTGTTCATGTTGAATTTTATGAGGCCTTGTTGAAATTTGACTTTGTGCTCAATGAAAAAGGGGTAATGGAAAAATAGATCTCATTTACCTTGTGAAGACTTGGTATATCGATGAGAAAACACTCATTAATATGGAACTTTCATAATGAAGCATGCATGTGTGGATGTTTCATTTTGTAGATTGCAATGGGATATGCAAAAAAGGGAACATGAATGGGTGTAGAAGAACTTTCTTGGTTGATTCTTTGAAAAAATGGTTTGGTTTTGAAAAATATTTTTCTTATAAATAGTTTTGGTTTGTGATAAATTGTTTTAAATTGTTTTATATAAATGTTTTATATAAATTATTTTATATAAATTTGCTAAGATGTTCTATCATAGTGGCGTGAGTAGGGAAGTAATTTGGGGAAATCCTATTGAGGTTCATTACTCAAACATGCTTTGGAACTTTTTTTATTTTATAGATATAGTTTATCAGAACATATAAAAAGGTAAATTATCACACTTTTTTAGTGGTGCATTATGATACATGGGATTTTTTGTGGAGTAAGAGCATAGTATGGGTTTAATCTTTGAAGTTATATGGGTTGTCGATGAGTTTTTTTTGTCTTTTTGTTCTGTTATGTACTTTTATGTTAGTTTTCTTACATTATGGTGCTCTATTGTATTTTGGTATTGATATCAATGGTATTTAATTGATTTATATTACATTGTTATCATGCATCATGTAGTGGTTTATTTTGTTAGGGCATTATAGAATCCCACCTTTTTATCACATAAACTTTCATTACATTTTACAAAACCGAGGATCTTTAAGGTTTAGTGTCTTGGAAACCAGGAACTTAAAACATGAAAACATAAAACATTCTTCTTAAACACTTGAAAGGCTTCTCCTTATGTTCATCCTAGGTTAATTATTGCATCTCATAACCTGGGGACATACATCAAAAGAAAGGGTGAGCAGAAGGCCCAGTAAGGGAAACAAGGGGAAACATTTAACATGCGAACTTGAGATACATCAACAATGTCATGAAAAAGAACTTTAAGGCATGAGAAAGAAATCATGAGGCATATAATAATAAAAATAATGTATTTCATAACTTGAAGATGTGGGTACAACATTTAATATTGACAATCATTTCTATTTCACCAAGGTACATCCCCAAGGTGTCATTAAAAATTACCAAGGTTATTCACCAAGGCGTCATTAAAAAAATAGTCATATCTAGAGATTAAGTCTTTACCCAATGCATTAGAGAGCTATCAGGGTGCACCCTTGACATGTCTTTATTATCATGTGATCCACATATATCATCATCAATCATTTCACAAACAACCCATATAGCATAAAAGGAATGAGTTTCATTTCATAATCATAACGTTTTAAAAACTGCTTTAAAGACATGATCTTTGTGTCACTTTAAAACCCACAGAAAAGGAAGGTGGGTCTCATGTATGTAAATCCCAGAATTTAAAATAGAACATTTGGGTATATATGTGAATACCCCTATAGAAGAGAGAGCTTTGAGTATTCACTTAATAAAATAAAAGAACTTTATAACAAGAGAGAGATACATTTTGAGACGGAAATTCTGCAGCATAATCACTATGTTTCGGGGTTTTAGAAAACATTGAAAAGAGAGGGGACATGGGTCAAACATTCATAAATTACCCATAAAACAGTATAGGGACAGAATATAAAGGATATATGAACATGGTAATGAAATTTGAAAGATATACCATATGAAATGAAGAACATGAAAGGAAGACAAAAATAAGATTTCTCTTATAAAAATTCGGCAGCCTAACGACGCCACTTAAAACTTCAAAATACTGAATTGAAGAGACAAAATAGGGTCTCTCATCATATGAAAATAAAAGATCAGTATGATAGATATAGATATCATACCCCAACAAAATAAAAAGGAACTTGAAATACTTGACATGAAAGTAGAACTTTGAAAAATGAGAAAGGTGAACGGATCCCTTAAAAATTCGGCAGCCTAACGGCGCCACTTAAAACTTCAAAATATTGAATTGAAGAGATAAAATAGGGTCTCTCATCATATGAACATAAAATATCAGTATGATAGATTTAGAGATAATACCCCAACAAAATAAAAAGGAACTTGAAATACTTAACATGAAAGTAGAACTTGAGAAGGGTGAAAGAATCCCTTAAAAATTCGGCAGCCTAATGACGCCACTTAAACATTCATAAAATGAATTGATGAGAGTAATAGGGGATCTCTCATCATATGAACATGAAAAGGGTAGTAAAAGGAATATAAAGTAACATCCTCCAACATAAGAACATGGAGCATAAAATAAATGACTTAAAAGAGAGTATTTGAAAAGAAAGAGAGAGTTTGGATCCCTTACCTTAAAACGTAACTCTTAAAACTCAAAGGATGGGACCTTGACAGCTTGGGGGCACCTTGTAAGGACTCCTTGGGAGGTAATGAGACCAGAGCTTCGTTGGGGGAGAGTTGGGAGTCGAATGGATGAGAGGATGGCTTGGTATTTATAGGGAAAGTGAGGGGACAAGGCATTAATGGCCAAGGGACACCTCATTAGTGGTTTTGGCAAAACCATGGGCTTGCCCATGGTATTGGCCACTTGTGACACCTCATACCTTATCTTACTATTCATAAGTCGACCATATTGATTACATACTTAATACATCATTTAATGATGTCATTAAACACCTGTAACTTAAAAACTGTATTTTCACTATTCATCGAAAATTCAACTTTCTCAGAAAAATCCCAAAATTTCACCTTAACCAAATATCGATGCTCTAATTTCAAAAATGATCTCCATTTTATAAAAATAATTTTCTAAATATTTTTAATTTAATTTTTAAATAAATACACTATTCACCAAAAATTCATTTTTTAAGAAAAATCCCCAAAAATTACCTTAACATAATATCAATGCTCTGAGTTCAAAAATGAAATCCATTTTATAAAAATAATTTTCTAAATATTTTTAATTAAATTTTTAATTAAAAAACACTATTCACTTGAAAAAACTAATACTTGACTAATAATTTATGAAACCGTTATTTAACCATTTTATTGAATCACATTACTTAATCAAGGTGCCTAGATTATATTAATGCTTTATTTAAGTGAGATTACTAATCCATTTGGTCACATTACTAATCCTAAACATAAAATCACTATTCATAATTTACTATTCATAAAAAATTAAGTTGATCTTATTAGACTCTAAATTTCGTACTGAACATAATTGTAGAAGCCCATTTTTCGAAAATCATTACACATTTTTAATTATTTAAGGTTTACATAAACATTTTTTAAAATATCCTTTCTCTAAAATTTACCAAAAATATGCATACTATATTTATCCAGACATTTGAAAATTCATAAACTTCATCATAAGAAGAAATCAAATTTTTTATTTAAAACAAAGGATTACACAAGGCAGTTACGGTCTCCTTACATAGCCCCTTATCACACCAGCATAGGACCTAAGTGTAAGGTGTTCCAAGGTGAGAGAATTCGAGGGAGGCTCGGCCAACATCGCACGAGTAGTAATTTCTATCAGTTTGAACTTCTCGCGAAGGCAATTCCGTTCTAGCTTCACACGATGAAGTTCGGCTTGGGTTTGGTCTAGAGCAAAGCCCAATAGTGCTACCTCCTTCCCAAGTTCTATTAGATGGGATTCGATCGGTCCAAGACTACTGGGTGAGGCCATAAAATCTTCTTTCTATATTAATTAACCAAGATCACTTGTATTTAGATACAAATATCGAAATGTTTAGTTTCTAGCGGTCATATTGAACAATGGTCATATAACAGTCAAAACCCAACAGTCTCATTTTAATTATACTCATGTTATCCAATGAAACAGTTTTGTTGAGTATAAAAAAAAATAAAATAACTCACAAAATTAGGAAACAAGATTTATTCAAAATTTTGGGTCGTTACAATCTTCCCCCCTTAAGAAATTGCATCCTCGCAATTTTTAAAATTGGGTTTTGAAATTTCATTGAAAGTCCCACACCGAAAAAGGAGTCAGTAAAACTATTACTTTAAAAGAAATAAAGGGAAGTAAAAAGGTCTCCCAAGTTAACCCATACTAGGATCCCATGTAGGAAAAAATGGACATGGAGGAAAAAACAAAGGGTCACGTTCTAAGGGAGAGTGATAGAAAACACGATTAGGAGAAAGTTAACAACAAGAAAATAAAAAACTTATGATGGGTCAAATGGTATTTGATTTCCTAGTAGGAAAAGTTAACAGACAACGTTTTTTGTTTTATGTTCCTTTTCATAGTTTTGAGGAATTAATTTTCTACATATAATAAAAACATAAGGAAATATACCTACCTTCAAGTAGAGTTTAATCCTTTAATAAGTTTCTACCAAAACTAATCTTTTCTCCAAACGATGAGCATTCAAAAACACTTGGTCTCATCAAAATCACAAGAATAATCTTCTAGAGAACCATGTATTCCACAAAAGAAAAACTATCTATATTTAAACATTTATCCCAAAAACAGAAAGGGTAAGATAAAAAAACTCTTTAAAAAGAAATAATCCCATAGGAACGGAAACTGCTTTTAAATCTTCAAAGTTCCACGGTACTACCCAGAGTTCATCATAGACCATTCCGTAAATAACTGTCCTTAAAATTCTTCAAAATAACCCAAACTAAGATTGAAACCCAAATACAAGAAGGACTTGATAACATAGTCTTCCAAGATAAACTTTATCGTTCATCTCCAAACAACATCAACCACTCCTAACATCTTATAAAAAAAGTAACTAACCTAAACATATTTTCCCCAAGATAGGTCAATCATTTCCACAAGTAACCTATAATACCATAAGTTCACCTTAAATTAATCGATTCTTCAAAATATAATTCAACCTTTAATCCTCAAAGAAAATACCATAGTAATCTATTTACCTCGATCAAATAGGGTTCCCAAAATAGTGAACGTCTTCCAAAATAATAATCATCTTTTAATCCCCTAATCATCTCTGTCATATTAATACGGCAATCATCACATTTCCTATCACATTGGTTGATGGAACATGTTCTTACATTTCTCGCCATTAACTAAGGAAAGAAAGTACAATTAAGGGCTTAAATACTTAGCCGATAATCATTAAAAGGAATCTTAAAGCATAGAAGGATAAACTTGTAAAAGAAAAGTATACCCTAACTTGTGATCCCCTAGGTCCCAATCTAGGTTATCCATGATAATATATTCTTATGTGAATCTTTATTTTATTTTATCTTTGTTCCTTTAATAATGGTTCATACTAAGCTTATGAATTTACCAAAGCATATCCCCCGGGAGTTTCGTAACCAAGAGTGCAGTAAGACCTGTTTTCGTGTACCAGTTCCCATTCAAGTCTAGCTCAAAGCGGTGTTTTTGGGTTTTACCCCTATGTACATCTGTGCCAGAGCCACCTCTACCTGCTCGTATCCAGACAAGGATGTATTTGCTTGGAAACCCCTTACTCAATACTCACCAAAATACCAGGAACGTTTCCTATATTTAAAATTTTCTATAGGGTTCTTCCTAAAGTTTTCATATCCTAATTTCCACAAATAACTAAACCATCCTTTGATACTAACTATAGCATCCCACCTTTTTATCACATAAACTTTCATTACATTTTACAAAACCGAGGATCTTTAAGGTTTAGTGTCTTGGAAACCAGGAACTTAAAACATGAAAACATAAAAAATTCCTCTTAAACACTTGAAAGGCTTCTAATTATGTTCATCCTAGGTTCATTACTGCATCTCATAACCTGGGGACATACATCAAAAGAAAGGGTGAGCAGAAGGCCCAGTAAGGGAAACAAGGGGAAACATTTAACATGCAAACTTAAGATACATCAACAATGTCATGAAAAAGAACTTTAAGGCATGAGAAAGAAATCTTGAGGCATATCATAATAAAAATAACGTATTTCATAACTTTAAGATGTGGCTACAACATTTAATATTGGCAATCATTTCTGTTTCACCAAGGTCCATCCCCAAGGTGTCATTAAAAATTACCAAGGTTATTCACCAAGGCGTTGTTAAAACAATATTAATCTCTATAGATTAAGTCTTTACCCAATGCATTGGAGTGCTATCAGGGTGCACCCTTGACATGTATTTATTATCATGTGAGCCACATATATCATCATCAATCATTTCATAACCAACCCATACAGCATAAAAGGAATGGGTTTCATTTCATAATCATAACATTTTAAAAACTGCTTTAAAGACATGATCTTTGTGTCACTTTAAAACCCACAGAAAAGGAAGGTGGGTCTCATGTATGTAAATCACAGAATTTAAAATATAAAATTTGGGTATATATGTGAATACCTATATAGAAGAGAGAGATTTGAGTATTCACTTAATAAAATAAAAGAACTTTAGAACAAGAGAGAGAGACATTTTGAGACAGAAATTCTGCAGCATAATGATTATGTTTCGGGGTTTTAGAAAACATTGAAAAGAGAGGGGACATGGGTCAAACATTCATAAATGAACCATAAAACAGTAGAGGGACAGAATATGAAGGATATATGAACATGGTAATGAAATTTTAAAGATATACTATATGAAATGAAGAACATGAAAGGAATACAAAAATAAGATTTCTCTTATAAAAATTCGGCAGCCTAACAGCGCCACTTACAACTTCAAAATACTGAATTGAAGAGATAAAATAAGGTCTTTCATCATATGAACATAAAATATCAGTATGATAGATATAGAGATCATAACCCAACAAAATAAAAAGGAACTTTAAATACTTGACATGAAAGTAGAACTTTGAAAAATGAGAAAGGTGAACGAATCCCTTAAAAATTCGGCAGCCTAATGACGCCACTTAAAACATAAAAATACTGAATTGAAGAGATCAAATAGGGTATCTCATTATATGAACATAAAAGATCAGTATGAGAGATTTAGAGATAATACCCCAACAAAATAAAAAGGAACTTGAAATACTTGACATGAAAGTAGAACTTGAGAAGGGTGAAAGAATCCCTTAAAAATTCGACAGCCTAACGGCGCCACTTAAACATTCATAAAATGAAATGATGAGAGTAAGAGGGGATATCTCATCATATGAAAATGAAAAGGGAATCAAGAGGAATATAAAAGAATATCCTCCAACATAAGAACATGGAGCATAAAAGAAATGACTTAAAAGAGAGTATTTGAAAAGAAAGAGAGTTTGGATCCCTTACCTTAAAACGTAACTCTTAAAACTCAAAGGCTGGGACCTTGAGGGCTTGGGGGCACCTTGGAAGGACTCCTTGGGAGGTAATGAGACCAGAGCTTCGTTGGGGGAGAGTTGGAAGTCGAATGGATGAGAGGATGGCTTGATATTTATAGGGAAAGTGAGGGGACAAGGCATTAATGGCCAAGGGACACCTCATTAGTGGTTTTGGAAAAACCATGGGCTTGCCCATGGTATTTTCCCATGGTATTGGCCACTTGGGACACCTCATACCTTATCTTACTATTCATAAGTCGACCATATTGATTACATACTTAATACATCATTTAATGATGTCATTAAACACCCGTAACTTAAAAACTGTATTTTCACTATTCATCGAAAATTCAACTTGCTCAGAAAAATCCCAATATTTCACCTTAACCAAATATCGATGCTCTGATTTCAAAAATGAACTCCATTTTATAAAAATAATTTTCTAAATATTTTTAATTTAATTTTTAAATAAATACACTATTCACCGAAAATTTATTTTTTTCAGAAAAATCCCCAAAAATTACCTTAACATAATATCGATGCTCTAAGTTCAAAAAAGAAATCCATTTTATAAAAATAATTTTCTGAATATTTTTAATTAAATTTTTAATTAAAAAACACTATTTACCCGAAAAAACTGATACTTGACTAATAATTTATGAAACCATTATTTAACTATTTTATTGAATCACATTACTTAATCAAGGTGCCTAGATTATATTAATGCTTTATTTAAGTGAGATTACTAATCCATTTGGTCACATTACTAATCCTAAGCATAAAATCACTATTCATAATTTACTATTCATCAAAAATTAAGTTGATCTTATTAGACTCTAAATTTCATACTGAACATAATTGTAGAAGACCATTTTTTAAAAATCATTACACATTTTTAATTATTTAAGGTTTACATAAACATTTTTTAAAATATCATTTCTCTAAAATTCACCAAAAATATGCATACTATATTTATCCGAACATTTGAAAATTCATAAACTTCATCATAAAAAGAAATCAAATTTTTTATTTAAAACAAAGGATTACACAAGGCAGTTATGGTCTCCTTACATAGCCCCTTATCACACCAATATAGAACTTAAGTGTAAGGTGTGCTAAGGTGAGAGAATCCGAGGAGGCTCGACCAACATCGCACGAGTAGTAATTTCTATCAGTTTGAACTTCTCACGAAGGTGATTCCATTCTAGCTTCACACGATGAAGTTCAGCTTGGGTTTGGTCCAGAGCAAAGCCCAGTGGTGCTACCTCCTTCCCAAGTTCTGTTAAATGGGCTTCGATCAGTCCAAGACTACTGGGTGAGGCCATCAAATCTTCTTTCTATATTAATTAACCAAGATCACTTGTATTTAGAGACAAATATCGAAATGTTTAGTTTCCAGCGGTCATATTGACCAATGGTGACCCTATATTAATCTTGATATGATGATATAAAAATTTAAATTAATTTTATTGAATAAATTTTATAAATTTTCTATAAAATTATTATAATAGTTTTCACTGAAATGAATAAAAATCATTTTTGAAGAAAACAATTTTCGAATAAAAAAAATGAAAATACCAAATATTGGGTGACAATTTACTAAGAATTTATAAATAAATTTATGTTTAGTAGGAAATATATATATACATATACATATATATATATATTATAAATTAAGTAGTCCTATTTTTAACTAAAAATTTATTGGTTAGGTTACAACGGTCATGTTTAAATCATCATAGTTTTTTTTGGGTTTCGTGTTGTGTATCAAATATGCTATCAAACATAATTTTCTCATTTAAAAACTTAGAGAATTACATTCTACCCCCCTAATTAATAAATTTTTTCCTCGCAACATGAACTTGATCTTTATAAGAAGTTTTTTGAAACATGAAAATATATCCATTAACTATACTAAAGCCTGTAAATATTCTTCCACGTGTCAACTCCACATCAATTTTTGACGTACATTTCTCCCTCACCGTATATTCCGCTCACTCTCCCCGCATCCCCTCCCGAATTCACACCCCCTGATTCCCCATCTCCCTCCTCTATCCGCCTCTTCGACTCCCCCTCTCTGCACCTCTGTCTTCCCGACTCCGCACCTCCGCTCATTCTTCCTCCTCCTGATCACAGACCCATGATCTCCTCCTCGCAGACCCCATCTCCTCCTCCTCCCCTTCCTCTATCCTCCACCCCTTGTCCTACCCTCCTCCCCATATCTTCTCGTTAGCTCCACCACCACCTCCTGGTCGTCTCCCCACCGTAACAAATCCCCTTCTCCGTGACACATCCTCGCTTCATCCACACATCCCCACCTCACCGCCACATATCCCCATTTCCGTCACACCTCCCCCCCTCACTACCTCTGCCTCTGCATCCCTGCATACGACTCTGTCATGCCTTCTCCTCCTCCCCCCATGACTTTGACTCCAAACCCAACTTCGACTCCTCACCCTTAGAGGATTCTATTTCCTCACATCATCCTATGACTCCTACAATACAGTCCTGATGTAGATATCAAAGGTTTGAATTTTTTATTTTATATACTGATTTCCATAAACCCTAAATTCCCTTAATTTGATTCATTTTTTATTTTACATGTTTTCTTATTTTACCTTGAATAATCTACATTTTCTTCCTCAATGATTCCCTATAATTTGCTTCATTATTGAAATCTCATTGGTTTGGTAAATGAAATTGGTGATGATTCAAATCCTTATCCTTTCATTATATGATTTTAATTTTGTTTATTTAGAGTGTTGAACACTGTTTCCCCATAAATGTTGTATTCGATATGTAGTTTCACTATTTTCTCACTGTTTTGATTTTAGGAGCATTGGGTTTTTTTTACATTGAAATAAAACATGTTCTTTTATTACTAGAATCTTTAAATTTATTTTTTGGTTTTAATATTCATTTTTTCCATCATTTTTTTGATATTTTTTATGCATAGATATCTAAAACAAAAAAAATTCTATTCCCATATATAGATGGAATTTGGGGTATTAAATGGTGTCAGTCATCCAATCTATATCCAATCTATATCCTACATCCATGTTACAATAAAGTAAGATCGGCCCCTTCATCTGTAGTATTCGGGTTGATTTATTATAATTGTTACTTAGTGAATCTATGTAGAATTTTTAGCTTGTGCAACCGAGTGTGCATAGATTACATTGGGTTAAATTCCACTGCACAAAAGTATCTATGGTGAAAATGTGCATCACATGTGATCATGTTGTGTTTATTTAGTTATAGGTGTAGTCAAAATTTCCCTATTCACCTTACACCATTAATTGCATTTTTATATTCTTACTTATATGACCTAAATCAGTATGCATGTTCCTCTTCCATGTTTCTTTGTAGTTATGGATAAGTCAAAGCATATTCATTTCAATTGATAAGAAAGTTATTTGATTTATAATAACATCTGGTGCACAACTGACATATGATTTGAAATAGTTACGGATATATAATGGTTTACATTCTGTCAATATAATCCCACTTGAAATAAATCATCATTTTTATTCATTTTATATGTAGGATAACAATGAATTTGGATTTCATCATTTTTATTCATTTTATATCCATAGTATTCGAGTTGATTTATTATAATTGTTTCTTAGTGGTTCTATGTTTAATTTTTAGCTTGTTCAACCGAGTGTGCATAGATTACATTGGGTTAAATTCCACTACATGAAAGTATCTATGGTGAAAATGTGCAGCACATGTGACCATGTTGTGTTTATTTTGTTTGAGGTGTGGTCAAAATTTCCCTAATCACTTTAAATCATTAATTGTTTTTTTATATTCTTACTTATATGACCTAAATCAGTATGTATGTTCCTTTTCCATGTTTCTTTGTAGTGATGGATAAGTCAAAGCGTATTCATTTCAATTGATAAGCAAGTTATTTGATTTATAATAACAGTTGGTGCACAAATGACATATTCTTTGAAATAGGTACGAATATATAGTGGTTTACATCATGTCAATATAATCCCATTTGAAATAAATCATCATTTTTATTCATTTTATATGCAGGATAATGATGACTTTGGATTTCCTCCAAATTTAAATAATTTCAGGTTGAAAATGCTTCTATTATCTATTGAAATATCATATTACAACATTTTTAACTGTCATCATTCATCTAGACAAAATTATTATAAAGTACTCCTTGTCTTAGATTGTAAAATTTATTTCAACAATTATGAAAATGCATTCAAACATAACAACGTATTATAGTTTTAACTATACTAAAGCCTGTACATATTCTTCCACATGTCAAATCCACATCAATTTTGACATACATGTCTCCCTCAACATATATTCTGATCACTCTCCCCATGTCCCATATCTAATTCACACCCCCAATTCCCCATCTCCCTCCCCTCTCTGCCTCCTCGACTTTGCCTCTCCGCGCCTCTGCCTCCCCGACTCCGCGCCTCCGCTCATTCTTCCTCCTCATCGCAGACCCACGATCTCTTCCTCGCAGACCCCATATCCCCCTCCTCCCCTTCCTTAATCCTCCACACTCCTCCTCCCCTCCACCCCATCTCTTCTCATCGCCTCCACCACCACCTCCTGGTCACCTCCCCACCGCAATGAATCCCCTTCTCCATGACATATCCTCGCTTTATCCACACATCCCAACCTCACCACCATAGATCCCCATTTCTATCACACCTCCCCCCTTGATGCCTCCGCCTCTGCATCCCTGCATACGCCTCTGTCATGCTGCCTCCGCATCCCCCTCTGACTTTGAATCCAACCCCAACTCTGACTCCTCACCCTTGGAGGATTCTATTTCCTCACATCATCCTCAGACTCCTACAATACAATCCCGATGTGGATATCAAAGGTTTGAATTTCTTATTTTATATACTGATTTCCATAAACCCTAAATGCCCTTAATTTGATTCATTTGTTATTTTATAAGTTTTCTTATTTTACCTTGAATAATCTGCATCTGCTTCCTCAATGATTACCTATAAGTTGCTTCATTCTTGACATCTCATTTGTTTGGGAAATGAAATTGGCGATTATTCAAAGCCATATCCTTTCATTATATGATTTTAATTTTGTTTATTTAGAGTGTTGAACACTGTTTCCCCATAAATTTTGTATTCAATATGCAGTTACACTTTTTTCTCACTGTTTTAATTTTAGAAGCATCAAGAGTTTTTTACATTAAAATAAAACATGTTCTTTTATTCCTAGCATCTTTAAATTTATTTTTTGGTTTTAATCTTTATTTTTTTTCATTTTTTTGATAGTTTTTATCCATAGGTATCTAAGATTGAAAAATTATATTCCCATATATAAATGGAATTTTGGGTATTAAATGGTGTCAGTCATCCAATCCATATCGAATCTATAGCCTACATCCATGTTATAGGAAAGTAAGATCATCCCCTTCATCTGTAGTATTTGGGTTGATTTATTATAATTGTTTCTTAGTGGTTCTATGTAGAATTTTCAGCTTGTGCATCCAAGTGTGCATAGATTACATTGGGTTAAATTTCTCTACACGAGAGTATCTATGGTGAAAATGTACAACATAGGTGATCATGTTTTGTTTATTTAGTTGTAGGTGCAGTCAAAATTTACCTAATCACCTTACATAATTAATTGTATTGTTATATTCTTACTTATATGACCTAAATCAATATACATGTTACTCTTCCATGTTTCTTTGTAGTGATGGATAAGTCAAAGCATATTCATTTTAATTAATAAGCAAGTTATATGATTTATAATAACAACTGGTGCACAACTGACATATGCTTTGAAATAGGTATGAATATATAATGGTTTATATTATATCAATATAATACCACTTGAAATAAATCATCATTTTTATTCATTTTATATGCAGGATAACGAGGACTTTTGATTTCCCCCAAAGTAAAATAATTTCAGGTTGAAAAGTCTTCTATTATCTATTGAAATATCATATTGCAGCATTCATAACTATCATTGTTCATCTAGACAAAATACTTATAAAGCTCTCCTTGTCTTAGATACTGAATTGATTTCAACAATTATGACAATGCATTCAAACATAACAACATACTATAGTTTTAAAATTCTTGAATCATAGATATAAATAGCTGAAATTTTAATATTTTTTATCCATATTTTGTAGGATCATAAAAGTAGTGGATGTTGTTGACATGGTACTACTGATGTTGTTTCTGTAAAATCAATAATGAAAATTTTATCTACCCAGGTACAAAAGTATTCTCTTAATGGACTGATATTTTTAATAAAACTTTTGAATTGACAAATTATAATTATAATTCTCTTTCTATTCATATAATATAGTACTATTAGTTTTTTTGTTTTTTGCTATAAATGTCTGGTACAGAACACAAAGTCAACTAACATAGAATGCTCAACCCGTTCCACAATAGTAGGAATTTCTAATAAACTTGACTTTATATCTGATAAATTCATGAATAACAGGTGTAATATGCTATTCAACATACATCAACTGACATTTTTTGGAACTTTCATCGTTCATCAGCACAAAACAGTTATACAACAATCTTCATCTCAGATACTGAAATTGATATCAGCAATTATGACAACGCATTCGAACAAAACCAGGTTACAAGGACGGCTAGTCAGCCTCCCATTTAATTTTTGAATGTTTTTTTCATGATCTTGGAATTATATTTGAGATATTTTTTAAATTTGAGTTGCATGTAGAAAATTATCTAGAAAATTGTCTAGATATGCTTATAGATAAATCATACAATAAATAGAGATGCATCTTTTCCTTATCTTCATTGTTGGTAACACACACGAGTTCTTCTTAGCTACTCATACTCTTCATCTTCTTATATCTTATATAGATAAAACCTTCTCCTCAGTTGTATCAAGAGCACAACAACCAGCTCCATGGAATAGACTCACTCACTATAACAATAGTTCTTCTCAGCTACACATGATCTTTATCTTCTTAAACCTATAAAAATATTTAGTTATTCACAACTTTCATATTGTTTAACCCCAAGATCGGTCTTCTATTTACTATTTAAATGAATCACTATAAATCTGCATATAAAATTTCCCACATCTATATAAATAACACAACACTTATTTGGGGCTTGGATCAACCTCTTACAGCTTGATTACTTCAAATAATACCAGTGAAAAATATTAAATTGATCTACACATTTGGACTACAACTCAACTTTATATTTATCCAATAATGAATCACAACTCCCTGTGATGTTTAGAACATTACGGCTCTACAAAATAATCTTCATAATTCTCTTCTTTTAAGTTTCAATAAATCTGGAAGATCATCTTCAGGTTTAATTTTTTCCCATTAATTCATCCTATACTTTGATTCTATTCAAGAAAACTTGAATCATGGATCATAATAACATCATGATAGTTTGATTAAGTTACTCATTAAATCTGTATTTAAATGTTCATGAACTCCACTTGCTTTGATCTTTCTTGAATCACCTTGAAAATAACCACTCACCATTTCCAAGAGCGTATCACATGTATCTTGTGATGTTTTGATCATTGAAAAATAGCTTACGCATCATTCCATTCAATTTCATCATCAGATATACAATCTGGAATTCTCACTATTTTTTGGTCTACTTATTTTCCAATTTTTCTCAGAGGGTCGCACTTGGCCATCATGGATGATGGATCAAAGGCGTTGTTTTCGATCTTATAAAAATAGAGTTGCTCATGATAGACTTTATCAGCAGAAATTTCAGGGATATAGGAGGAGAGCATGAAGTGGATCCAAGGGTACAACACTAGTTTTTTCTGGAACTCATTCACATCCTCATTCAAGGCACATGGCTTTCAAGGTTACATGACAAGGTCACCTTCAAACAGTGAAATCACTACTAGAACATGACCATGGCACCTTCAAACCTTGAGCACACTGATATGGGTAAACAAAGAAGCCCATCTTGGATTTTTTTTCATAATCCACTGTATTTTTTGTTCTTGAAATTCATATTATTATTCAATTTTAACTTCTATTAATAATATAACATCAGATATGAATTTTCATTATTTCTTTTAGTGTTTCTCATACATTATGACTTCATTTAAAGACTCAAATCCAAATTTTTGGTTTCCAATTTATTGTAGATTAATATAATTTTTTTTTCTAGTTTTCTTGAGGGAAGTAATATAATTTGTGGGAATGATGTGTGAAATATTTTCCTTTTATAGAAACATTTCCCTTTAATGCTATATTTTTTTAAATATAATTATTTTTTTTATTTTTTCACCTCATTTAATTTATATATACATTTCCTACCCACAAATTTCTTCTTCAACTTCATTTTATACCACTCTACCCATGATGACCACAATCTCTCTCACGAAACTATACTACATTCTCTTCTTCCATTTCCATCTTTTTTAATAATATCTTGCATACTTCATCTTACATCGATCTCATTCTGATAATACCTTATAGTTTAGAAACTGATTGATTATAATGTATATTCTCGATCTCTCCCTAATAATACCTTATAGTTTATAAACTGTTTGATTATAATGTATATTCTCCTTACATTTATAACCATGAAACATTAGGAGAATTTATACTTCCACATTCCATCCTTTTCCATCATCTCCCACATAGTACATTTCTTTCCATGACATAATCTTCAAAATAAGACCTTCCCTTTTCATAATATATTCATGTTTGAAATTGTATAACCTGTATGGATACTTTATGTATGAATTGATTTAATTTATATACATATGTGCACATAAATTCACATATATATTTATATATAATGTTTCCAACTACTCATCAATCATTGATTAAATGATTCCCATAACACATCCCAGGCTCATGAAAACCATATGCAGCTAGACATTATATTCCATTAGACAACCCTTCACTGTGATAATCTGTTAGGCCTCACAAAGCAACTAACCCTCAATTGAGGGATTTAGTATTGTATTTCTGTATTGAACCTAAAATACAGCAGGTGACTAGAAGAAAAAACAAGGAAAACAGTAGGGTTAGAAGAAGAAAGAGTACCTGAGAGGTCAATTTTAGGGAAGATCCAATTTTGACACTCTCTAATGTGCATTCATGTTATCTCAACGTTCTTTCCTCAACATCGCTACCTCCCACTCTTCTCATAATTCATATATTATCACCCCAAGAAGATTCTTCAAGTTTTTCTAAATTTCATTTTTTTTTCAGTTTCAAACTCACTCTATCATTACACAATCCTCATTTTTTCAATTTTAATTTCCTAAAAATAAACAATTTTTATGACACTACATATGTGTTAATGAATGGTTATTTTTTTCCAATCTAATGGACAATAGATAAGAAATTACCATTTCTATAGTGTTTGCATTAGATACTAAATTGATTAGTGTTAATTAAGAATCACAGATCTTGCCTATTTCATAATGATATCTTAAAAGATAAATAGCCATGAAATATATTTTTAAGTTTTCAGATATTCTTTAAAAAAGGACCCTACATTTTGATTGTATCTTTAAGACAATCTTTCATGTTATCACCATTCCAAAGAAATTTTTGCTTTATTTATTACATTTTTGACTTGCATTGACTTAACATGTTTTTAGCATGATGTAGTTGAAAATCTATATTAATATCATCCAAACCTCAACAATTTCAAACCCCAAAACATTCCAACCAACAAAAATCACAAATAATAATTTTTTTGCATCCATGTGCACCATGATGACACCAATTCCCACACTCACATTACCATGGATTATAATATATCCTAAACTAAAATATGATCAATACCATGATAGTGTAATTATTATGGACTAAACTGAGGAATATCTTTAGTAAGGAACATTCATGTATTTTGATGTCTATGATTTTGATATGATCATGTGTAGTTTTTTTGTTGGCTATGTTTGGGTTTTGAATTATTTTATTTTATGTTTCTCCATAATTCAGTGCATGAGAAAGGGGAGTATAAAGGGAAGAGTTGGTAAAATAGCTTAACACTCCAATGGATAAGATTATCTCCCTCCCTCCCTCATAATCTAAAACTATCACAGTCCATGTCGGCACATATATTCATTTGGTTTAAGTTAAGAATTTGAAATTACAGGAAATACATAAGATCTTTGGAGGAGGAAGGGCTGGTATAAGTTGAGTAGGTTAGTAGTTCTCTCCCTGTTTTTATTCAGTCATCACACTAGATCCTTTACAGAACACATCATCATTCCCAAAAGACATGATAGAGGATTCGACTTCTCATTCTGTTTGGATCCATTACAGAACACATCATCAATTATGTGCCTCATTCATATTAGGATATTGACATATTTCAACTATTGTGTCCATATTTAGGAATAAAAGAATTTATTTTTCAAAAATGATGCCTTTTATATAAAATAAACAATGATCAGATTTTGAAAAATGCATATCAAAATAAAAAAATTACTAGTCATTTTTTAAGTGTTCTAAAACCTGTTTATTTTAAATGATGTTTTGTAGTAGGAAAAATAAAGACCAACTTTGTGACATGAAAAATGTCCAACTTTATGACAAGAAAAATGTGATCAGGAAAGAATTTGTTTCCTACCTTTAGATGATAAAGGAAATCCAATCCACCCAAGAAAATCTAAAAAACAATGTTTCTTGAGTGATGTCAAAAATTTTATTTTGTTATAGATTGAGGTTCTTAAGTGTTGATTATTGAGTATTTTTTATTATGTTTATATTTTTATGTAGGAAAATCTGTGGATTCTCCCAGGGAGCTTCCACGAACAGAGTGACAACATGAACAAAGTGACAATATTAGTTCACTGTTTTTTTTCCAATGAAAAATTAGTGAAGGATGAATCCATCATGTTTGATCTGGAATGTTGTTTTCTTATAATTTCATTTTTCAAAAAGGCACCAACAATGCGTAAGATGGAAGGATTGGATTAGAAGGATTTCCTGAAAAAGGTACCTAATGTTTAGTTTTCTTTTGTGCATTTATATTCTAAAATTTACATTACTATTGTTGAATGTTACAATAGGATGATGATCTTTTAGATCCAGGAGTTTTCAAATCTCATTATCAAATTTTATCATCCAATGCTTTTACCATGAAGGTGAGGGGTCACTAAGAAGCCCTGGTATTTCTAGGAGCAATGTCCACTACTAGGAAAGGGAATCATGGCCTCAAATGGTGTCTTCACACCTGAGAAAAACCATCACCCCTCTGCTCTATGTGTAAAAGATACAGGTAGGTACCCCTGCGACTCACACACTTTCACACACTTAACTCTTCTCCCTCTCATCCATCCAAATATCATGAATGACCGTGGGTGCATGGCACAATGACTGTGATAGGGAGAAACACCACAATACTTGTGGCATCATGGTAGCGGATAATAGCGGAATGCCATGGTGGGAATGCAGAAATAATGGTGGATGACCGTGTGGGAGTCTTTATGGTGGCGGTGATCTCTAAGATGATATATGGGAGAGACTTCTCCTGAGGGATGAACTGGATTCCATAAATTAAGTCCCTCATTTATGACACATATTCCCCCACCATACTCTAGAATTCCCTTAGAAAGGCAGGTAGTTTTGGTTCTCCATATTTAATATATTCAAATAAAAATTGTGCATCACACATCTTTATCATCAAGCATCTGCCGACCAAGTGGAACATGGAGTCGTGGAGGCTATCTAGATATATCTATGAACTGATCATGGACACGGTGAGGGGTCAATGCGAAGCACTTCCAGCATAGGAGCGCTTCATATTGATTTCCCTAACACTTTGTTCTATCTTCAATTTCTGACTCCATAAGAAACTTGGTGATATTATGATTAGTGGTGATATTATGCTTCTATTTTCCACTATTTATTAATAAAAATATACTACAAATGTTTCTTTTTCTTGAACTCTAAAGAGATTTGATGCTTTTTTATAATTCCTAATGTGTAGTATCACCTGAACTCAATCCCATTTACCTCATAACCCACTCATATAGATCCATATATTTAGTATATCATGGCAGTTTCTTCACCTATTGACAAGATCTTGATAGTATCTTCACCTATTGACAAGTACTATAAGTGGTTTTACATTTTTTTTTGTTTTCATATGGGATCACTCTCATGTTCTTGAACTAAATTTCATTGAAAAACTTTAAAGAGTTGAAAGTTGAATTTTGTATAGCATAAATCTAACTCGGTCTAACCAGTCTCAAATAATGTTGGAAAATTCTTTGATAAACATTATGAGTGACTAACAATAGCCCTACTATAGAATCAAAATTGACATTTTCATAACATTTTTGATATTTAGCTATCAATATTACATTCATTACTATCACTGTATTGTATCTTGAAATTTATTGATATTTCGAGGACACAATCTACTTAGATTCCAAGTATACTGGGAACAATATGATTCTAATTCCCTCTATATATCTAGCCACATGCCAAAAGCCTCAATACCAGTTCACGTTTAATCAATAGATTCATCAAATGTGACTACCTTTTGGCATTGTTCATGTGTGTATATTTTGTGCTTAGTTTTGTCCAAATCCACTCTTCTATGTTCATACGATTCATGAGATCATTCAAATTTATTCTTTACTTGATTTGTAATTTATTGAAA
This sequence comes from Viscum album, assembly GCA_963277665.1. Classification (NCBI taxonomy): domain Eukaryota; kingdom Viridiplantae; phylum Streptophyta; class Magnoliopsida; order Santalales; family Viscaceae; genus Viscum; species Viscum album. The sequence goes on along the minus strand of OY728139.1, from coordinate 946,537,077 downwards.
ATAATTATTATTGTGATTTGAATTGATACTTTTCATTTTCTATGTTGTAATCTTCATCTCTAATATGTTAAACCATTCTTTTTCATTATGATTATCAAAATTGAAGCTTTCTAATGCACACATTTAATTTATAATTCAAGATATTGTATCATGTAATATTTTATTTGTCTAATGTTTTTAGTAACTTTAAATTATGAGCATATGAATGTGAATTTATAATTAAATGATTATGCCGTGAAAATGCACAGGTTGGGTACTAGTTTATTTCAAACTGACATCATAGAAAGGGTTAATATAACATCAACTTTAAAAGAGAGAAAGAAAATTATGAAGGTCATCAAAAAACTAGGTTTCCAAGTAGGATAACATTAGTGAGCATTGGAAATATTAACATGGAATAAAAAACTAACACCTAATAACTAATAGAGTGTTATAGAGAACATGGTCTGGAGAAAATAAATGGCCACAAAACCATAAATTTGTGTTGGTTAATAAGACCTTGAATTCATTATAAATGATCATAATATGAAAACATTTTTATTTCATGATTATTTTCCCAGAGTTAAGGAATTAATTTACAATCTGGACTAGGAACACAAGGAAATATACTTTCTTGAAAATTATAATTTCATCCTTTAATAATTATTTTCTAAACTATAAGTACTCATGATGAATTTTTTTATGCATGAATCACTAGAATAAGATTCCAACCGATAACATAGTACCCCTATGAATAATAAAATATTCCTCATGTATTTAATAAATCCATAATGGTTAGCATAAAGTAAGATAATACTAAAAATTAATAATCATTAATAAAATAATATCCAAAATTAAACAAAAAATTATAATGGTTTAACATAGACCATTCCTTAATTAAATACCCCTATATCCCAAATAACACCAATAACCTCAATATCAAATAATGTTTTAACCAAAAAAAATTTCTCAATCCCTTTATCTTACACCTCTAAAACCTGATAAAATTCTTCTAAAATAATCATTTATATTAAACCTAATATGTATATATACCTAAACCTAAAAGAATCTCCTAAAATATAATTAATCACCTAAAAATTAAAACAAAATTTCATCTTGTAATTCGTTTCCCAAAATATCCTTAATCATACTAAACTTCTATCACACAAATCTTTAAAAGTTTAATCAATGATTTTAAACATATGACTATACTTAGACATATCATACCAATAATCTTTATGTTTATCCCCACATAAAATTAATATTAAGGGTTATGATCAACCTTATCACTAAGTCACATTTATAGGTTATCAGTACCACTGAACATATAATTATAATCCTAAAAGAAAAACTATTATGGAAAAATCCTTAGATATTTCATGAATCTTATATATAAAATTTCATTGATATAATACTTATATAACATAAATCTAAAATACTAATACCTAAACACTATAATCCTTAAAATTCAATGATTTCCATAGCATAGGTGTTCCTCAGGTATGTATTTAGCCCTTGCATTAGGGCATTGACTTGGATAAAGCCCATATTCTCCACACATAATACGTTGAACAAGAAGTTGCGTCGTAGGATGTAATATATTCCCTCCCATAATACTCTTCATTTTTTATGTCAAATAGATATATTATGCCCTATTTTCCACAATTAAAACACCTTTTATTTCCTTTTTGGAATTTCTCTTTTTTCCTCTTTCCGCATTTTTGACACACATGAAATTCATTCTTATTTACTTTATCTTCTTTATCAGTTGAACTTCCATGAGACTTCATACTCTTCTTATTTGATGTCTTTGGAAATTCATCTATGTTGCAGTTATTAGTTTTCATTTCTGAAATCTGGTTTGGTATAATCACAAGATTTCATACTTTATCTCCCATCATGGTAGGTATCTCATTTGGGTAGTTATCAAATTTCCCCCCATGTTGGTTGTTTGTCAAATTTAACCTATTTCTATAAAATGACTAGAATAAAAGGAAAAATTAGGGATGTGTACTTTTGAACTATTGGAAAAATAAATAAGAAACCATTTACATGAAAGGATTAACTCATAAAAGACATATATTCAATAACTTATGAATCTAAAAGATTCAATCTAAGTTATACATTATCTATTTCCTAACATACACTCTTATAGGAATTTTTGGTCCCTTAATAATGGTTCATAATGAGCCTGTGAATTTACAAAATCATTTCCCATGTAAGTGTCCTAGTAGGTGTGAAAAGGCCCTAAAGTGCATACTATTTTCAACTATAAACCATTTAAATATCATGTGATCTATTAATGTGTATAGCAGCACTTGGTTCAAATCCTCGGTGATGGTACTTTTCTATATAGTTGATTTTTCTATTTGCCTTTTGAATGAGGGTTTTTCATATATATTAATTAATTTTATTTATGGTTGAAGTTTGATTCAAAAATTTGATATAGATTAGGTTTATTTCATTATTTTGGTTTAGTCTTATTATATCATTAATATTTGTGTGACATTTCATTAAATTAACGCCCGCTTCGCATGATGATTTTGATCATAATTCCCACGTATTGAAGATTTAATCCAAGACTTAACTTAAATATAGTTTTATTATAAATCAATACTTGTTTATTATATTGTATCTTTTCCAATAATCCATGGAATCCACACATTAAATGAAACATTTCATTAATCCATGACATTTTATGTTTAACATACACAATGTTAACCTAAAGAGTATTTAACAAGAAACATATCTTAATCACTTGACATACATAAATTATGAATAAAACCAATGGATGATTTAATCATCCATTTATATGGTTATTAATTTGGTTGATTATACATATTGTGATGAATTATAAATAGAATAAAAATAATGGTATGGGAAAATATCGGTGCGCTGAACACATACACGAACCGTTAAGAGAGGTAAATTCTCACTTTAGGTTGAATGAGAAAGTAATAAAAGGGATGGGTTTTAGCTTGAATTAAAATATTTTGAGACCATTAAAATTTCATAAATGAATTTGGATAATAATTTGATATTATTATGAAGAAAATTTCATTAATATTCAATTGAAAAGAAAACAAACTTACATGATTACAAATAAAAACAAGGGAAAACTAACTAGAAAATAAAAGTGGAGGAGTGGTATCTATTTTTGAAACAAGATTAAGGTAAGTACTACCAATACATTTATAAGGATATGTTCATGCCAAATATCCTCCTTAAGTGGTGAAGTACCAATTCCTTTAAAGGAGAATAGGGGAGTGTATTTATAGCCGAAGGTGGTGGACTATTTTCATTCCAAAACTACCATTTAACTCGATTCTCCAATTTAACAATTTAGACATATGGATATGGAGAAATTATCTAATTAAAGGTTTCATATTTGTATCTAGAAAGTTCAAACTTAAAATTTTGTGGCTATTGGAATTTTAGAGTTAGTGTTATGGCTTCTTTTTCAATTGGTTGATTGGATTGGGAGGAATGTTAATAATGGTGGTCTATTTTCAAACCCCATACAAAATTGTGGGTTGTACATTCTAGTATTAATTGGGCCGATTTTTGGTTTTGTTGGGACTTTTAATTGTTAACCATGATTTAATGGTATGTCCTTATACTTTTTATTTAGTATCCAAAAAAATTCACTTATATATTGAGACTATAAAATATAAAATCACAGCCAGTCTAGTTTCTCTGAAAAATTCTCTAGGACTTCTTGTGTGGTCCATATATCCCTTCAAATGGTAGAATTTTCCAAATATCCAGTTTAATTATTTGTATTAAATTGAATAAGGAACCCTAAAAAATAATAATCACATAATTTGGATAATAATAATGATAATTATGATTAAAATAGTAAACGGACTCTAATCTCGATTAATTTAAATAATGTTCAAAGCTATATGTAATATTAAAATGTGGGTGTTTCACAAAAATTATACACTTTTCCTTGAAAATTAGTAAAATGAGTAGATTAAAAGTTATTAATAAATTAATAACATAAACTAAACCACACATAGTCTTGTTCATGTCCTCATGTACATAAAATATAAAAACATAACTAAAACATTTCTACTCACAAATAAGCATTAAAATTTAGTTCTCTCCAATCAGGGTGTCAAAAATAGTTTACTCATCCATAATGAATTCTAACAAAATTTATACAATAATAATTTTCCAAAAAAATCATTTTTCATGATCAAAATTATAAAAGAAAAATTTAGGCACTCAGAACTCACTCCTCTCAAGATGATAGAAATTTACTTATAGAGTTTCACTCATTCACCAAAAAAGTGGTAATATTAGAGATTGAAAGAGATATCAGCTTCCATTAACTATTTTAAAGTTCACAAGATTCAAGAGGTTTTTATAGGGGTTTTCATTATCTATGGGATGGTAGAAATACAATGTTTAAAAGAGAGGGAAATAGGGTTAAAAAACTAACATCAAAAAAGATATGCACTATTTATTTTAAATGAGACGTGGTAGGAAATACAAACACATATTTACAAGGGCATAAATTTGTAAAGGAAGATAATATAGGGTTAATATTAGAAGGGGATTAAAAGATGAAATATTAAAAAACCCAAAACTTCTCCCAATGACATAAAAAAGGATGATGCAAGTGTTATTTTTTTTTCTCAAAATTTTTAATTGGAAAAAATCTCACACTCATATCCCAATCCTTTTTTGATCTCTTCAAGACAATAATTTTAATAGTTATTAAAAGATTAAAGGTTTAAGAAGAGTGATTTTTTACCTAACCAATACACAACCTTTTTTTTTTGTTTTTCCATATTTTTCATTTTTTTGAACACTTTTCAATAAAATTTACAAAATTACATAATCATGAATCCATTCCAAAAACTCACCAATTTAAAACCTATCCCCCAAATTGAAATGGATTCTTTTCCTCAAGCATATGAATACATGTTTAAAATCAAGGAAATAATAACAAAAATTAAATCCATTCCCCCCAAAATTAAATTTTAATAAATTATGTAATGAAAATACATATAGATGTTTGGTGGGACAATGTTTTGGGCATGTAATGTGGCTATAAAAAAGGATTTAATAGGATCAAAGGGTATATCAAAAAGAGAATAAATGTAAGGTTAATGGGAGGCTATTTTGATATTGAGACTCTCATGTGGTTCATAAAATGACTCTATATTATTAATCCAAACTAGGGAATAAAACTAAGCTCGAATGAACACAAAATCAAGACTCACAATTAGGGGTGAAAAACACCCAAAATTAAAATATGGACATAGGTGACCTGGGCATTAAAGATGACGTTATTACTCATATTTTGGGTAAAAACATTTTCCAAATTAAAAATTGAGCATTTAAAATTTATTGGTCTTGATAAAAAAATATTTATCCAAGTTTATGAGGAGAAGGAAACAATTTGAGATGATAACATATATTTTGAGTCCCCAAAATGGCTAGATGAAATTTCAGAATTTAATGGTGAGTAATTTTCAATCTTTTTATATTTTTTTTATTTGTTCAGTTTTTTAATTTCTTTAAATACACACCCACATAAAAGAGAAAGAGGGAAAAAAATAAGGTTTTGATGAAGAAAGTGGTAAGAGAGAGAGAGATAGATAGAAATGAATATGAATAAAGATATGAATAGATATAGAGAGAGATAAGATGAGGAATAGGAGTGGGAGAGGGAGTTAAAGAGAAATTGGTTCCCCCATGTTTGGATTTTGTGGGTCACCATCTCCATCCAGTGGTGAGTCTACTATAGTAGTTGGGGATCCAGTGGAAGTTGATGTAGTTCACGGGGTGTGTGGCTTCCCATTTTGATACTTTAACCAATGCCCATTAACTATGAATGTCCTTTTGGAAGAAGGGTATTGGAATTTCACTACACCAAATGGGTAAACCTTAGTAATAATAAAAGGTCCTTCAAACAAGAATTATGCTTACCTGTATGAATCTGAAATCGAGAATTGAATAGTATTAACTTTTCACCATAATGTAATACCTTTTGAATGATGTTTTTGTCCTAGATTTCCTTATATTTTTCTTTATAGAGATTGAAATTATCATAAGAATCAAGTTGGATATCCTCCAATTTATTTAGTTGCAACAATCTCTCTTGACCATATTTTTTACAATAAAAATTACAAGATTTCATAACCTAAAAATAATTAAGTTGTATTTCAACTTGTAAATGACATGCTTTACTAAAAACTCACCTAAAAGGAGACATCCCAATCAATATTTTGTAGGCAATTCAATAGGCCCAAAGTGCTTCACCCAGTCTTTTAGAACAATCTTTTCTTGGGAGATTAACAATTCTCTAAAGAACTATTTTTACTTATTTGTTAGAAAGTTTAGGCATGAAAATTGTCTGGGGGTGATATGAAGTTTATGTTTTATTCAAAACCCCATTATTTTTCAAAATAGATTCCATGTTACGATTATAGAAATGTGTTCCTAAGTTACTTATCATGGAATGCGGTGTTCCAAATTGATGGAAAATGTGAGTTTTAAAGAAATCACTAATATTTTTTGCACCATCCTTACTTATGGTTTTGGACTCAACAAACAAAGAAACAAAATCAACTATAAGAAGAATGTATTTGAATCAATTGGAATAGATAATGGTCCCATGATATCGATGCCCCAAAAATCAAAGACTTCATAGAAGATTAATTTCTTTTTGGGAATGTCATTTCTTTTGGAAATTGTTCCAAACATTTGAAAATAAGGACATGATTGAAAGAACTCATGTGAGTTCATGAAGAGTGAAGGCCAAAATAATCTTTAGTCAATGACCTTTCAGGAGGTCCTTTGTGGTCCAAATTGGCCACCTTCAAGCATTGTGTGGAAGAATTTCATAATAGATTAATTTTCATCTTCACTAATAAATCTTCTAATCACCATGTAAGCCCTAGTTTTCCAAAGTTTATTATCATACCAAAAAATATTATTTTGAATCTCTATTCAGTTTCGCTTATTTTTCTTTTCAATTTTTTTAGGAAAAACACTAGAAACCATGTAATCTATAATTGGGGAATACCATGGTAACATTGGAGTGTGAGATGATAAGTGTTTAGTGGGAAATCAATATCAATGATTTCAGGATGATAATATTTAGAAATTCTACTTAGGTGATCATCCAAAGGGTTTTATTTTCCTAGTATATCATTAATTTCAAGTTCAAACTCTTAGATCATTATGATCCATCTTATTATCCTCATTTTGGAATCATTTTTTTTGATTAATAACTTTAAATATGAATGGTCTGTAAAGATGATGATTTTGGAACCTAAGAGATAGAGAAAAAAACTTATCTGAGGAGAAAACCACTTTTAAAAGTTCCTTTTCGGTAATAGTGTACTGATATTGAATTTAATCTAGTGTTTTTAGGAATAATTGATGACATGAGGAATGTTTTATCTTATTTGAACAATAATAGCCCTAATTTCTCTATCAAAAGCATCACATATTAATTTGAAGGATAAGAACCAATATTGGGGTTGAATTATCGAGGAATACATAATATAAACTTTGAGTTCAATAAAGTATCTCTTATAAGCCTCATCTAAATGGAATGTAACATCATTCTGAAGTAAATGACTAAGTGGGAGGGAAATCTTACTGATGTTTTAGACGAATCACTCATAGAAATCGGCATGACCAAGGAATGAACAGATCTCTCTAAGTAATGTGGGTTTAGAAAGTGATTAGATCACCTCAATTTTGGTAGGATAAACCTGAATACCCTCTTGAGAAATTATGTTCCCTATAACAATCCCATTAGTAACTATGATGTGACATTTTTCAAATTCATCACATAGCTACATTTGACACACTTTCATAATACTAGATATAGTGAATGAAAGAAAGATTTAGATGACTCACCATAAATGGTAAATTCATCCATGAATACCTCCATACAGTGCTCAATGAATTCTAAAAAGATACTCATCATACACCTCTAGAAGTTTGTAGGAGTATTTTAAAGGCCAAAAGGTATTCTCCTATATGCATATGTTCCAAAGGGACATGCCAATGTAGTCTCTTCTTGGTCTTGATGTGTGATTGGGATTTGGAAGTAACTGGTGTATCCATTAGGAAAGAAATAATATTACTTTTCTACTAATATTTCTTACATTTTATCAAGGAAAGTAAGTGGGTAGTGATATTTTTAGGCTCCATCATTCAATTTATGATAATTGAGGCACACAAGACATTTGTTTTTCACTCAAGTTGTAACCACATCCACATGTTCATTTGTGACAATAGTTATCCCACCCTTGTTAGGTACCACTTGAATTAGAATAACCCATTCACTATTAGAAATTGGGTTGAAAATAACTTCTTAAATAAACTTCGGGATTTCTTCCCTAAATACCTTAAGTTTGAGTGGATTGGGTATTCTTTGTGGTTTTATGATTGGTTTGGATTATTCTTCTAAATGGATATGATGCAAGAAAAGATTAGGTTTTATTCTGGATATGTCATATAAGGTCCAACCTATGACCTTTTTGTTTTCCACTAATACCTAAACAAGTTTGGGATCCACAGTTTCAGTAAGTACAATAGAGATAATGATGGGATACGAGTGATCATGAAAAATGAATTCATATTCCAAGTAAACAAGAATAGGTTTTAGATTTGTTTCATCCTTTATTTGCGGGATATAAAACTTAGGAATATAGGAATGCCTTTCAGTTGGTTCTAATTCATTTTTCTTAATAATAGCCAAGGTGAAATAGTATAGATTAGATTTGATATGGGATTCAAGAGATTTTTCAAGATCCTTTAAATTTACTGATTCTATAAATACATTTCAACATCAACTTCCACATTTATGAATGGGTTAATCATTATGAAAATTTCACAAAAACCTATCTCATTAAAAAAATATGAACATGATGTAATGTGGGTTAATCCACTCTTAAAAATGTCCTTGGAAGCATGGATAGATAATGTGGAGTGATCCTATGATGGGTATCACATGGCTTGAAAAATATTTAACTTGACCAGTTGGTCACCAAATTCCATGGATAAGATGCCCGCATGGAAATCAATCTTAGTTATAACTATCATGAGGAGTGTTTTTCCTAGAATTTGGGGATATCAAGAAGAAGTCATCTCACCATACTTTTCAGGGACATAGAAATCAGATAGGAATATAAGATCATTGACCCGAATAAGGAAATCCTTAATTATTCCCTTAGGAATGGAAGTGATTTGATTGGATAACTAGATGAAAACAATCATTGGGTGCAAGGGACAAGACTAAGGTTTAATAAGATGGATTTGGACATGAAATTTATTGTGTCTCCTAGGTTTATGAGTGAATCATTAAAGTTGTAACTCCCTATTTTGAATGGAACCATAAAGGTCCCTGGATATTTTTACTTAATGGGAATGAGATGTTGGGTTGAAGCATTTTAAATGGTCCTAATATGTCTCTTGTAGGTTCACAATACCTTAAGAAACCTTTAATAATTATGGATTTGTTTGATGAAATCTAAGAGAGTAATGTTCACTTCAACACATCTAAAAATTTCAAGTGTTTCAGAATCAGGCTCAAAGGGATTATTTGGCTTAGATATGGCTTGAGGAATGGAATTGGGTTCCATAGTGGAATGGAAGAAGGTGAGGGAGTGATTTCAGGTTACTTTTCTAGTTTATTTTTCTTCACTTTTTTCTTCTCAACATTTAAAGGGGAGATAGAGGATTCATCATGATGCATATAATTTTTTTTCTAGATTGAAGTGAAATTGGAAATATATTTCCCTTAGTGTTGGAAAATGGTTAAATTGGGAGTTATGAATAATTGGTTTATTGTTGCTGACTTAGGTGGGATGAAAGTTGACCAATTTGGTTTTTAATGTTTTTAGGGATATAACAAGTTAGGCAGGCAAGATATTTCATGGTACTTTCCCATGGTTTCTTGGAATAATAGGCTTTTCCTAAATTGCGATTTATCTGGTTTTGGTTCTTAGGAAATCGATTATATTGGGTTAGTAATTGGGAAGGATAACTACGATAGTGGAATATTAGAAGAGTAAAAAGAGGATTTCTCATTTAATGTTGAAGAGAAAAAAAATAATGTTGTTGGAAGTTACCACAACCTTGACCATATTGGAATTAGTTTTCATTTTGAGGAGGTAATTGAGGCGGATAAGAGACAGGATTACCATACCTCAAGCCTGAGTTATAGGTATAAGATGGGGGCTTAGAGTTGGGTTGGATAGAGTTTCTAATTAAATGATATGATAGTTTAGGTTTGGGTTTCTGCTAAGAAAATTATTCATTGAGCTCCATTAGTCTAGATTAATCTGACGGATCATCTTGAAGCTATGTACATGTGTCAGTTGGATGAGATGGTGAGCTTCAGATTCCAAAATTTTTAATAGGTATAAGGAACAAATATTGTGTCAAATATGGGGTTAGGGATTTGGAATCCACAACTAGTTGACACACAAGACCTGTAAGTTCACTCATCCACTTAGTTATTTTTTTGGTCTCTATGGATTGATTCTCTTGGGCTTTTTTGACTTGAGCATGTGCTTGTGTATGGAATTGATGCATATTTCAGCCATATTTATTATGAAATATCATGCATCTATAAGAGCACCACCACTTGTGTCATAAATGATAGTTCAATTTATATAGAATAACCCCTCATATAAGTTTGGGATCAATAGTTGGTTAGGGATTTGGTGATGTGGGAGGGTTTCCATAAGCCTTTTTGAACCTATCCCTATACTCATGGAGTGATACATTGGGGAATTGATGGATACCAGTTTTTTCCTTCTGGATATAAGTGGTTTGAGAACCAGGGAGAGATTTATCTAAGAAGATTCACTTCATGTCATTCCATGTTGTTATAGAACTGGGAGGGAGGTAATAGATCCATTACTTTGTAGAGACAACTAGATAGAAAGGGAATTCTGAAATTTTTAATTGTTCTTCAAAAACCACTTGAGGCTTCATAGTAGTGCTCACCACTTGGAACTCTTTGAGGTGAATATGTGGATCCTCAATGGATAGCCTATGGAAATGTAGTGGAAGATGAATCAAAATTTATTTGAGTTTGAAATAAGCATCAATTTTTGGATATTAAATACCAAGGGGTTGCTAATTCATATCAAGTGTAGTGAGTTATTTAAGGTTTTTTTACCAATTATTGGGAATATCTAGTTCATTTGGATGGTTAATGAATATGTCTTGCATAATTTTATTATCCATAATGTTCCTTCTCTGTCTATGAAGAGTTTTCTCGATTTCTAGGTCAAAAAAATCTAATAGATTTTTGGGAGGCTATAAGGAATTTAGAGAAGTTTTGAAAGGATTCTGAAGGAAGGTTTTTTTCCATTTACAATTTTTATTTGAAGTTGGTTTTTTATGATTTTTATGGGAATACAGGTTTTTATTTGTGTTTTTTTTATATTTTGTTTTGTTTTTTTTGAATTTTTTTTCTTAAAAAAAAAAACTATTGACTGCTAGTTGAACCATTACTGGAAATGACTCCATTTGAAGTGAGGTCATTTTTCACCTATTGTCCATTCAAATATCTGGTTCTCCACCAACTTATATAGAAACACTTAGGTTGAATCCTCGACGATAGTACTTTTTTATATAGTTGATTTGTTTTTATTTTTCTTTTTAATGGCGGTCTATTTTCAGAGTATAATTAAGTTTATTGATGGATGAAGTTCAATTTAAAATTTGAAAATATTTTTGTGAGTTCATTATTAGGTATCTAATATTTTGATATCCTTGGTCTTTGCCTGATATTTCATTAAATCAACACCCACAACATAAGATTATTTTTATTGGAAATCCCAAGTGTTGTGTCTTTAGTCAAATCCATAACTTAACTAGGGTTCTAATATCAATAAATACTTGTTATGGTAGTGTATTTACATTTCCAAAAATCCATGGAATCCAAAAATTAAACAAAAAATTTCATTAATCCATGAAATTTTAAGTTTAACATATACAATTTTATCATAAAGAATAATTAATGAGAAAAATATCTCACCCACTTGACATCGCAAAATTATTACTGACCCCAATGAATGATCTACTCATCCATTAATATGGTTATTAATATAACAACCCAAGATTAACATACATATACATTACAAAAATTTTGTGGAATATTTCATACATTGCACAAACACATTCCCAAAGACCATATCAGTTTAGTTCCTTTGGAAACATGGATCACAACCTTTTTTTTGGTGAAAGAACATCAATGTTTCCCACAAAGATCTTATCCTTTAGTATTCCTACCTAAAACCATTATTTATAACCTAGTTAAAATAAACATAATAAAAGGGTGATCTTAGATGATTAGTAAGGGTAAAAAAGGGATATAACAATAATATCATAAACATAACACATAATAAAATAATAAAAACATTTGAAAATTATATCATGTATATCAAAGATCATGATATCATGTCCTAGAATTAATCATAGAAGTTCAAAAAGAATCAAAGAATATATTCCATGAGAGTATAACATAATACATGAAATTTTAGAATTCACATAATAATAAAAAAATCATTTCTTAATTATTAAAGGATTATTTCTAAAACCATCATAGTGGAAAAATTCTTTTACTCAACTATGTTGACTCCCCGTTCCATCCCTGTATTACTGAACTGAGTTCACTCCTTATTCCTGTCCTTTCTATATCATGAGATATAAATATTTAACCAATAAATTTAAGGGAGATATAGGTCCCACCCATCACATAATTAAAACAATACATATGTGTTCCACAAGATAATAAGCCATTCATTATATTAAAACTCATAAAATTAATGGGTTTCATAAACATCATTTCACCAAAACATAACCCATGGAAAAGAAACTGGTTTCATAAATATCATTCCATCATAAAAATAAACTAAAAATAGAAAGAATAGGAATATTATACTTTAAAAATATCCCCAATAAATCATAAGTAACATCAAATAATGTTATCGTAAATGTAAAATAATTTTGAGAGATCAATTGAAAATAATTCTTGAGTAAAATATCCTTTCAGCTTTGAAAACATTTTCTTTTCATAAAATGCCATGAAATTTTAAAAGGAAACTTTTTCTTTGAAAATAAAATCATAATCTTTTAAATGAATTTTCTAGTGATTAAGTCATCATAAAAGTAAAAAAATCCACTCATTCCATATAAGTTAAAAAACATTCCATTCGTACTTTTTCCGGAAAAGTCACAAAGAAAATCATTTGGAAAATGAAAAAAATATTCCTTTCAAAATGTTTAGTAAGAATTCAAACACATGTATAAATTAATTTAATTGTAGATTAATAGTAAAATATTTTTGAAAATATTTTTATGAAACATTGACATTGAAGATAAATACTCCTCAGAAGATACTTACATATAAACAATCTTGAATAATAATGAGATTTTGAAATTAACCTTTACCAGTTTATAATTAGTCAAATTGTAGGCCTCATGAAAGAAAGAAAATTATATTGATATTTAAATTACATAATATTCACAATAAGACTCATAAAAACATTCATGGGTTGTATATATACTACATAAAAGAAACAAGTAGCATATAAGGCATGTGTCCCACATTAATAAAAGTTAGACAAAAATATCTTACCTTATATGATTTCCTCTATACATATCCAAAAATCCTATAAAATGGTTTAAATAATGTTATTAATTTATAAAATAACCATATTCATATTTATAATATTATATATGATCCTCTTATATTATCTTATCACACTTTTGTTAACAATATTTTGTTATTATCCTTCACTTGGGCGTTAACTGATTCATTTTCCGATGCATGTTTTTTCATATATATCTCAGTTCTTATGAATTTTATATAGATATATCATATTCATAATGATATTAAGGTAATATATATCATATTTACACATTATATACATTTATATAATCTTTATTTAAAGGTTAATATGGAAAATGAATCGCATCATGTCATGAAGACGGTAGGTCGTATGTACACACGAGCAATGATATCATTCCCTTAATGGTGAAATGATAAGAAATATGATGTGTTTCCGATGATTTCGTCAGGGCGCGTGCATCCTTCTTGTTCAAGGATGGCGACACTATTTTTTTCCTAGCATTCCCGCTTTCCAAAGGCAGGTGGCATCTGTTCCTTGTTCAGGGATGTTTGCTCCTTGATCGAAATGGGATGATGGGATGTCAATTCTTCATTCCATGGATTCCTCCTCAAAACTCATCACCTAATCTGGGTCTCCCTTATATATTAAGACGTTGTTCGTGAAACTCTTCCCAGTGCCATATCTTAATGGACACCAATTAATTACACTGCTTCTTTCGGGACATTCCAAGGGGTCCGGTCAGGGCAGCAACCTTCGGTCAGGGGAGTAGTCACATTGGAAATCACTGGCGTGTCCGGACGCTGGGACACTGGTGCATCTGGGTTTATTCCCCTTATTATAGGGATTCTTGAGGGCGTGAAAGCCCAAGGCATCCCATGTTGAACGTGGGAAATTATATGTCATAGGCATGTATCTAAGGTTTTCCTCAGCTTCCTATGTTTAACACAGGGTATGTCGCAGGTCTAACGTCTAATAGAGACAGATCAGACTGATCGAAACACTAACTAGAGTAGATCACATGAGTACAACCCCTATAGGGAACACTGATGCTAGGTCTAATGCATGGTTAGCTACCTGATTTTTGTTAAAGGGAATGGGGAATGAGGTGGCATGATCCCACCAAGATGTGGCGGCCCGGGTAAGAACCAAAATGGATGATGGATGGTTAAGTGAAGTGGGTGGAGAATGAGATGTAGTTGACTCAAGGACAATGGTGATGTTAGTATTGAGTCTCGAAGAGACCTACTACGTATCCCTGTGGCAGGGAATCAAAGTCCTCGTAGTTCACCTAATAAAGACTTACTGCTGGATGGGGTTACAATGTCTTACCGTTGGATGGGGTCACAATGGATTACTGCTGGATGGGGTCACAACGGCTTACCGCTGAATGGGGTCACAACAACTTACTACTGGATGGGGCCACAACAGCTTACCACTGGATGGGGCCACAACGGCTTACCGTTGGATGGGGTCACAACAGTATACCACTGGATGGGGTCACAATGGATTACAGCTGGATGGGGGATGAAGTTTAACGTCGTGCAAGACGAAAAGGGGGCATACAGTTTAACGTCATGTAGGATGAAGGTGGTCTGATGTGAAGGGGGTCAGAACCAATAGGGTGTTGGGCATGAACCTCAGGGAGGCTTCCTACGTACCATGCCTTGGCAAGGATCAAGGACCACATAGTTCAGGAGGAGTGGGTGCCGATGTGAAGGGGGGGTAGAACCAATGGGTGTTGGGCTTGAACCTCAGGGAGGCTTCCTAGATACCTTGCATTGGCAAGGATCAAAGATCGTGTAGTTCAGGAGAAGTGGGTGCCGATGTGAAGGGGATCAGAACCAATGGGTGTTGGGCTTGAACTTCAGGGATGCTTCCTACATACCTCGCATTTGCAAGGATCAAAGACCTCTTAGTTCATGGTTGGTTTTGGTGAACCTATGTGAAGATGGTCGGGACCAATGGTTATTAGGATTAAACCTCAAGGAGGCTTCCTTCGTACCTTTCCTTGGAAAGGATCAAAGTCCATGTAGTTCATATGGGAGTGGGAACCGACGTGAAGATGGCTGGGACCGATGGGTGTTGGGCTTGAACCTCAGGGAGGCTTCCTATGTACCTTACCTTGGAAATAATCAAAGTCAACGTAGTTTGGAATGGTGTGTTGGGCTTACACTCTAGACGGACCAGATATAATGTTATGGTTGATGCTTACTCTAAGCCCACGTGATTCATGCTCGGTGTGAGAAACAAGAGGCAGCAAAGGCGTGATGATCACATTGCGGAAGGTGCGTTCGTGGGAAGTGGAGTGGAGCTTACAAGTGGTTAGCAGCCCGAGGGTGATGGAGGTTAAGAATTACTCCAGGATGGAAGCCCGGGTGGTGGAGAAGCCCAGTGGGAGAGAGATTTGGCACCCAGGAAGAGAGGAAGAGTAGGGACGTTGCCTCTTGCAAGAAAATCTAGGGGCTTACACCAGGGTGGTTGCCCTTTCCCCGCGGACAAACACTGCTATGATAAAGAGGATGTCATTCCATGTGAGGAATGATCTCACTCCCATGGAGACCAGTGGGAATAGAGAATTTCTAGGATGGGTTACCCCACATTCAAGGCATGGGGTGAGGTCACAATTTAATGTCATGTGCTGAGGATGGTAGCGCTTGATAGTTTAACATCCTGCAGCTCAGATGAGGTGGGTTTGCTCCGCACCCCTAGGACTTACATAACTGATACCCACCCACCCTTGAGGGAAGGAAGGCATCAGTAATGCCGTGGAAGGGGGGGGGGTGTTATGGAGTGTTCCATTGTGGGGTCCATGTTAGCGTGGTTATGCGAAGAAACAATAGACTTTAGCGTGCCTATGCGAAGAAGCATGAGGCAAAGCAACGCAACGGGAAGCCCCGCCCAAGGGATCTTAAAATTACATCATACAAACCTGAAGGTCCGCACGGGAAAAGGAGTTGCAGATCAAATGGGCTCATAGCTAGAATCCTTATGAAGCTCTGGTGCTCTGTGGAGTGGAGAGGCTTTATGAAGGGATGTGATTCACGAAGTGAAGTCGCCTAGCCTAGGGATAGGGCAAAGGTGTATATGGAAGGTGCTTCACAAAGTGGAAATGAATTCGCGGAGCAATGCCTCGTGAAGCAAGGGTTCCTTGTGAAGCATAACATTGTGAAGCAATGCGCTTCGCGAAGCACAATGATCATGCCTCATCATGCAGACTACATGTGTATGAAGGGGGTTTCATGAAGCATAAATGCTCTGTGACGACCCGAGTCCCCTTGGGGATCTCCTTCCTTCGCGGAGGCCTATGGGTTCTGTGAAGGGAACCCCTCTTTGAAGAGGGGAATAATTTAGGCAAAGGGGAAGACACTTCGCGATGAAAAAGTACCTTGAAAAGCTCATGGTTCATAGAGCAAACATTTCTTCGCAATGTGGGAGCTTAGAAGGCGAAAGGTCGAAGGATCCTCCCTTTGGGCTCGAGGGGAGCCTGGTATTTATAGGCAAGAGGCACTGCAAAGCAGAGCTTTCTCAATGCGAAGACGGAGCTTGCTCCGCAGTGGGTTCGCGAATGTCAAAGGGGTTTACAAAGAATCCCGCCTCCTTGCTCTGTGGTAGGTTCAAAAACGTCAAATCAGTTCACAAAGCATCCTGCCTCCTTGCTCTGAGGTGGGTTCACGAATGTCAAATCGGCTCGCAGAGCATCCCACCTCCTTGATCCACGGTGGGTTCATGAACATCAAATCGGTTTGTGGAGCATCCCGCCTCTTTGCTTCACAGTGGGTTCACAAACGTCAAATCGGTTCGCGGAGCATCCCTCCTCATTGCTCCGTGGCGGGGAGAGCTCTGTGCCAGCCATGGGGCCATGGGGCTCTATGACAGATCTTTATGAGGTAGCCCCTTATGCTCTAATTTTGTTCTTGCTTTTCCTAGATTTTGGCGTCAAAAAATTCCCCCCTTGGACTTGGAGCTGAGGAGAAAATGAGGGTCAAATTCGGAGTGTCAACCGCCAAAATTCCTCAGTAAATCAAGAAGGTGACTCTCAAGGAAGGGTGGCGTGCATGGGATGACGCAATGTGAAGCTCACCGCGGATTGGATGCACCAAGAAGCACCTGGGGTCCTCGCCTATAATTAGAGGAGCTGACCTCTCTTTTATCCTTTCTCTTCTCCTTGTTTTTGGCTTGTAGCGCACTCGATTCGTGAAGCTCCGTGTAATCCATGATTGCTCTCCACGAATCGGGCCTTCTTCTTCACGGAGCACAATGAGTCTTTGACTTCGCATTGCTGTGCTCCACGAACTTGCTTCTGAAGGCCGGGGCAGGCCTCCTTGAACAACCTTCGCAACTAATCTCCACGAACTTGCTTCGCGAAAGAGCTTCACGAGCAAAACCCAAAGAATTTCAAAACTTCAAGAGCACATGATTCACCAGGAGGATTCTAGGGGAATCCTTGAGGATGTTACCTGAAGGGAGGAAATGGAAAATACATTGGGATTATGGGAGTTGATACAGATCCACTTCGACCATGGGTCGTTGGTGGAGCTGCTGTCGGAAAGCCAAAGGAACTATCCGCTGTGCAAGAGGCTACCTTTGTATGGATTTTGGCTGGGGGATGACGTCTTTATCTCTGAAGCTAGTAGGGACGAGCCAATTTACTAGTTCTGAAGCACGCCGTGTTTGCGCCAGTGGTTCAGGGCGGTTGACGGCCATGCCTGGGAGGACTTCACACCCATCATTACTGATTATTTATACAATCATCTGAACAATGTTGACGAGAAGGGATTGAATATAGAG
Organism: Viscum album; assembly: GCA_963277665.1. Taxonomy (NCBI): domain Eukaryota; kingdom Viridiplantae; phylum Streptophyta; class Magnoliopsida; order Santalales; family Viscaceae; genus Viscum; species Viscum album. The sequence goes on along the minus strand of OY728139.1, from coordinate 946,518,685 downwards.
ACATCCCCCCTCTATACCAAACGATCTTGAAGGTAGCTCTGAGGAACCCGAAGAAGGGGTGTTCTGATGAGTGGTACCTGCGCTAGGGCGGTAACTTCATAGATGATTTGGCCTGGGCCTACTGGGTAGGTTCCTCATGTGAAGAGTTTGGGGTTGAGCTGAGGAGAGTGGGAATATATGAGGTGGCTTGAGCCTCCAAATTTCACATCTACCAACTGAAGCAGATGATGTTGGAGTTTTTGAGTAGGTGGTCATCTAGGACCAATACCTTCTACTTGCCCCACGAGGAGGTCAGCATTAGTTTATGGGACATGCACCATATCTCGGGGGTCTTGATATTGGGGGTGATGTATGATTAATTCCTCCCGGTTATGGGTGCGTGGGAGGATCTAGAGAAAATTCCACCACTGGTGATGGCACTGATGGGGCTGGTGCCGAAAGAGGACAAGGAAGCAGTGAGAGACGTCCACTTTAGGCGGTGGTTCAAACAGTTTTTGAACTTCCCAGAAAATAGAAAGTTTCCAGTGTGGCCTCGTACTTGCCTGAAGGGGGATCAACGGGGCAAGGAGAACTCATACTGGAAGCTCCTGGAGGACAACCAATGGAAAACCTGGGGGTTCAGTGTCAGCACTGAGCAGCAACCAGTAGTCAGGTTGGTGGCATTCATCGTTGCACTTATCTGCGGTTGGATCCTGTCAATGAGGGATACAAACATGGGTGTGGGACCAAGCACATTTATCATGACATCCATGTTGGCGACTGAACCTCGAAATCCCGATGCTCTCCAAGCTGTACGAGATTCTATGACATATCAGTGAGGGGAAGAGGCCCCAAAGGATATGTGGGCCATTACACCTCCTGTACGGGTGGATAGCGGCGTACATCAGGGGAGTCTACGAATATATTAATCCCATCTCCCCTCTAGTATCGAACTTCTGTCCATCCATTCTGAATGTCGCGGGGAGATTTCCAACCAAACTCACTATGCAAGCAGTACTGAACCACGTCTAGAAGATAGAGGAATTCAACTTTCATTCTCTCCCGCTGCCAACAGGTGATTTTACTGATGATGGCCAAGGAACAGAAGAGCACCAGTCCTATCTCCTGGCCTTTTGAGGAGGAGTTTTGGTGGCAAGAATAGACCGTGAGCCTCTCTGCGAGCCGTACACCCTGCAAAAATTTGCCAGTAAATTTTGGTGTATGCAATGGCTGACCCCACAGGTCTATTTAGGGGTGCGCTATGAGGAACATCCATGTGTTATGAGGTGTATGTGGCTCATGTTCACACGGAAGGACAGAAAGATGCGAAACGAATTGCCTCTGCCCATAACCGTCTTCAGGTTGGAGAAAGAGTATGCCAAAAGCTGGAAGGCAGCCTACCCGGGGGAGATGATGAAGCATCCAACCATTCGGACCGGTTATGGTGTGCCTCCCCAACCTCGAGGCTGGGTTCAGAAGATGGAAAGGACATCCCTTGGTGGTGGGGCTACCGTGATAGTGAGGCCCGTACTGGCCAAGGGAGAAGCAGCGACAACAGATCCAGTAATGACAGCAGACTCGGTGGTTCCAGAAGAACTGAGTCATCCAAAGGGGAAGGTACTGAGAGGATTCCATAGAATATATACCTAGGATCCGAGGAAATGGCTGTGCCATATAGAAATGCTGGATAATGTCACCTTCTCGGAGTCCTGGGACATCTGGGATGTCAACAGGCAATTCCTCAGCCCGTCCGAGATGTGGAAACACTTGAACCACCTCGGGATGGACTTGCTGGAAATTGGCCCTGTCAGGGATGGCTTTTCAGTATCCCAGGAGGAGGTGGAGAAATACCTAGTAGATCTGGAGGAATTTGTGCACTCCTGAGGTGCCTTGCGTCCAATGACAGACTGAGTGAAGGTGTTGTTGAATCAGACAGCCCCCCTGCAGTTGTCAGCTGCCGAACTGAGGGAGCACTTTCCTTTACTAGAGGAATCAGATGAGTCCTCTTGGGGTTAGGAGGTCGGTAGAGGGAGCCCATTGAAGGAGGGAAAAGTTGGTGATCAAGACTCGGACCTTGAATAATTTTCAGAGGCCCTTGAGGTAAAATCCCAAGCCCCTTCCTCAGGGTCTGCTTCTAGGTCATTCTGGACTCCTTACTAATACTTGAACTGTGCAGAAGGGTCTCATACATAGAACCCATTCTCGCCCCTCAACAGATGCAGATGTGGGACCTTCAAGATCTACACCTGAAGCTACATTGATTACTGCGTCCGGTGGGCCCAGGACACCCGAGGTGGCTCCTCCGGAGCTTTCAGACTGTCCGAAAATATACGGGGGGCCACACCTTGGGGTCCCGATGGAGTCAACCCAAGAATGAGACCAGGAATTCAATCTCTGTAAGTCTCATCTACCAAGTTCATGGATTTCACCCATTGACTATGTCAACTAACGTCCATGTCCTTTTTTGGTGTGCACAGTTCTTCAAATGGTGTGGGCCGCCTTGGCAAGGTTGGTCAGGGCTTCTGGCAACGCCTTTCCTAGGGGAATGCCAGTGATCTTGGGGACAGATATCCAGACCGGCCAAGACGTGGTGCTCTCAATCACTGGTGGGACCGTCAACGGGGATGAGCCTGAGATTATTGAGGTTGGGTCCGATGACGAGGATTGATCAGACAGCCCGGGGCCCGCTGTACCCGATCAAACACTAGATGTGGAACTTGCTAATGAGTTTCTAGGTGCATTCCCTGTATATGAGCCTTCCAACCATGCCGAATGGGATAGTACAACCTCTGATGAAGAGGATAGCAAAATGGTCTATCACCGATCGTGGAAGCTGATCAATCACTTGATCGATGAAACCCCCCAAATTCAATGGCTGGATGAGATGGATAAACTTCACTCATGACTACATGAACTATGTGCTGGGGGAGTGGATGCCTGACATCCCCACATGCAAGTTCGCGATCTTATGGCAGAGAAGATTCAAGTGTATGACCATGGCCTTGGTGTGGGCTGGAAGTGGAGGAAAGCAGTGAACATCAAGAGGCTCCAGGAGGCTGAAGATGAGATTCAATGGTTGCAGGTCTAAGTGGATGAGCACTCAGTCTCCCTCAATGCGTAATCAGATCTAATATTGTAATTTAAGGCCCTGCTAGCAGAGACTGAGGAGAACATGAATATAGCCTCCGAAGAGATGACCGTCATCCAGACTAACGTAGAGTGGGCCCAGATTGCAGCTGATGAATTGCGACCCATCGCTTCCAAGGAGGAGCGGGAGATGAAAAAGTGGCATAAAATCCTGGACACCACAAGCCAAAGGGTGGTGGAGCTGCAACTGTCTTTTGATGGGGTTAATACGTCCATGGGAGGGATCAACCCTCGGGTGCTGTAAGGATTACAAACTCTCAAACATACTTTCATGCTTTGATTGTTTTATGCCAGATGCATTCATGAGTTCTTTTTTTTGTATTTGTTTTACACGCATCTGTTATATTAGTGAAATTCTCAATGATCAATCCCTAAGCTCACATGGGTCGATCTCAATGTGTGAAACAAGGGATGATTTCCATGCCATTTCATCTGAACATAAGGGAGACGACCAAGCTTCGGGGATCCGGGGTTTGAACAGCCAATCCATATTTCCAAGAAGAAATAGGAGAGGCCTAATTGGAGGATGAGAACCTTAGGACAATTGACATGCCATCCTTCCAAATTTTCTCTAGTTCACGAGCGGGGTAATTCCAGGGGAGTCCTACTTAATCCAAACATAGGGGAATGGAAACTATGAATCATGATACCCAAAGTTCAGAACATTGTAAGGTTGGCGTGACAATAAAGGATGACTATTGACCATGTTTGAAACACAGTATCCTTAATGCGTTAGCTTGGAATGGGAATAACAAATGAGGGCCGACCGCTGACCATGTTCGAAACACGGGGCCTGACTCGAAATGTCATCCATTAGCCTTCCAGAATATTAGCCCAGGACAGTAGGCAAGCCATAGGTCGAGTATCCAATCTTTTAGGGGGTTCTTTCAGATGTGAAAGAGGATGAGGGTTCGAATAAAGGTCACACAAAGCATGGATCATGTGTTGTTCAAATGGAGTCCAACACTCTTGAAATTACACCACTGTGGTGAAGACACGTTAAGTGAGCACATCAGTCTGATCAGGGATTAAACATACTTTCAAACAAGAACTCTTTGGTAAGGACCTAGAATGACATGTAGTTTTACATCATACCAATGAGGATGATAGACATTTAGTTTAACATCGTATGGTGGGGACGATGCACATAGTTTAAAGGTCATATTGCATGGACCAAGATTGGGGTCGAGGGGCCATAAGGGTTAATAACCCTAGGGATGGGCCTGAGGCGAAATGTATGGGTGTCACTACATATCCCATAAGGATGAAAATCAATCCAAACGTAGTTCTTGAAGCACAACATGGTCATAGACTAATTCTGGTAGGGGGAATCCTCTCTGGCATGGGATCTGGTGCATCCCATGATTAACATGGGGCATCCTGAACTTGTTCATGGTAGAACTACAGTTTAGTGTCAGGCATCAAGGAAATGTGGACTCGTGAAGTTTAACATCATAAAATAGGATGGGAAGATCCCAAGAAGGGAGTATGTGGTGTAGTAGCTATAAAAATGACGTGAATGAGGATACACAGAGTCCGTACCACACCACGTATCCCTGGAAGAAGTTCTTTAGGTCAAGGGACCGAAAACGAAAGTTAGGTTGGGCCTGAGGCAAAGTGTACGTGTGTTTCTACGTATCCCATTAGAATGATAATCAAGCCACACATAGTTCTGGAAGTTGTGTGGGTCTGGACCTTGCACCTAAAGAAGCGACATTTGATAGATCTTGTTTGTCCTTTAGGATGAATGAATGTTTTTTTGTGAAGCGATGGACCTAGGATAAAAAGTCCAGGCATCACCACAAGAATTAAGCCATGTGCAGGCGTTAACAAATGATATGGTGTGTGACCGATACCAAACATGATGTCCCCTCGAATGAGGACACCACGATGCAGTGCTATTTTCATCATGCGACTAGGATGATAATATCACAGTTTATGGTCAAGTGATGGGACCAACCATGCATTTTAAAATCGTGCAGTATAGACGCAAAAAATTAAAGTCATGTGGGACTAAGAAGCATAGTTTAAATTCATATTGCTCAGACATATATACGAAAGATGAGGTTCAATAGAGAATGTGTGTGGAACGATAAAGTATACCCGACGTGAATGAGGAAAAGATCCACATCATACTGTGTGTGATTCTGAGTAGGAAACCTTAGGCCGAGGATCCAAAAAAGTTTAGAGGATATGGGACAGGAGAGGCTAGCCCCTAGTTGAGCTGGACCTGAAGACGAGATGCCCGAGAATTCCTACGTATCCCATTAGGATGGGAATCAAGCCATACATAGTTCTTGGAGGTGCCTTTTAACGTCGTGCAGGACAACATACAGTTTAATGTCACGTGGGACAGGAAGTAGGGGGCTAACTCCTAGAAAGGGGCGTACGTGGTGAAACTATTGTGAACCTGACGTGAATGGGGGCATAAGACCACATGCGCTACACCATGAGGTCCTATAAGAGTCAGAGCCCAGAAGGCAGAATAGAAGAGATAAATTAGTGGAACACGAGCTGGACCCAAAGATGAGATGTCTAGGTGTTCTTATGTATCCCATGAGAATGGTAATCAAGATGTACGTAGTTATAAAAGAGATCTTAGCTTAAGTTATTAGATATCAGACCATATAGAAGCAGAATCCTTCCAAGTAAGTGCGGACCTCAACCTGATCCCTAATCCCACGTGAGTCAAACTCGGTTTGGGAAACAAGGTCGAAAGAGGTTTTTTGAAATAACTGGAACACACGCCAAAGGGAAGTCAGTGCAGATCCCCAAATGATGCCTTTACCATGGATTTTGTCCTCCTAACGTGCAAATTCACACTGAGGGATAGTGCCAGGAGTGTTGAAATTCTATTTAGACATAATGGGGTGGGAAATAATGTGAATAATGTAACCAACATTCAAGGCTTGAAGGGGCTGGCATGTCGATGGAGGATAACTTTTGACCGTGTTTGAAACACAACATCCATATCGTGTGGCCTGAAATTGGAACAAAAAATGAGCGTCGACCATTGACCATATTCACAACGCGAGACTTGTATCGATTTGTTGTCTAAAACCCTCGAGGACGTAGTCCCGTAATGGTAGGAGAGCCCTTAGGCCTAGCATCCATGCCATTTGGGGGTCCCTTTGGGTGTGAAAGGTAATGGAAGCCCAAATGAAGAGGAACATGAAGCATGAAAAGTGGGTGAAATCATGTCTACGTAGAATCTAACACTCCGGGTTATAGACTAGAGAACTCATGGGCCAATTGGTGAATCACTAAAGAGGGCAGATGGACCCGACTTAAGGGCATCCAACTCAAAGAGATGAAAGCAGGGAAAGGGAGCGAAGGCTGCTCAGGAGAGATAGGTATGAAGAGCGGTTGTTATAAACCCAAAGTGAATGGGGAAACATGTCCATACCACACTGTATACCCCTATTCTGGAAGAACACATGCCAAAAGGCCAAAATTATAGGGTGGTTTCTAAGAGATGGGGCTGGACCTGAAGTCTAGACATTCAGGTGGTCCTACATATCCCATTAGGATGTGAATCAAGCCACATGTAGTTCTAGAAAATGGATGACACAAATAAGGGCCAGATACCCCAACGAGGGGCGTGCACAGCATGGTGAGTAACCTTACGTGAATGAGGACACAATCCTACACCACACTATAGAACCCTAAGTGAGAACTTGGCCTAGGGGCCTGAAAGGGCCAAGGGGCCTGAGGCTAGGCCAAGGATAGAATGTCATGGATAGCTTGCAGTTTAACATTTTGCAGTGAGGATGAAGGTAGGGGTAAGGTATCTCATTCAGGGATGTGTACGACACGACAAGTAACCCGGCGTGAATGAGGACACAATCCCACACCACATCGTACAATCCTAAGTGAGAACATGGGCCAGGGGCTCAAAAAGGCCAAGGGGCCTAAGGCTGGGCCATGGACAAAATGTCATGGCTAGCTTGCAGTTTAACGTCTTGCAGTGAGGATGAAGGTGATCTTAGTTTAGGGTCATAGAGCTCAGACTGTATATGCCTAGTTTAATTCCATATTCATGGGACAGAGAGGGTAAATCATCGTTCTTATGGAAGAACACAAAGTAGCAATGATGATAGAGGAAAATTGTTGACCAGGTTTGCAACATAGTATCCACCCTTGTGTGATCAGAATTTAGAGCAAGCAATTGAGTGTCAACCATAGACCATATTCACAACATAGGACTTGTATTAATTTGTTTCTCGAAATCCTCGAGGGCGTTAGCCCGTAATAGTAGGAGAGCCCTTGGGCTGAGCATCCATGTCGTTCGAAGGCCCTTTTGGATCTAGAGGGTGATGGAAGCCCAAATGATGGGACTCGTGAAGCATGGAAGGGCATGTGCTCACAGGACAAATGATAAATGAAGGGAGGTATGTCTCTAGAGGATATGTGTGATGTGGTGAAATAGCCTGACATGAATGAGGATGTGAGTCCATAACACACCACACAGTCCTACATGAGAACCTGGGCCAGGGGCCTCAAGGGGTCGATAGACCTGAGGCTGAGCGTCCCGGCCAATTGTAGCCAGATGAACTCTCATGCAGGCATTGCCTTCATAACTTCTAAGCCCATGTGAGCAATGCTCGGTGTGGGAAACAAGGAGTAGGATTAGGCTCTCCCCATCACATAAGGGTCTAGTAGATGGAATCACTATCCCGCTTGAAGTAGACCAAGATTTGGAGAGACGATGGGGTAGAATGAACCACTACACTTCATGTTTGGGACATATGGGGGTGGTGACAAAGAAAAAAGATAGTTGTTGACCAGATTCAAAACACAACATCTATATAGTGTGACCCAAAATGGGAACAACAAATGAGCGTCGACCGCTGACCATATTCGCAATACGGGACTCGTATCTATTTTTTGTCTAAAACCCTTGAGGGTGTTGGGACGAAATGATAGGAGATACCTTAGGCTAAGTATCCTCATAATTCAGGGGGCCCTCCGGATGTGAAATATAATGGGAAACCAAATGATGGGGTGTGTGGAGTATAAATGTGCCCGTACAATTTAAAATCAAGTTAGAAAACAGAATAGATAAAGATCTTTAGGGGAGAGGGATACATGGTACGATCCTGATGAACTTGACATGGATGAGGGCGAAAGCCCGCACCACACCATGTGTTTTGTCCCAATGGGAGGTCCTGAAGTTTGGGGATGGGGCTACAGATAAAACATCTAGGTGATCCTACGTATCCCATGAGGATGAGAATCAATCCATACGTAGTTCTTAAGATGTAGTTTAACGTCATGCGCTAAGGAAGTGGGAGGATTAGAATAACAAAGTAGGGCACATGGTGTGATCATCATAACCCTGAAATGGGTGGGGCTAAAGAAGCCTACACAATGCCATGTGAGATACCCCAAAAGTACTATGACCAGGAGGGGATAGTAAAAGAGGAAACTGGGGATCGACTCAAGACGAGGCATCTAAGCATTTATACATATCCCATGAGGATGGGAATAAAGCCATATGTAGTTCTTAAGATGTAGTTTAACATCATGCAGGACGATGCACAGTTTAAGGTCATGTAGGACCGTATAGTTTAAGGTCATGCAGGACTGTCATGCGGTTTAGGGTCGTGCGGGACCGTACAGTTTAAGGTCATGCAAGACCGTTATGCAATTTAGGGTCGTGCGGGACCATACAGTTTAAGGTCATGCAGGACTGTTATGCAGTTTAGGGTCATACGGGACCATACAGTTTAAGGTCATGTAGGACCATATAGTTTATGGTCATGTGGGACCCGATGGATCAAGCAAAGTATTTCTTGAGGAACTTAGAATTGGTGGGAGGAGTTATATGCTCACCATCCATTTTAACCAGTGAGTACGCACCATTGGAGTGAACCATGTGAATGACATAAGGTCCTTCCCATTTGGGTTCTAACTTGGGTGGTTTCCTGCTAGGTATCATTGGTTCCCTCAAGGCCAATACCAAGTTGCCTTGCAAAAAAGAGTGGAGGCGAACTTTCTTGTTGAAAGCTCTGGCTATCTTGTTCTGATGCCTTTCCAGATTATGTAGGGAATGAATCCTGTTATCATTGAGCGATTCCAACTCAGCCAGATGGATTTCATCTACTTTATCTGGCGCTTACTGATCATAGACAGCTGTGTGCAATGAGGGCAATTGAATCTCGATGGGCAGGACGACCACCGTCCCATACACCAGGGAGTATGGGGTCACCTGGGTGGAATTACGAGTTGTCATCCGATAAGCCCAGAGGGAATTGGGGAGTTTTTCCATCCAAATATTCTTATTCTAACCAACCATTTTCTGCAGAATGTTAGAGATGATTTTGTTGAACGCCTCGATCTGTCCATTTGATTGCACATGATAGCGGGAAGTGTGGTTAGAACGGATGTTGTACTTAGCATAAAATTTATTTAGCTCAACTGATCTGAAGTTCATGTCATTATTGGTGAGGAAAACATGAGGGACTCCAAATTAGTAGATGATGTTAGAGCTCACAAAGTCAATGATAGAATAGGACTTGATCACTTTGAGTGAAACTGCCTCGGCCCACTTGGAGAAGAAATCTATGACAGTCAGGATGAACCTGCACTGGCGAGCTGTCGCCGGTGGATATGGTCCCACAACATCGAGTCCCCACACTGAAAATGGCCAAGAGTACTTGGTGGAGTGGAGAGGCTTTGGTGTCCGATGCATGGAGTTAGCATGAATCTGGCATGCATGGAATCTTTTGGAGGACTCGATGCAGTCATGGATCATGGTGGGCCAAAAGTACCCCATTCTCTAGATTTGGTGAGATAGTTTCGGCCTGACCTAATGAGCCTCGCAAGAACTAGCGTGCAACTCTTGCATGGCCTGAGAATTCTTGAATCCTTGAATACAATAGAGGAGAACCCCATCAAAACCGCGCTTGTAGAGGATCTTCTCATGGCCAGGGCCATCCTGGAAGGTGAAATACAATGCGTGGTGTCGAATTCACTCGCGCCCGACCCCATCTGTTGGGAGATAACCATTTTGGAGTTACTCAACAAAGGGGGCTCTCCAGTTGGGAGTCACTTCAATCACTACATCCAGGGGACCCAGGGATCCTGATGTGGAGGCTCCGGTGGTAAGGTGGCTTACCTGTGGGCCATCGTCGTCGTCGGGGGTGATAGGAGAAATGAATCTCTGATGTGCCACATGGATAATAAGATCATTCTGCTCGGGCTCCATGAGTGATGCAGCCAGGCCGGCTAGGGTGTCAGCTCGACCATTTTGAGATCGAGGAACATGAGTAACTTCTGGCCGAGATGGGTGCTGGACCATTAGCTGGAGAGTGTGTTCCAACAATGGTACGAGATCTGGATTTCTAACGATGTAGTCACCATTGATCTATTTGATGACTAGTTCAGAGTCCCCTTTCACATGAAAATGGGGAACATCAGTCTTGAGAGCCAGCTCAAGGCTAGTTATGAGATCCTGATACTCTGCCTCATTATTGGTACAACCTTCTGACAATAGGAATGAGTATGGAAGGATGGATTGTTCCGGGGTAATGAAGATGATACCCATGCCTACTTTGTTGAGCCTGGGGTCATTTAGCCTTCTGCCAGTGGGGTTTTGGGAAACACCATCAAAGTGTATATTCCAGCACGACATGACTTGGTCTACCGAGAGGATCTTCTCATCGGGGAAATCGAGATCCAAGGACTGGTCAGCAGGAGCCAGATGGGCAGCAAGGAAGTCTGCCAATGCTTTCCCTTTAATAGCTTTATGAGGGAAAAACCTAATATTGAACTGCTAGAGAATCACTGGCCATCGAGCTAGATGGACTATCAATATGGGGCAGTTTAGGATGTACTTTAGTGGGTCTTTTCTGGACACCAGATGTACCTCATGGTGCTGCAAGTAATGTCGCAACTTTTGTTCTGTGAATACCAGTGCAAGACAGATTTTTTCTATGGGGGAGTATCTAGTCTCTGTATCGAGGAGTATGCGGTTGAGGTAGTAAAGGCTGTTCTCCATCCCCTCATTATTCTTCTGGGCGAGAAGGGCACTGATATATCGTTCCAGGGCGGTCACATAAATGACCAATGGCTTTCCAGAGATAGGTGGCATTAATATTGGAGGCTAGAGCAGATACTGCTTGATCTCCTCAAAATCATTCTGACACTCTTTTTCCCACTCATAGACGGTGCCTTTCTTCATGAGCCAAGAAAATGGATTACACTTTCCGGCCAGATTCACAATGAATCGGCATATGTAGGCTAAGTGGCCTTGGAAACCTCAAAGATCCTAAATGTTTCTCAGAGGAGACATATGGATAACGACCTAGATCTTCTCTGGGTCGATCTCAATGCCCCTGTATCTGACAATGAAGCTGAGAAACTTTCTAGATGTGTCCCCGAAGGCACACTTCAAGGGGTTCATCTTCAGGTGACAGGAATAGAGGAAGCCAAACACTTTCTCAAGGTCTTTGAGATGGTCTTGATGCTGGTGAGATTTGACCACCATATCATCCACATAGCATCCCACCAACATTCCGAGGATCAGCTTAAATATGCCATGCATAACCCACTGATAGGTGGCACCCACATTCTTTAAACCGAAGGAAATGAATTGGTTACAGAAAGTAACTTGTGGTTCCCTGAAGGCTGTGAACTCCTCGTCCTCGGTGGCCATTCAGATCTAGTTATACCCTAAGTACCCATACATGAAGGAGAGGTCTTGAAATCTAGCTGTTGCATCAATCAACAACTCTGTCACAGGAAGGGGAAAATCATCCTTTGGACAGTGATGGATGAGATCCCGAAAGTCGATGAAAACCCGAATCTGTCCATTCTTCTTCCTTAATATCATAATATTGGCCATCTATTTAGGGTACTGGACCTCCTTAACAAAATTTTCCCTGATGAGCTTTTCGACTTCTACCTTAACCACGACACCATGAGAAGGGTGCATCATTATAGGAGGCTGTTTGAACCCATGATGATTTGTTGGGAGACCAAGGCGGTGGAAGGATACCTGAGGATCTAGTCCTGGAACCTCATCATAGCTCCAGGAAAATACATCATAGTGTTGTTTCAAGAAGTTTATGTACTGTTTTTGCTCCTTGAGGGGCATGGAGGCATGGATCAATGTGGGTCTTGGGTCTGCCTCGCTATCGAGGTTCACCTGTACCAACTCATCAACTGTGGAAGAGATGCCCCCTCAAAGGTGGGGGGAGCATCCTCTAAATCCTCTTCTTCACTTAGGGAGAAGGAATCCTCGGAGGGATGAGTCTCTTCTGAGTTAGCAGATCCCAACGGGAGGCTGATACCATCCTGAGCGGCAGTGGTCACTGCATTAGAGGACTTTTGTGCCGCCGCAACCATAGCGATGAAGGCCGTTGATCCAATCCCATCTGGCCTTTGGCCTAAGGGGCCACGCTTGATGATATCGAAGAAATAGTGGTGCATCGGCTTAAGCCGGTTAATTCCATCCTAGTGGAACAAGCACGTATGACGTATTTCCATTGCCATGGGGAGGATATCCCGATACCTTATGGGGGTAGGAGGCTCCGAGATCACCTGAGACTGATTTTTATAAGAGTACAAGGTGATATTACAGCGTCTCTTTGGCCTGGGAATATGTTACCCCCTCATCCCAGAAACAATGAAGAATTGTCCCATGTTCGGGGTCATAGCCTCCAATTGGTGGATTGGAAAGACATAGGCGTCATCTAGATCCATCCATGGGTCGGTCGCAGCCGTGGCATGCTCGACCTCATTAGTCTGAATCTGTTTGCCCTTGCTCTTGTAGTGGTTGGAATCCAGGTAGCGGGCTTCACAAGAGGAAAAGGGAGACACATCACCTTGAAGCATTCCCACTCGACCATTAAAGGAATACTTGAGACACTTGTGATATGATGAGGGAACTGCTGCATGAAGGTGGAGCCATGGCCTTCCCATCAACGCATTGTAGGTGGTGTCCTAAGAGACTACCATAAATTTGGTGCCGAAAACTAGGCCACCAAACTGGGTATTCAAGCGGATCTTACCAACTGGTGTCTATTCTATCCTGTCATAACCTTGGATTCTTATGTTAGAAAGACTTAGATCATCTTCAGACAATCCCAACTTTCACAGTGTCCGAGTCGGGATTAGGTTAATTCCAGAGCCCGTGTCGAAAAGACGATGACAAACCTCCACGCCATTGAACTGGCCAGTGATTTATAGTGGGTGAATGTTCCCCCTATACCGGAGAGCCTTTATCTTCTCCAAAGAATGAGATAATGGCCTGAAATTCTGCATTCTCGACTGCTTCAGCATGAAAATCTTCTACGGCTTCTACTTCCATCTCAAATTGGAGGGGGCTTCTTAAAGGCTCAGCGAGGGCCTCACGCATATCTAACGACAGGTGAAGGACCTCAAGGATGGAGATCTTTACTGGAATACTGGTAAGATGCTTAATAAAATCATACTTTCATGCCAGGTGTGAACTTTTTCTTGTGGGAGGTCACTCTATGACAGGAGGTATGGCGGGCTCTGCCGATTGGACCGATGGCTGACTAGTACAAGGAATATTCCGCATCTCACTAGTCAAAGCCTACAGAGTGGCTACCAGATGAGGACTAGATGAATGATATTGACTTGTAACAGGGAATGGATGGTCGTGGCATGGTTTGGGTGGCTCTGCCTGATCCAGCAACATGAATGATGATGAAGGTGGGCCTGATTCCACCAGATGAGAAGGTTTCACATGCTAAGCTCTACATTGAGCCCGTTGCGTAGTTTCGGTAGTATGAACAACCTAGCTAGAAGTGCTAACTGAGGCACTCTGATGGCCCATATTTCCACGGCTCCGTCGATGCTGGCAACGACTAGGGATGTTGGGAGGACCTGCTTGGCGCTCCTCATCGTCAGGAATCATGTAGAGATTTACCAGCTCTATGGTGTTAACTGAGGCATACCCTTGACCGTCACTCTAAGATTCGTCCACTACTAGATGGATTCTAAGAGGTATTTCCATATCTGGGGGCATGATGTTGCCAAGATTATGGAATGTCAATGTAATTGGTGAGGGAATTTTCTTTCCCTTACGTCTCCAGTGTTTCCTCTTCTGGGAAGAGAATGACTGTGACGATAATGTAGAGGTGGTGGCTGCAGCTTCTGAAGTATTTGGCTGATTTAGGTGCACCCGGATGACACCATGGGCATAAGAGACTATTTTTCGAGCCATCCAGTCATCATACTTCTGGGATCCGTGACTGGAAACCTGATTCCACTCGCCCTCTCTGTCTGGACTCACGAAGACACATGCCACCTGTACCAGAGCTGGGTTTAAATAGACTATTTTGTTATCTACCTGGTCTTGAATCCAGTCTTTGAACACAAAACTTCTTGAGAGTGTGCCCCAAGATCCGGTGGTAGGAGCAGTAATTAGGGTGATCAGTGAGGTTTGCCTCTTCTGACCTTCTACACTCAGGCAAACGTCGAATCCCCTACTCCAAGGCACTATGGAAGTAACCAGGGACTTGTGCCTCATTGAATGAGTAGGTCCAGTTTATACTATCTAGAAGGGGGTCCTTGGAGCTTGACCCTGATGAGGGGCTGGAGGAGCCTGCCAAGGAGGTGGAACTTGGTTATCTCACCTAGGCAGTGGCGGCACATTGCGTGGGGAACCTGCCGATTCTAATGTGGGCCTTCTGGGCCGGTGGCTGCGCCTAAGGTAGAGGGCCTCTGCAAGGCTGTGGAGGTATCTCCACTGGAAAAAGATCTAGTCACCTAGGGGCCTCTATTTGGGCCACTACGGCAGGCTCGACCCTGGAGGTCCTTCTCGTGTGGATCACAGGAGGCAACAGACGTGCCTGCTTGGCCTACTGTAAGGCTTCCTCTAGGTGCTGGGCCTTATCAAAGAAGTCTCGAAATCCACCCGAGATAGTTTTGGGTGATCAGAGAGGGGACCAGATCCATCTTGACATTCCCTACGCACATTGTTAGCAATTTCTCTTGAGTTAGCGGCATGTCAAGGGAATACGTGAGTCCTTTCCACCAGGCGACAAAGTCGGCGACACGCTCATCAGGCCTATGCTTGAACTTGAAGAGGTCCGCGATACTCATCTTCTACGTGGTGGAACATAATTGGTAGAGGAATTTCCTATAGAGGTCCTCCCAACCGACTACTGATCCGATGGGGAGTTGGCTATACCATAAAAACGCAGGCCCTTCCAATGTCTACACAAAACATCGGAGCTTGGAGGCCTCCTACTGCGCTGGAGTTCCCAACATGGGGAGACACCTTGAGGTAAAGTGGGCCAGATGCTGTGGCGGGTCCCCTGTCCTATTGAAATGGGAGAAATATGGGATTCTCAAAACCTAAGGGTACTAGAATATCATCCACCCACACTGGATAAGGCTTTCCATAGGGTGGGAGTGCCACCTGTCGCATCTCTAATGCCTCAAGACGGGAAATGAGTGCCGCTATTAGATCATCTGGGTGGAGGTTCCTATCTTGATGGGGATCCCTGACTACCATTGCATTGGAAGGTTCTTCAACATGATAAGGCGGCCCAACGACTCTTGGAGCTGCTGGTGGAAGGACCTGTGGGGCAGCTGGGGGAATCTGAGCTAGGTCCCAAGGATTGTCACGCCGTTCAGGGAGATTGGGAGAGACATACCGCACCCTCTTGCCATAGGTTTTGGCCTCAAACCTGTCTGTGTGGGAAAGATGGTCAGGGTCAACTGGAGGCAATTCGATGAGGGGAAGCTGTGCCTGCCCCTGCTGCCCCGGCCTACGATCACCGTAGTCCGGTCATCACTCTGTAGCGCATTCAGCAAGGAGGTCCTTGAATACCTTCTTCTGTTTGCTGAGTTATTGATGCAATGCAACTTTCTCGAGGTCATCCTCCACCTTCTGCACTGATCCAAATGGGTTGGAGGGCTTGACAGCTCCAAGGAGTTCCTTGCCCTTATTGGGATTCCGGCTGAGGACTAGTGCCTCAGTGGGCACATGAATACCTAGTAGATTCCTATATTGATGAGTAATTATTCCTGAAAAATCCAAGAAGTGTGAATCTCCTTCAGGGGGAAGGTCCTCTCCAAGAAGATCTAGCTCGTTCACGCCTTCTGGCAGGTCCTCCATGTTAACAGCGACTCTTCCTGGAGGCATATCCTCTATGTTGCCTGGAAAATCAGATTGTTTCCAGATATGACTGAAGAGGAGGGAAATATACTATCCCCATCCGCGGATATGTACATGGGGAGAATCCTCTTTGATAATCCTATGAACTACCCTGAAGCTCTAAACGCACCATTGTTGGAGGGCACTATGGAAACTTGGTGACTCAGGGTGCTGGGCCACAAGGAGTATGACCAAATCAACCAGATGAAATTGTTCGCTAATGTCTTCGAAATGCACTTGGCTCTTAGGATAAGACACTCATTGATCACGAAGACGAAAATGAGTCACCCAGAGGTTCTGGCGGAAACACTCAACTTCCTCTTGGGTGAGGGATTTCGGCACACAAAAATTCAGCACTACAACTAGCCAAACATCTCAGGGAAGTGGTCTACTGCGAGGATATCCCATAATCTCTTGGGCTCGGATTCTGGGTCTGGACCTTTGTTTCCCCACTCGTCAACTAGAGGCAACTGGGGAATGGGTAGTGGTACCGAAGCAGACTGCTGGGATGACATGATGGTTGGTGGAGAATATGGTGAGCGAGCTGATAAGATGCCGCATCTCGGGCTACCCTCTAAAGAGTGAAGTGACTTAGCCACGACATCGCGGTAAGACGGGCTGACTACCGTAGTTTCCGGTGCAAGGACTATGGTTGATGGTGATGGATCACGGTACCATTCTTCCACTATTAGCCCCCATAATAGCTCTATGTGATCACTAGTCAAGGTAGAGATTTCTTCTGGCGATGATGGTGGAGATTGCATAGCCGTGACCCATGGGGTCGCCAAAATTTTGTCCTCCTAGATATACCTACGGAGGGGGGAGGGAATCTGATAGACCTCACATTCTAGGAGTACTAGGCTGATGCGCCTTGTTCCTGCCCCGACCCTTGACACAGAGGATCTGGGTGAAGGTTCCATCATTGAGTTGTATTCTTCTTCGGAATCTGAGAAGAAAAATAGTTTTATCTCAGTATAAATCTTATCAGTGTTCCTTTTATGGCAGTGATGACCTTCCCTCTAGCCCCGAGATGGTTCTTCATGACAGAGCAGATTTGCAGCACGAGGAGGTCCTTCGGTCGTACTGGTGTTGGGGTGGAGGGGGCTTCTGCCTGAGCACACCAGGCTGCGAGGAGCACTAAGACAAATATCAAATGGGATATGGGGAGGACCTCTGTGGGAAGTTCTGGAGTGGGTAGGACCTCCGCTTGATCCCATAGGAGCATGAGTGGGACCCCATTCATGTTTCCCTTAATGACATTAGTGCGAGAAATGTCCTCGTACTGGTCGAGCCGAAAATGGGTAGGGCCTCTGTGCCGGGTGCTGGTGAAGCGAAACTATCCTTCACCCCTCTAGTTGCTGAGGTGAGGAGGACCTTCTCCAGCTGTTGTAAGAACATGGGGGGGGGGCATGCTGGAGATTGACCGGATGTGCAATGTCCCCACACCGGCGGTCTCTGGCAGGAGGTATGACTCCATACCCGATGTAATGAGCACGAGAGATTCTTCCATGATGAGTTTCACCATCGTGGGGATGTCCCTCATTCAGGCTGAGGGTAGCATGAGGCAAATCTCCATGTTGGTCTTGGAAGCGGGGAAGACCCGCGTTCTCCATGGTGGTGGTACGGGGAGGGCCTCCATACTGGCGGCGACCATTACCTGCATCAGCGGCTGAGAGAGTCGACCCAGCCTACCTGTGGGGTGGTTGGGGCCTCGATCAGGGCCAGGTATACAAGTCCCTCTACTCATCATACAAAAGGGGTTGATGATATAAGTTAGCAGTGGCCCGATCCACAACAATTTTTGACATTGATGCCCCTTAATGGGAATCCTCCTCGGCCTATGCCTGACGCTGGAGTTGGGTCAATCAGACTGGGGTCACTGGTGCAGGCGCATGGATTACCTGCTCCTCGACTCGTGGGACCAGGTGGCAGCACTGGCACAACCTAGTGGGAGCCCTTCTTGGGGGCTCCTGAAACGGGATCCCGATTGGGCTGGCCCAAACGTCCCCTACCTCGTCGGCATAGGGGAGAGAGTCGTTGAGGCACTCTGGGGAGAGGCTCTAGAAATGATTGTAAGTTGGAGTGAGGAGCAGTGGCTCCCTACGCGGCCCTTGGGGTTGGTGGTGGCGATGAGGTGCAGATGCCTTCAGATCCTGGTGAGCCATATCCCTAGTTGGGATAATCCCCTCCTCCTCATACCAGCGTACGGGGTCATTGGTCACTCTCCGCTGAATAAATTCAGATGGGGAGATGGGGCGTGGGAGCTTGACATTTATAGGCATGGAGATCATTGCTAAAGTGATGGATCCATCGGGACTACTACATTGGAACTGCCCCTGCCCCTGCACCGGTGGGCGGGCGATGATTGAATTCCTGCTACAGATTGCTTCTTGTAAAGCAGGGAGATTAACCCATTAGTGTTGAAAGGAAAGGAATCAACGACCAGTGCCCCAACACCATTCCATATTCCATGGATGGTAAGATGGATCTACGCTAACAACGTCACAGACTGGGATGTCCAACATTTTGACTACCCCAACTTCTAGTGAGTTTCACACCATGCCCACTATTTGCTTGGTGGAACCCGAAACCAGATAGCTGGATCTGGTGACATGCTATTCCACTGATGTCTTGAATGCTAGTAATCTCCATATTGAGGAGAAGAGTTTCACATCAGGTTCACCATTTTTGTTTCTGACGCTTTCTCTGGGGCGCACACATCCATCTTTTTCAAGGACAATGACGTTGTTTGTTTCCCTGTATTCCCACTTTCCAAAGGCGGGTGGAATCCATTCCTTGTTCAAGGACATTTTCTCCTTGATCTAAATGGGATGATGTGATATCAGTTCTTCCTTCGGTGGATTCCTCCTCAGAAGTCATCACCTAATCTAGGTCTCCCTTATAGATTAAGACTTTGTTCATGAAACCCTTCTCAGTGCCATATCTTCATGGACACTAGTTAATTATATTTCTTCTGTCAGGACATTCCAAGGGGTCCGGCTAGGGCAAGAACCTTCGTTCGGGGGAGTAGTCATTTTGGACATCACTGGTGTGTCTAGATGCTGGGACACTGGCACGTCTTGGTTTCTTTCCCTTATTATAGGGCTTCTCGAGGGTGAGGAAGTCCGAGGCATCCCACTTTGAACGCGGGGATTTATATGTCATAAGCATGTATCTGAGGTTTTCCTCAGCTTCCTATGTTTAACAAATGGAATGTCACAGGTTTAACCTCTAGCGGAGATGGATCAGACTAATCAGAACATTGACTAAAGCGGATTAGGTGAGCGCAACCCCTAGAGGGAACACCGATGCTGGGGCTAACGCGTGGTTAGCTACTCAAATGTTGTTAAAGGGAATGGGGAATGAGGTGGCATGATCCCACTAGGATGTGGTGGCCCGAGTAAGAACCAAAATGGATGATGGATGGTTAAGTGAAGTGGGTGGAGAATGAGATGGAGTCGACTCAAGGAAGACGGTGATGTTGGGATTGAGTATCGAAGAGACCTCCTACATATCCCTATGGTAGGGAATCAAAGTCCTTGTAGTTCACCTGACAAAGGCTTACCTGGATGGGGTCACAACGGCTTACCACTAGATAGGGTCACAATGCCTTAGCGCTGGATGGGGTTATAATGAATTACTACTGGATGGGGTCACAACGACTTACCGCTTGATGGGGTCAAAACGGCTTACCGCTAGATGGGGTCACAACAGCATACCGCTGGATGGGGTCACAACGGCTTACCGCTGGATGGGGGATGCAGTTTAACGTCGTGTAGGATGAAAATGGGGCATACAGTTTAACGTCATGTGGGACGATGGTGGTACGACGTGAAGGGGTTTGGAACCAATAGGGTGTTGGGCTTGGACCTCAGGGAGGCTTCCTACATACCTTTCCTTGGCAAGGATCAAAGACCACGTAGTTCAGGAGGAGTGGGTGCCGATGTGAAGGGGGGTCGGAACCAATGGGTGTTGGGCTTGAACATCCGGGAGGATTCCTACATACCTTTCCTTGGAAAGGATCAAAGACCATGTAGTTCAGAAGGAGTGGGTGCCGATGTGAAGGGGGGTCAGAACCAATGGGTGTTGGGCTTGAACCTTAGGGAGGCTTCCTACGTACCTCACCTTGGCAAGGATCAAAGACCTAATAGTTCATGGTGTGGTTTGGTGAACCGACATGAAGATGGTCAGGACCAATAGTTTTTGGGCTTGAACCTCAGGGAGGCTTCCTATGTACCTTTCCTTAGAAAGGATCAAAGTCCACATAGTTCATATGGGAGCTGGAATAGACGTGAAGATGGTCGGGACTGATGGGTGTTGGGCTTGAACCTTAGAGAGGCTTCTTACGTACCTTTCCTTGGAAAGAATCAAAGTCCACATAGTTCAGAATGGTGTGTGGGGATTACACTCTAGACTACCCAGATAGAATTTCATGGTTGATGCTTACTCTAAGCCCACGCGAGTCATGCTCGGTGTGAAAAACAAGAGGTAGCAAAGGCCTGACGATCATGTCACGGAAGGTGCATCCGTGGGAAGTGGAGTGGGGATTACACGTGGTTAGGAGCCCGAGGGTGATGGAGATTGGGACTTACTCTAGGATGGAGGCCCGAGTGGTGACAAAGCCTAGTGGTAGAGGGATTTGGCACCCAGGAAGAGAGGAGAATCAAGGATGCCACCTCCTACAAGAAAAACTAGGGGCTTACACCAGGGTGGTTTCCCTTTCCCCATGGACAGACGCTGACTGATAAAGAGGATTTCATTCCATGCGAGGAATGATCTCACTCCCATGGAGACCAGTGGGAATAGAGAATGTCTGAGATGGGGAACCCCTCATTCAAGGCATAGGGCAAGGTCATACTTTAACATCATCTGCGGAAGACGGTGGCACTTGGAAGTTTAACATCCTGTAGCTCGGATGAGGTGGGGTTGCTCCGAACCCCTAGGAATTACATAACCGATACCATCCCACCCTTGAGAGAAGGAAGGCATTAGCAATGCTGTGGAATGGGGTGTTATGGAGCGATCCATTGGGGGGTCCACGTTAGCGTGGCTATGTGAAGAAGCAATAGCTGTTAGCGTGCCTATGTGAAGAAGTATGAGGCAACGCAACATAACAGGATGTGCCGCCCAAGGGAACTTGAAATTATTTCGTGAAAACCTGAAGGGACACACAAGAAAAGGAGTTGCAGAGCAAAGGGTCTCATAGGTAGAAGCCTTATGAAGCTCTGGTGCTCCATGGAGTGGGGAGGCTTCATGAAGGGATGTGCTTCGTGAAGTTAAGTTGCCTAGCCTAGGGATAGGGCATAGGTGCATATGGAAGGTGCTTCGCGAAGTGGAAAGGAATTAATGGAGAAATTCCCCACAAAGCAAGGGTTCCTTGAAAAGCATAACATTGTGAAGAAATGTGCTTCATGAAGCACAATGATCATGCCTCAACATGCAGATAACATGTCTATGAAGGGTATTTTGCAAAGCATAAATGCTCCGCGATGACCCGAGTCCCCTTGGGGATCTCCTTCCTTAATGGAGGAATGTTGGCTTTGCGAAGGGCATCTATCTTTGAAGAGGGGTGAAATTCATGTAAATGGGAAGACACTTAACGATGCAAAAGTACCTTGAAAAGATCATTGTTCGCAGAGCAAAAATTGCTTCGCGATGTGGGAGCTCAGAAGGTGAAAGCTCGGAGGATCCATCCTTTGGGTTCGAGGGAGCCTGGTATTTATAGGCAAGAGGCGCCGTGAAGCATAGCTCACTCGGCGTGAAGATGAATCTTGCCCCACGACAGGTTCGCTAACGTCAAAGGGGTTCACAAAGCATCCCCCTCCTTGCTCCGCGGCGGGTTCGCGAACGTCAAATCGGTTCATAGAGAACCCTGCCTCCTTGCTCTGCGGCGGGTTTGCAAACATCAAATTGGTTTGTGGAGTATCCTTCCTCCTTGCTCCATGGCAGGTTTGCAAATTTCAAATTGGTTCGCAGAGCATCCCGCCTCCTTGCTCCACAGCGGGTTCACGAACGTCAAATTGGTTCACGGAGCATCCCACCTCCTTGCTCTGCGGCGAGTTCGCGAACATCAAATTGGTTCGCGGAGCATCCCGCCTCCTTGCTCCATAATGGGTTTCTGAAGGAATATCCCTTCACTAGCCGCGGGGCTACGGGGCTCCACGACTGGTATTTACGAGGAAGCCCGTTACGCTCTGCTTTTGTTCTTACTTTTCCTGGATTCTGGCGTCAACATGATGGTATATTAATTTTCTTTACATAATAAATATAATTTTATAATTATAATAAATATATTATTTACATCATTATATCCATCCAAATAAAGTGATGATGAAAAAGATATTACACTACAGTGTGGAGACGTTGAGCCATACATACGCATGCACGGTGCTTTTTCATAGGATGGATAAAAGGTTAAATGTGGTTGTTTCATAATCATAATAAAATATACTAATGTTATTGATTCCATATTTATTACTTTATAATGGACACAAATAATTAATAGGAAGTTGAAAAATAAATAATTTTGAAAGAGTCGGTAAAGATAATTACCTCTTCTTAGGATAACTTCCTTTAGATCCCTTCTTAAGGACACTAGGGTTGATCTTAATAGACTAAAAAACCCTATATAATGTTTATAGGGAAGTGGATAATAGAAATTTTTATGGTATGGTGAATATTTAAGGATAAACGTGATATGAAAAAGGGAGGGAGGTGGTGACCTTTTATAATTAAGGTGAGGGGCACTTTTAGAATTTCAAAAAATATTTAGTCATAATACATTCATTTTATATCCAAAATCCACAAAATGGCCTTGTATTAAAATATAATATAGAATAGGGTATTAATACCAAAAAAAAAATATAATTTATACAAGTGTTGGTGTCATTTTAAATCTTATCCTTTTGATTTACCCCTTGGTTAATTATTTTTTACCTTAACTGTGGTAACCATTATTTTAATAAAAAAGGGTTACTAATATTAAAATAGATGTTCAAATGCCTCATAAATGGAAATATTATTATTTTTAGCTATATTCCATCAGCATGGTTGAGGATATGATTTTTTTAATTTTATATCATCAAATAATATATTATTTTGATAAATCATCATTAATGTCAATTTTAAAACTATTCATTTAATTTGATTTCAAATACATAAAAATGGTAAATTTGAATATAATGATTTTAAACCTCTTAAATATGTCATATATATTTATTAAATTCATTTAAGACATTAAATATTTCAAAATAAATCAAATTTAATATTTTTAAAATCATTTGTTTTATTTTTCGTTTAATTAAATAAATACTGTATTTAGTATTTTGCAAGAATCTAAGGTGATTATATAACTTATAAAAATTAAAAATAAATTTCTATAACGAAATTAATTTCATTTATATAAAAATATAAATTTAGGTTCGTTCATATCCTGATTTTATCCCTATGTGTACACATAAAGGATGTTAAATATAAAGAGAGTGACATTTTGTAACTATATTTGATTTAAATAATATATAAGTCATTTTCATAGACAAGTGTCTATTAAATAACTCAAATTCAAGACTAATTTTATAATTGTAAAATATTATTAAAAAAATAATTTTTTTGGACAAGTTTAGGTCATGGTTATAAATTATCTTTTTGTTTTAACCCTTATTTAATCCTTTTAACTCTTACTGTGACAACATGTGTTTTTACTCTTTGAAGGTTAATATTGTTATTATAAAATTTCAAAAACCCCATTAACTGATAATTGATGAAAATTTTAAAATTATCCTAATAAATTTTACTAATATAATATTTTTAAGAATTTTATATCATTTAACAAAATAGTATTTATTTTAAAAAATTATTAATGTCAATTTTGATACTATTTATTACTTTGACTTTTAAAAATATCAACATAATAAGCTAAATTATAAAATAAAATATTTTATTATATCCATAAAATATCAAGGTATTCTATAAAGTTTTTGGGTGACATTAATTATATCAAATTATATTTATTTTAATATATTTTTTTATCATTTATATGATATTTCCATTAATAAAATAAGTACTGCATTAGCGTTGTGTGAGCATTTTAGCTAATTATTTCTTCAAAAAAATTATAAATAAATTACCATAATTTAGATAAATACTTTATATTTTCAAATACAATTTATATTAGAATATATCTTCTATTTATCTCTATATTAAAAATATTATACCTATAAAAATTATGAGTGTGACATTTTGTCACTTTATTTGATTTTAATAATATATAAGTAATTTTTAATGAAAAATATCCCTTAAATAATTATATTTTAAACCATAGGTTTTAATTATCTAATTTCCATCATCAAATAAAAAATTTCAAGTCTTTATTTCATTTTATAGTCATTATCACACTATTTGTAACCTAAATCACCCAATTTACCCTTTACCATAATATTGTAAGAAATTTACTAGTGTTACTATTCATATTGGCAAAAAATAAAAGGGGAATATTTGATTAATTTTTACCTTATGATTCCAAATATGTAATATATTTTTTCAAATTTAGTTCATATAATTTTTAGAAATTAATTAAAAATTTATCCCGTAGAGAGGATAAAACAACGAGTTTTTAAAGTAAAAATGTTCAAATATTTGGAATGTTTTTATTTCCAATTTCAATGTTAAAATGATTCCAATTACCTTAATTGGATTAATTGATATAATATTAATCCAATTATACTTTAAAATCAATCAAAAAAATAATTTAACACTATAAATTATTTAGACGAAAAAGTTGTTTTCAATTAAAATTCATTATTTTTCACCATTCATCAAAGCATGAAACTTATCATAAAAATATCAAAATTAAACCAAAGTAAATTTTGATATTATTTATTCAAATAATAAGTTTATTGTTTCAAATATATGTTTTAATTTTTTTTTTAAAAATAGATTTAAAACAAGTGCATCATCAAATGGTGATAAAACTTCTTTTAGAAAAATATAATTTTTTAGCATAAGATTTATTTTTACATCATGTCTAGAAAATGCATAGTAAGAATGTTAAATAATATATTATATATATATATATATATATATATATATATATATATTTAATTTCTATAATCCAAAAAGTGTGATTTGTTTATTTTATTTTTTTAAAACACACTTATGCACATTTAAATAGTATTTCAGAAAAAGATTTCCCTTTAATTTCAAAAGGTTTTTACATGTGTAAACCATTATTTCATAATTATGTTAATATTATTCATACCAACCATTATATTGGATATTTTATAATTGTATTATTTAAATAATTACAATAATAAAATGATGTTTCGTAGGAACTTAGTATTCCTTGTAACGCAAGCTAAGCCGATGTTGCGTGTAGCGCAAACATAACAAGGTGTAGCGTGAAATGAAAGCTATTGAAGAAATAAAATTATTTAAAAATAAATTTCATAAAAATATATAGGTTTTACATTCTACCTCCCCCCACCCCTTAAAATTAATTTCACCCTTGAAATTCAATGGGGTCATCAAAGCTTTAATACTTGAAAGTTCCTTTCATATAAACTCACAATAAAAAAATGAATACTAAAACTCCATTTAAAAAGGGAAAGTAAGAAACATAACAATTACCTAAAGTAACTCATAATTAGGTTTACACATATGAGAACATAGGAGGTAAGTGAAAACATGGACATGGAAGAGAAATAAAACTATCAAGTTCTAATGAAGAGTGATAGAGAACATGGTCAAGAAAAAGTTAACAATCACACAACCATAAATCTGTGATGGTCTAAGGGACCATTTGATTCATAAAAAATGAAGTTATTAGGATAATTTTTTTTGAAGATATATTTCTTAAAGTTGAATAATTTTCACAAGAAGATATACTTACTTGATTTTATTCCATTTGTAACCACAATCTTATCCATCAGTTGTGCCTTTATCAATTTCTCCTTCATCTCTCATTCCAAGAAATGAAGTTCAAAGATATAATTCTTACATAACTAGTGGATTATAATATCCATAATAGGATGATCAGTTATTCTGTATATCTCTATTTATAATAAAAAAATGTTTATCATAGGTTATCCAATACAAAAAAATATTCACATGGTTAAGTAATACATTAATCTCTAAAACCTCATCAAAAGTTCAATGAAAAAAATCATAAATAGTTAACCTTATGAACCTTCCAAAAGGTTAAAATTCAAAACATTCTAAAATAACATTACTAATATTTAAAAATCAACTTATCATTAATCCCCCAAACAACTTTATGTACTCTTAATTGTCACACACCAAACATGTGAAGACATTTATCATGTATTATATTGAAACATGGTAATAACCTGAATTATCATAAAACCTTAGTGAAAGCATGCATACTTTAAAAAATTAACTCTTTACTCATAAAATAAATCCCAAAATTCTATAAACTAAATCCACGATTTCATAAACCTCTTTGTCATCAGTTCTAAGGTCAGCAATATTATCCCATTAATTTTATCACAATCAAACATCTCTTTATGCAAATATTAAGGATTATCTTTCCCTAAATCATGGGTTCTCCAAAAAAATAACCTTACCACATCAATCACTTTTCATGGTTACCAGTACCATTCATCATATACTTTCAAATACTTAAGGAAAAAATAGTGTAAAAATCCTTAGATGTTTTTTATTCTACAATACCATAAAATTACTTATAAACCAATATTATTGATTTCTAATACATAAACACATAATCATTCTACTATATTATTAAATAATTAACCAAGATTAATTATTTTATTCCTTAATTCTTCTTTCATCACATATTTCATCCCTAGTCTCTTCATCATTAGTAATGTGACCATTACTCATACAACCTTGCTGATGAGATTTCCCCCTATGACATCGATTTGCATAATTCCCATACATTCCACATTTAAAACATTTAACTACCACTTATGTCTTATGAATACCATTATCCTTTTCCATTTTGTTAACTAAACCTCTTCCTTTGTAATTACTTTATTTGTGTTCTTCTTTTCTACACCCAAAGAACCTTCTGGTTCCTTTGAAACATTCTCCTTCATGCATCTCCCCACATGATTTACAATAGGGAAATTGAACTTTCTTTCCTCTATGGTCACCATGAAACTCCACATTTCTCTTACTAGATGCGTCAAGAAACCCACCAATGTTGATATTATTTATTATATTATGAGATCCTTAATTAAACCAAATAAAAAGGCTTCTTCTTCCTATTACCACTTCATTTGGTTCCTCATGAATAAGATCATCTCATTTTCCATAATATTACCCATTAACATAAATCCTCCTGGTTTAATCCATTTTCTAAAACTGAAAAAATAGTGTGAGAAATAATAATCATATTTTTAAAACCTCATAATCGGGGGAAATTAATTATAAAATTTAAATATATGGCTCTTAGGTTTAACATAGATAATTCATGATCATTACCAAAACTCTAGGCCCTATACTTAGACTTATGCTTAGAGATCTTACTATGATTTTTATATCCTATTTTCCAAAGGCTGATGTATGGTCCCAAATATGCGTGGATAGACCCTTTACATGTTTTTAAAGATTGAAGTTCTCCGAGGAGGCTTGGACAAATTTTTGAGAAGTTCGGTTTAGTAAAATATGGAAAGGGGGGATTACACATAGTGTAGCTAAATTACACGGCGTGAAATCCCATTTCATGGGATGTCCTAGAAATCTTCACAACGTGCATAATTTTACATAGAGTGGAAGAGGAATTCATGATGTGAAATACTTTGGCGTCTAAAAAATAAAATAAAGTAATGAGGCGATGCCTTTTTTGATAACACCTGAAACCTGAGGATTACACGATTGTAAAGGGGCTTTCATGCCATGTAATACCCCGATGTTGTTTGTTTTAAGTGTTTTTAGCTACTTGTTTTTTTTCAAAACCTATGGCTACAACAGATCTCCCTCAATCCCAGGCGAACCGACGACCCTCTCTTCAACATTTTGGGGATTCCTTCATCAAGGAATGATTCCCCATCTCACTCCTTTGATCCCTAGCGATCCGTATTCAATCCGAGGTATGATCTACCTCCATTATTGTGGTTTATTTGATAAAATTTTTACTGTTTATATTTTACTTATGATGGCATGTGATCTCTATGTTTCTCATGGAGTTTTTTTAGTGCGGTTGTCCTGCATAGTCCTCAAGTGGATGCAGATGTTGCAGGAGAGGTGATTATGATCCATTACTTTGATCTGATCTTGTGTGAAGAATTCCAATGAACATTTGAGGTATGGGAATTGTTTCTTATCTATTTTATTTACATGAAATCATAGAGTTATCATGATTTAGCCCATGGTATCACAATGGAATTGAAATAATAAATATTTGAATCAGATTAAAGAATTGGTATCAATTGCTAAGAATTATTGTTGCCTATTTATTTTCTAGATAGTGTGATATCAATAATTTTCTTATTTATCATGTCATTCTTGATGGAAATTGATAAAGAACATAAAGCTAAGATAAATTGATAATTAATTATCTAAAATATTAAAGAGGCATGCTAATGGATCTAGTTGTTGTTGTAATTTGATGTTGATAAAATTGATGCAGATATGAATGAATAATGGAATTGGTTAATAAACCTGAAGCGTGTCGATGCTTATTAATAAAAGATTAAAGGAATGATAAATTAATTGTTTAATTAGTTTTTGATAGCTTATGATAGCTTATTTCTTAGGTTACCTGTAGTTGGAACTTATGAATAATGAATCGTTTAATTCAAGATGGATTAAGAACCAGTTGTATGATAAAGATAATACCGTGTAGAGCCAGAGTTGCCTATTTTATTATAAATTCTAAGTGCTTTATCCATTGAATCAGTGAGATATCATTGTTTTTAAAGGATTAATGCCTTGATTTGGGGATGAGAGCATGTTTCTATGTTTGTTCCTATTACTTGTGATGCGCACTGGATATAAGAATTGCGGTATGTGGGGTAGGGAGAACTAGATGTGATGTGATCCTGGGATGGATGATCCTAGAGGGCTGTTGTGGTATGTGGGGTAGGGAGGCATGATTTTTTTGGAATCAATTGATGACTATAGTGTAAAGATGAATCAGTTTAGGCATGTGGTGTAAGGGAGGACACCAAAGATGATGGAATGGGTTGAAGTTAGGATTACCCATTGATGTGAAAGTTGGGTTCTTGTTGAATCTGTTTCTTGTTTATCTGCTTGACTTTCCCCACTTCTTGAGGCAGCTGGTTTTTCTTACTCTCTAACCAAGGGAGGAAAAGATGCATGGGGTTTTCCATGTGCTTTCCTTTTTTAGATTCTCAAGGATGGATGGATCTATTCTTCTACTCTAGGTGGAAAAGACTCCATGGGTAGTTCATCTACTCACCGTGTTGAGCCCCTTGTGTTTGGTAGCTTAGGATGTTTTCCTAGAATACCTAGACATATGGAAATATAGAATATGTTTAGATTTTTAATAAATGTAAAATTGTTTAACCCAAGGGGTTGGAGCTTGCTGGTATGCAATGATGAGGTTATATTTCTATGAAACCATGGACTTGGTTTGGTTATGCTTAGAGGGAATGGAACTTTGTTGTGATGCTAATGAAATGTCATGTGGAAATGATGATGGTTAATTAAATGCAAAGGATTAATTAACATATAGTTTAACTAATAAAATGGGATAAAGTAACTTAATGTATCTCTTTAAATGGTTGTGTTCATATAGGATATCTCGTCTTAGTAGTGGCAGTTCGGAGTTCTAGAGACGTTAGTTGCAGTTGAGTCTAAGAATATGTTGTTCTCATAGTGTGTTTTTTAGATATATTATATCATGTAATTTTGTGATTTTATATGCTACTCCACCCTATCGGATAGGAAAACTGACACCATGGAGATTCTGAGCCCTAGGGGTGTTTTCCCCAATATCTTGGTGGGATAATGGATGGCTTACTACCCCCTTTTGGACATGATCTCTTCTCTTGGTTGTTACTTGTGTTGGTGTGCATGACAGTCAGTTTTCCATATATATGTGTGTAGAGGGATATAATGGATTTTGGTTATCCACACACATATATTCTAGATATAGTTTCCTAAAGGCTGCTATAGGTAGAATGTGTATGGGATGTGATGAATTGAGGATCTTTAATTGGTGTATGAGCTGTAATGGATTGAGGTATAATACCCGATGTATTATACAAATTATGCGAGCTATGGTGGATCCTGAAAACTACCTAGTTACTTTGGTTATGTGGACATGGTGGTGTATTGTATGAGGTTCATGTTGTGGTGATTTGCCCAGGTGTCTTCAGGCTAGCCTTTTTGGAGAGAGACGCTCAGGACGTGCAACGTTGGGGAAAAGTAGAAAACCAGTGGGGAAGTGGTATCAGGGTACCCTTGATATTCATTATTATATTATATACACTTTTATATGATACATGGTGAGAGTATCCATGGTGAGGCTGAGAACATAGTATACCTATTTAGGTGACGAGTTAGTTTCACTCATTGTTCACCATGCTTTAGTATACTTTCTTTAATTTTGTATGAGAGGATCCGAGGAGGATCCTACTGAGTATACTTTTATACTCACCCTACATTTTTGTCAACTGTTTTTTAGGTCAGTTAAAGTAGGTTGGAGATCAAGCTGGTTACTACTAGCTTGGGGGTTGTGGGATCTGTTCGAGCATCATGGTCACTACCATTTTACTTTCTTTTGGTACTTGTAGTTTCCCCTTTCAGTTGTAGTATTTATTGTATGACATTACATATATGTACTTGGTTTTATTTTAAATTTTTTTCTAGGAAGGAGTTGGTTTCTATATTATCTCTCTCTTCTGCATGTCTTCTCTTAGAGGGTAATGCCTCCCATTTGTGTTTTTAATATACCCTCGGTGCTAGTCGCCCACTCGAGGACTACTGAAGGTGGGATTTGGGTGTCACTATCTCTCTCCTCCCATTGCTGGCCTAGGAAGGGTACACATTGTGGGGAGGGGGTCATTACAAAGTGGTATCAGATGTCAGGTTGAGAGATAGGATGAAGTTTTGATTTAGGCATAGGTGATGTTGCATGGGCTGGTAGGTAAACAATGTTTACTAAGTTTAGAAAGTGCTATAAACATGGGAGTCTAGCTAAGACATTGGTATTTAGGGCCCCCTAGGATTTTATGCACATACATTTAAGCTTATAGTGGCTAATAAACAAAGTGATACTGGTTATAGGGTAGAGACCTAGGAAAGGATCATGCATCATTCTTCTTTGTGCCATTGTTTGAATGGGTAGACCTTGGGATAGGTTAACCTAAAATGAATTAAAGAAAAAAATTAATTAATATTAAAGAATTCCATATTCTAGGTTTAGGAGATCTAATTGTTTGTTCTTTTTTAGGTATGGATTTATGTCATCATCCACGTCCAGTTCGCATGGAAGATGTTTAGTAGGTTGCGCTAGTAGATCGCTGCAGGGTAGAGGTTAAAAATGATGACACTTGGAGGAGGAAACTCCGAGAGTTTTAGTGCCATAGTATATAGAGGTATGAAGGATCCATTTCAGATGTAGTCATAGAAGACTAGTTGTAGGAGGTTAAGATATCCTTTAGTTTGACCCATGCTCAGAAGGAGCACTGAGTATCTTTGGCTCTGATGATGTTTTGTGGGGCAGTGAGGCAGTGGTGGTTCTTATTCCTCAGAGATCACAAGGAGTCTATGGTCTTGTGGGAGGAGTTATAAGACCAGTTCAGAGCAGAGTTTCTTTCTTCGACCACGAAGGCAACTAGTCGATTGGATCTGATTTCCCTTTAGTAGGGGAGCTTCAGTGTGTGATAGTTTGGGATCCATTTTAAGAACATTCAACAATATGCTTTAAGTTTATTAACTGGTAAGTAGGTTAGGGAGAGGAATTTCGAGGAGGCTTTGCATCCAGATATCCAGTGCCAAGTCACTCTGTTTATAATGAAGACATATCTTGAGGTATTGGCAAGAGAATAGGTCATTGAGTGGTTGTTATCAAAAATTGGATTATCATGAGAGGGGATTCATCAAGATTCCTCACGAAGTAGAGATATGGTATGGGGTTCCATGTTTTCATGACAGAAGGGTTTCCAATTAGCTGGGGGTAGGTCCCATCCCTCAATGTCACATTTCTTTAGGGGCAGTGAATCTCATACCTATGATAAGGGATCAAACATGTGTTTTTTTGGAGGCTGAGGTCATTAATGGAAAGAGTTCCTGATCCTTTTGAGTAGTTAGCGTGAGTTATGTGTTTTTCTCCAGGTCCCTCTGTTGAGGTAGTTCCAGTAGAGGCAACATTAGTAGGTCTCTCTAGTTTGGGATCAGTAGAGAGCATATAGGGAAAGTAGAGGATAGCCTCAGAACACTCCCCATCCTCAGAGAGTAGAGCATGACTATGCAGGTGGTTGTCAACAAGGTCGGAGAGGCCATAGAGTAGCCCGTGGTCACCATCATGCTTTAGCGCTGCCAGCAATAGGCGAGCCAAATGTCATTTGTGGTACCTTTTTCTTTTTTTCTACTTGGGTTCATTCCTTGATTGATTCTGGAGTGATGCACTCCTTTATATCCCCTACCATTATCCATTCTTTGGGACTTGAGGTTGAGATACTTCTAGTGCCCTTGGCGTTGAATAAACCAGTTGGAGGTTGAGTTGACTTGTTTGAAGTATGTAGAAACTGTGAGCTAGTTCTGGGGCATCACCACTCTTTAGGAGATTAACTATATTTACAGATATAACCATATGATGTCATCCTCAGTGTGTATTGGTTGTATTTGGTGTAGGATATAATGGTTGCTTCATGAGGTAGGCTGTGTTCTTCGATGCTGATAGAGATCCAATAGTGTTTTTTGGCAAGCAATACCCTCATATGG
Organism: Viscum album; assembly: GCA_963277665.1. Classification (NCBI taxonomy): domain Eukaryota; kingdom Viridiplantae; phylum Streptophyta; class Magnoliopsida; order Santalales; family Viscaceae; genus Viscum; species Viscum album. Next base: position 946,485,531 of record OY728139.1, on the reverse strand, counting down.
ACCAGAGGCATGTTCCTTCTTTATCATCCTTGACGGATGAGGTTATTCTGAGTTCATTAGAAGTTCAGTAGTTGGCATTTCATAGGGTCATGGAATAATACCCTGATGTATTTCCAGAAGAGGTTGTAGCATTACCCCTTGATGAGAGATTGAGTTCGGGATCGAGATACTACTAGTAATAGATCTTATTATGATGTCTCCATATATTATGGAACCTTATGAGTTGCGGGAGCTGCGTATACAGCTCGATGGTCTATTGTGGTGCAATTTTTTTTGGCCGAGTGTGTCACTGTGGGGTGAACCAGTTTTTTTGTGAAGAAAGATGACGGAAGTTTGCAGTTGGGTATCGATAATAATCACTTAAAACAAATTAAAGTGAATAACTACTATCCTATTCTATGTATTGATGATTTATTTGATCAACTGAAGGGTGAAAGTGGGTTCTCGAAGATCAATTTGTATCCAGGATATCATCAGATGCATGTAAAGAATGAGGATATTCTGAATACTATTTTTTGTTGTTGTCATGTGCATCACGAGTTCCTTGTGATGTAATTCAGTGTAATGAATGATCTAGTTTTGTTCATGGGTTTAATGAACGATATGTTCCATGAATTCCTAGATGCGTTTGTGGTGGTTTTTATCGACGAAATCTTTGTGTACTCATCTTATAAGGAAGGACATGTTGAGCATCTGCATGCCAGTTTGGGAGTTATTCGTCATCAATAGTTTTTTGGGGAGTTTTTGAAGTGTGATTTTTGGGATCAAGAAGTTTTTTTCTCAGGGAATGTTGTATCCTAGTAGGGATTAGCTGTGGATCCTTTGAAGATAGAAGTTTTTTTGTCTTGGGAATCCCAAAAACAATGGTAGAGGTGAAAAGTTTCCATGGTCTTACAGGCTATTATAGGAGGTTCATAGGATATTTTTCTTAGGTTTAAAATCCTCTAATAGCATTGAGCAGAAAGGATTAGGTTTTCTTTTGGTATGATTAGTGTTAAGAAGTTTTTGAGTATCTCAATGAGAAGTTGGTCAATGCTCTAGTTCTTTGTTTTCCAAAATAAGGAGTTCAGTTTGAGGTTTTTTGTAACACTTTGCATCTGGGTTTAGGATGTGTTTTGATGTATTAGAGATCAATCATTTATTATGGGTATTTGTAGTTACATCCCCCTTAGTGTAACTATGCCACCCATGATCTTGAGTTGGTAGCAGTGGTGTTTTCTCTAAAGTTGTGGAGACATTACCTCATCAGTGAGTGCTTTGTGGTATTAACCGATCATAAAATTCTAAGGTATGTTTTCTCCCAGTGTGACTCAAACTTGCGCCAACATCATTGGATGGATTTATTATAGGATTGAAACTTTGAAATTTCATATACACCTAGAAAAGGGAATGTTGTGTCCAGTGTGTTGAGAAGGAAGTCAAGTAGTGATACAGTTCATGAATCTAGTGATTTCAGGAGAGTAATGGAAGATCTTTTAGCATTACATCTTGATATTGGAGAAGTTTGGGTAAATTTTTTCTTTTTTAGATGAAGGTGTAGTCATATATGGTGTATAAGGTGGAGGAATTCAAGTTATGGGATCTTGATGTAGAGGTCTGGAGAGACCAAGTTGTTTATGGTGAGGCCCCTGATGGTTGGTCTGAAGATGAACAACACTGAGTGTTATTTCAGGGAAGACTTTTCATTCCTTTGGTGAAGTGTGAGGTGGTTCTCAGAGAGTTCCATAGTTCACTATTAGTGGTACATCCTAGTGTGACAAAGATGTACCAAACCTTGAGAGGTTAGTTTTAGTGGCCTAGGTTGAAGCTTACAATTTCAGAGTTTTTATCATGATGTTTGGTCTGTCAGAAGGTGAAGCCTGAGCACTACGTTCCTGGTGGTTTTCTCCATATGTTAGATGTTCCCTAGTATAGTGGGAGGACATATAAATAGAATTTGTTACCAAATTTCCTCGATATCAGGGAGGTTGTGATGCTATATGGGTGGTAGTGGATTGTTTGACGAATTCATCCCACTTTATAGCGATCAAGGAGTCGATCTCAGTAAAGGTTTTACCAAGGAAGTATCTAGAGGAGGTGGTGAGATACCACAAAGTCTATAAGATGATCATTTCTGATCAAGATCATTGTTTTACCTCTAGGGTGTGGAGAGGTCTACAGTATGATTTTGGTTCTTAGCTATGCCTTCGCACTACATTTCATCCACAGACGGATGGTCAGACAAAGTGGACTATCTAGAATATTGAAGATATGTTACGCTCTTGTTTCTTTCATTTTGGAGGTTCGTGGATAAGGCACCTTCCCTTAGTGAAGTACACTTACAATAATAGTTTTCAATCCACCATCGGTATGGTGTCATTTGAAGCCTTTTATGGCCAAAATTTGCATTCTCTGTTGTACGGGACAAGGGTTAGAGTGTCTGCAATTCTCGAGCTAGAACTGGTACAAAATAAGATAGAGATGATTTAGGTGATTCATGATAGGTTTAAGGTAGTGTAGGATGATAGTAAATCCTATGTTGATTATTGGTGGAGACCTATGTAATTTGAAGTTGTAGATCATGTGTTCTTAAATGTTACTCCTTGTCAAGGGAAATGAAGTTTTGGTCATGGGAGTAAACTTTCTCCCCAGATTGTTGGGCCTTTAGAGGTAGTATCTCATGTTGGAGCTGTGACATATCAGGTAGCACTTCCCACACAAATGATTTGGATACATAATGTTTTGAAGATGTCACAGATCCATTGTTATCTTTATAATGACTCTCAAATCATCGATTGAGGAGAGGTCGATGTTTCCAATGATGAACACTTCGAGGAGTAGCCTGTAGAGATCCAGGACTTCTAGGAGAAGGTGTTTCACATATGTGATATCCCTTTGGTTCATGTCTTGTGGTGAACCAGTGGCTTGAAGGAGAGTACCTGGGAACGTGAGTCACATATACATGCTCAATACCCAAATCTGTTTGATGTTTAACTCTTCTCTTGAAACATCATTTGTTTGATGGTTGTAGACCCTTTATATTTATGAGATTACTTTTTCTAGTTTCTTATTTTGGCTTGCTCTCTTTTTAGAGGTATCTCCCTTAATAGAGTGTTTAAGATCCGTTTGTGCTTTTTTGTGTGGTTTTGTGCTTGTTACTCTAGTGATGTAGTGATCTCATGTGGTGGTGAAATCTTGGAGAGGTATCTCATGGGGCGGATGTTCAGATAATCCATTTATGTTTCCTCTTTAGGTTGGTTTTGGATTCTCAGGGATAAGAATGTTTTGAGAGGTATCTGATGTAAGGGACTATATCCACATGGATCTACCCTTTCTGTTTTTTGAAGATCAAGGTTCTTAGAGGAGGTTTGGAAGAAGTTTAGAGAAGTTCAATTAAGTAGAAGCTGGAAAGGGGGTATTACACATTGTGTAACTGAATTACATGACGTGAAATATCATTTCATGAGTTTTCTTGGAAAGCTTCACGATTTGTAGAATTTTACACATTGTGAAAGATAGATTCATGGTGTGAAATACTTCAGGGTCTAAAAAATAAAATAAAGAGATAAGGTGGTGTGTTTTTTGGTGAAACCCAAAACCTGAGGGTTACACAATGTGAAAGGGGCTTTCACACCATGTAATACCCTGATGCTATATGTTTTAAGTGTTTTCCAGCCGATCAGTTTTTGTCAAAACCTACAGCTATAACAGATCTCCCTCAATCCCAAGTGACCCGACGACCCTCTATTCAACATTTTGGGGATTACTTCATCAAGGAAGGATCCCTAGCAATCCGTCTTCAATCCAAGGTATGAGCTACCTCTGTTATTGTGTTTTTTTGATCCATTTCCACCTGTTTCTCTTTTCCATGTGATAGTGCATGATCTCTATGTTTCTAAAAATGTTTTCTTGGTGTGGTTGTGTCACGACATCCTCAGGTGGATGCAATTGTTGCTGGAGAGGTGATTATGATCTGTTGCTTTGATCCATTCTCATGAGAAGAACATCAATGTACTTTTGAGGTAGGGGATTAATTTATTCTCTATTTTATTTATGTGAAATCATAGAGTTAGAATGAATTATCCCACTGGATCACTATGGAATTGACATAATAAATATTTGAACCTGATTAAATAATTTGTATCAGTTTCTTAGCGATGTTATTGCCTCTTTATTTTTTATATAGTGTTATATCTATGATTTTATTTTTTATCATGTAAATTTTGATAGAAATTTTTAAATAACTTAATGTCTATATTAATTGATAATTAATTTTGTAAAGGATTAAAGAGGAATATTAATGAATCCGATTATTGTTGTAATTTGATGTTGATCAAATTGATGCAGATATGAATGAATAATGGAATTAGTTAATGAACCTGAAGCATTTTGATGCCTGTTGATAAATAATTAAAGTCATGATAAATTAATTGGTTAATTATTTTTTTATAGCTTGTGATATCTTGTTTCTTAGGTTGCCCATAGTTGGAACATGTGAATAATGAATCAGTAAATTCAAGATGGAATAAGAACCAGTTGTGTGATAAAGGTAATTCTTTGTAGGGCCTGCATTTCCTTCTTTCTTGTAAGGGCCAAGTGCATTATACTTTGGAGTAGCGAGAGCTCATTGTTTGTAAAGGTTGAATGCCTTGGTTTAGGTCAGAGAGTCTGAATCTATGTTTGTTCTTATTGCTTGTGATGTGCTCTAGGTATGATACTTGTGTTATGTGGGGCAAGGAGGCCTGGATGTGATGTGATCTAGAGATGGATGAGCCTTGGGGGATGTTGTGGTATATGGGGCAGGGAGGCCCAATTTTTTGATATAAGTTGATTCCTTGAGTGGAGAGATGCATTGTTTATGGATGTGGTGTCAGGGAGGAAATCAAAGATGATAGAACGAGTTGAAGCTGGGCATACACTTTGATTTGGAAGTTGGGTTCTTGTTGAATATGTTGTTTGTTTATCTGCTTTATTTTCCCCACTATTTGATGAAGTTTGTTTTGATTACTCTCCTTCCATGGGAGGAAAATATGCATGGGGTATGACACTTGCTTTATATGTTTAGCTTCTCAAGAATAAATGGGTCTATGCTTCTTCTATAGGCGGAAAATACTCAACGGGTAGTTTATCTACTCACCGCGTTGAGCCCCTTGTGTTTGGTAACTTGGTATGTTTTCCTAGAATACCTAAAAAAATGGAAATATGGAATGTGTTAATGTTGTTAATAAATGGAAAAATGTTTAACCAATGGGGTTGGATCTTATTGGTCTGTAATGTTGAGGTTATATTTTTGAAAAACCATGGACTCGGTTTGGTTATTCCTAGAGGTCATGGAACTTTGTTGTGATGTTAATGAAATGTAATATGGAAATGATGATGGTTAATTATTGGTAAAAAAATTAATTAACATAAAGTTCAACTGATAAAAAGGTATAAATCAACTTAATGTATCTCTTTAAATGGTTGTGTACTTATAAGATATCTAGTCTTAGTAGTGGAAGTCGACAGTCCGAGAGACATTAGTTGTAGTTGAGTCTAAGACTAGGTTTTGTCCATAGTATGGTTGTGAGCTATATTATATCATGTAATTTTGTGTTTATATATACCACTCCACCCTTTCAGTTAGGGAAACTAACACCCTAGAGATTTTGAGCCCTGGGGGTGTTTTCCCCAACACCTAGGTGGGAGGATGGATGGCTGACTACACCCCTTTGGCCCCGCTCTCTTCTCTTGATAGTTACTTGTTCTGATGTGCACAAAGTTTAGTTTCCCATATATATGTGTGTATAGGGCTGTAATGGCTTGTGGTTATTCACACACACATATTCTGGATATAGTTTCCTAAATGATACTATAGGTATAACATATATGAGCTATGATGGATTGAGGATCCTTACTCAATGTATGATATTTAATAGCTTGAGGTATAATAACTAATGTATGATACATGTTATGTAGTCTGTGGTGGCTCCTAGAAACTACCTAGTTACATTGGTTATGTGAATGTGGTGGTGTATTGCAGAAGGTGCATGTTGTGGTGCTTCTCTTAGGTGTCTTCGGGCTAGCCTTTTTGGAAAGAGATGCTCAGGACGTGCGACATTGGGGAAAAGTAGCAAACCAGTGGGGAAGTGGTAGTAGGGTACCCTTGACATTCTTTATTATATTATATACTCTTATATGCGATACTTGGGGAGAGTAGCCACAGTGAGGCTGGGAACATAGTATACCTGTTTAAGTGATGATTTAGTTTCACTTGTTGCTCACTATGCTTTAACATGATTTCATTAATTTTGTATGAGAGGCTCCAAGGAGGATCCTACTAAGTATACTATTATACTCACCATATGTTTATATCAACTGTTTTTCAGTTTAGTTGGAGAAGGTTGGATATTAGGCTGGTTAATACTAGCTTGGGGGTTGCGGGAGCTGTTTGGGCTTCGTGGTCACTGCCTTTTTTACTTTTGTTTGGTACCTGTAGTTTCCCATTTCATTTTTAGAAGTTCTTTCATGAAATTACTATATGTACTTTGGTTTCTTTTATATTGTAGTCGGAGTAGGAGTTGGTTGATGTATATCTTATCACTCTATTACTAATTTTTTCAATTAGAGGGTAATTCCTCCCATTTGTGTGTTTACTATACCCTTGGTTCTAGTCACCAACCCGGGGCCTACTGGAGGTGGGACTTGAGGGTCACTATCTCTCCTCCCATTTTCAGTTTAGGATGGGTACACTTTATAGTTAGGGGGTCGTGACAACTGACTAAATATTTTCTTTGATACCAACTATAACTACCCAATATTAATGTAAAAAGACATTACATAATTTTTGTGAAATCATTCTTACATTACAGAAACACATTCCCAATGACTGTATTAGTTTAGTACCTTTGGTAACTTAGAACACAAACTTCTAGTCTAGTGAAATAACTTAAATGTTTTCCATAAAGATCTCCCCCTTTAGTATTACTACTTAAAAACATTCTTTATAAGCTGGGGAAAAGAAATATATGAAAAGGGTGAGCTCATATTCTCAGTAAGGACAAACAAGGTAGATAACAATCATATCATAATCATAAGACATAAGAACATAAACAAAACATTCGAAAATTATATCCTTCATATCAAAGATCATTATATCATGTCATGGACTAGATCATATAAGTTAAAAAAGAATCAAAGAATATATTCCATGAGAGCATAACATAAGACATGAAATTTTTACATACACATAATTAAAGAAAATAATTTCCATATTAGTAAAGCCTCATTTTCAAAACCATCATAGTAGACAAAGTCATTTACTGAATGAGGTTCACTACCTGTTCCATCCCTCTATTACTAAACCGAGTTCACTCCTCATTGTAGTCCTATATGTCTCATGAGATATATATCTTTACAAAATTCATTGAAGGGAGATATAGGTCTCACCCATCACATAATAAAAACCATATATATGTGTGATATAAGAACATAAATCATTCATCATATTAGAACCCATAAAAATAAATAGGTTTACATAAGCATCATTCTATTATAACATAACCCATGGAAAAGAAATGGGTTTCATAAATATCTTTACATCATAAACATAAACTAACCATAGAAATAATAGGGATAATATCCTTGAAAAATATCACCAATAAAAAATAAGTAACATCAAATAATGTTATCATAAATGAAAAATAATTTGGAGAGATCACTTGAAAATAATTATAGAGGAAAACATTCATTCTTCTTTGAAAATGTTTTCTTTTCTTAAAATGTAGTAAAAATTTAAAATAAAACATTTTATTTGAAAACAACCTTTTAAGATTTTAAGGTAAGTTTGAAGGCATTAATTCACCATGAAAGTGAAAAAATATGTTCATTATGTATAAGTTAAAAAATATTCATTTCATATATTTGTCAGAAAAGTCACAAAGAACCTCATTTAGAAAACAATAAAAAGATTCCTTTAAATCAGTTAAGTACATTTTCACACATGAGTAAAAATTAATTTAATTTTATAAGAATAGTGAAATATTAAGGAAAATATTTTTAGGAAACATGGTCATGGAAGATAAATATTCCATGGAAGATACTTACATATAAACAATCATGAATAATAATGAGATTGTGAAATTAACCGTTACCACTTTATAATTAGTTGAATCATATGCCTCATGAAAGAGAGAAAATTATATAGATATTTAAATACCATAATATTCATAATAATACTCATAAAAAAATTCATGGGTAGTATATACACTACACAAAATAAATAAGTAGCGTATAAGGTATAGCATCCCGCCCTTTTTATCACATAAACTTTCATTACATTTTACAAAACCGAGGATCTTTAAGGTTTAGTGTCTTGGAAACCAGGAACTTTAAACATGAAAACATAAAACATTCTTCTAAAACACTTGAAAGGCTTCTCCTCATGTTCATCCTAGGTTCATTATTACATCTCAGAACCTGGGGACATACATCAAAGGAAAGGGTGAGTAGAAGGCCCAGTAAGGAAAACAAGAGAAACATTTTACATGTGAACTTGAGATACTTCAATAAGGTCATGAAAAGAACTTTAAGGCACGAGAAAGAAATCATGAGATATATCATAATAAAAGTAACATTTTTCATAACTTGAAGATGTGGCTACATCATTTAACATAGACAATCATGAACATATCACCAAGGTCCATCCCCAAGGTGTCATTTGAAAATTACCAAGGTTATTCACCAAGGTATCGTGAAAATTGTAATCTCTAGTGGTTACATCATTACCCAATGCATTGGAGCACTATCAGAGCGCACCCTTAATTTTTCATTTATTATCATGTGAGCCACATATATCATCATCAAAAATTTCATAAATAACCCATATAGCATAAAATAAATGGGTTTCATTTCATAATCACAACGTTTTAAAAACTGCTTTAAAGACATGATCTTTACGTCACTTTAAAACCCACAGAAAAGGAAGGTGGGTCTCATGTATGTAAATACCAGAATTTAAAATAGAACATTTTGGTATATATGTGAATACCCATTTAGAAGAAAGAGCTTTGAGTATTCACTTAATAATATAAAAGAACTTTAGAAAAAGAGAGAGACATTTTGAGACAGAAATTCTGCAGCATAACAGCTCTGTTACGAGGTTTTAGAAGACATTAAAAAGAGAGGGAAAATGGGTCAAACATTCATAAATGACCCATAAAATAGTAGATGGATAGAATAAGAAGGATACATGATTATGGTAATGAAATTTCAAGGACATACCATTAGAAATGAAAAACATGGAAGGAAGAGAAAAATTAGATTTCTCTTATGAAAGTTCGGCAGCCTAACGGCGTTACTTAAACTTCAAAAAAAATGATTTGAAAAGATCAAATAGGGTCTCTCATCATGTGAACATAAGAGTTAAGTATGATAGATATAGAGATAATGCCCCAACATAATTAAAAAGGAACTTGAAAGACTTGACATGAAAGTAGAACTTTGAAAATAATGAGAAGGGTGAAAGAATCCCCTAAAAAATTCGGCAGCCTAATGGCGCCACTTACAACTTCAAAATACTGAATTGAAGAGATCAAATGGGGTATCTCATCATATGAACATAAGACTCCAGTATGATAGATATAGAGATCATACCCCAACATAACAAAAAGGAACTTGAAAGAATTGACATGAAAGTAGAACTTCAAAACGAGAAGGGTGAAGAACCACTTAAAAATTCGGCAGCTTAACGACGCCACTTAAAACTTCAAAATACTGAATTGAAGAGATCAAATGGGGTATCTCATCATATTATCATAAAAGATCAGTATGATAAATTTAGAGATCATACCCCAACATAATAAAAAAGTAACTTGAAAGAATTGACATGGAAGTAGAACTTCAAAACGAGAAGGGTGAAGAACCACTTAAAAATTCGGCAGCCTAACGACACCACTTAAAACTTCAAAATACTGAATTGAAGAGATAAAATGGGGTCTCTCATCATATGATCATAAAATATCAGTATGATAAATTTAGAGATCATACCCCAACATAATAAAAATGAACTTGAAATACTTTACATGAAAATAGATCTTGAAAAATGAAGGGAGAGAGAAACCGTTACAAAAATTTCGGCAGCCTAACGGCGCCACATAAAACTTCATAAAACGAAATAATGAGAGCAAGAGGGGATCTCTCATTATATGAACATGAAAAGGGCAGTAATATGAGTATAGAAGAACATCCTCCAACATAAGAACATGGAGCATAAAAGGAATGACATAAAAGAGATTACTTGAAATGAAAGAGAGAGGTCAGATCCCTTACCTTAAAACATAACTCTTAAAACTCAAAGGTTGGGACCTTGAGGGCTTGGGGGCACCATGGGAGGACTCCTTGGGAGGTAATGAGACCATAACTTCGTTGGGGGAGAGTGGGGAGTCGAATGGATGAGAGTATGGCTTGGTATTTATAGGGAAAGTGAGGGGACAATGCATTAATGGCCAAGGGACACCTCATTAGTGGTTTTGGAAAAACCATGGGCTTGCCCATGGTATTTGCCCATGGTATTTGCCCATGGTATTGGCCACTTGGGACACCTCATACCTTATCTTACTATTCATAAGTCGACCATATTGATTAAATACTTAATACATCATTTAATGATGTCATTAGACACCCGTAACTTAAAAACTGTATTTTCACTATTCATCGAAAATTCAACTTTCTCAGAATAATCCCAAAATTTCACCTTAACCAAATATCAACGCTCTGATTACAAATATGAACTCCATTTTATAAAAATAATTTTCTAAATATTATTAATTTAATTTTTAAATAAAAACACTATTCACTGAAAATTCATTTTTTTTCAGAAAAAACCCCAAAAATTACCATAGCATAATATCGGTGCTCTGAGTTCAAAAATGAAATCCGTTTTATAAAAATAATTTTCTAAATATTTTTAATTAAATTTTTAATTAAAAAACACTATTCACCCAAAAAAACTAATACTTGAATAATAATTTATGAAACCGTTATTTAACCATTTTATTGAATCACATTACTTAATCAAGGTGCCTAGATTATTTTAAAACTTTATTTAAGTGAGATTACTAATCCATTTGGTCATATTACTAATCCTAATCATAAAATCACTATTCATAATTTACTATTCATCAAAAATCAAGTTGATCTTATTAGAATCCAAATTTTGTACTAAACATAATTGTAGAAGACCATTTTTTGAAAATCATTACACATTTTTAATTATTTAAGTTTTACATAAACATTTTTAAAATATCCTTTTTCGAAAATTCATCAAAAATATGCATACTATATTTATCCGGTCGTTTGAAAATTCATAAACTTCATCATAAGAAGAAATCCCAATTTTTATTTAAAACAAAGGATTACACAAGGCAGTTACGGTCTCCTTACATATCCCCTTATCACACCAGCATAGGACCTAAGTGTAAGGTGTGCTAAGGTGAGAGAATCTGAGGGAGGCTCGGCTAACATCACACGAGTAGTAATTTCTATTAGTTTGAACTTCTTGCAAAGGCGATTCCATTCTAGCTTCACACGATGAAGTTCGGCTTGGGTTTGGTCCAGAGCAAAGCCCAATGGTGCTACCTCCTTCCCAAGTTCTGTTAGATGGGCTTCGATCGGTCCAAGAATACTAGGTGAGGCCATCGAATCTTCTTTCTATAATAATTAACCAAGATTACTTGAATTTAGAGACAATAATCAAAACATTTTGTTCACAGCGGTCATATTGACCGATGGTCATATAACAGTCAGAACCTAATGGTCTCATTTTAATTATAATCATGTTTATCAAATAAAATATTTTTGTTGAGTATAAAAATAAAATAAAATAACACATGAAATTAGGAAATAAGATTTTTTCAAAATTTCAGGCCGTTACAATCTTCCCCCCTTAAGAAATTGCATCCTCGTAATTTTAAAAATTGGGTTTTGAAATTTCATTGAAAGTCCCACATCGGAAAAGGAATCAGAAAAACTATTACTTTAAAAGGAAGAAAGGGAAGTACAAAGGTCACCCGAGTTAACCCATACTAGGATTCCATGGAGGAAAACATGGACATGGAAGAAAAACAAAGGGTCAATTTCTGGGGGAGAGTGATAGAGAACATGATTAGGAGAAAGTTAACCATAAGAAAATCCCAAACTTATGATGTGTGTAAACGGTCTTTGATTACCTGGTAGGAAACGTAAACCAACAACATTTTTGTTTTACGTTCCTTTTCATAATTTTGAGGAATTCATTTAAAACATAAAACAAAAACATAAGAAAATATACCTATCTTCATGTAGAGTTTCATCCTTTAATAAGTTTCTACCCAAAACTAATCTTTTCTCCAAACTATGAGCATTCAAAACTACTTGGTCTCATCAAAACACAAGATTCATCTTCATAATCCACAAAAGATTAACTATCTATTTCTTCTATCTTTAAACATTATCCCAAAAACAGAAAGGGTAAGGTATAACACCTCTTCAAAAAGAAAGAATCCCATAGGAATGGAAACTACTTTTAAATCTTCAAAGTTCCATGGTACTACCCATAATTCATCATTGACCATTCCATAAATAACGGTCATTAAGATTCCTCAAAATAAACCAAGCTAATATTGAAACCCAAATACAAGAAGGATTTGATAACATAGTCTTCCAAAATAAACTTCATTGTTCATCTCTAAACAACATCAACCACTCCTAACATCTTATATCAAAAGTATCTAACCTAAAAATATTTTACCCAAGATAGGTTAATCATTCCCATAAGTAACCTAAATTACTATAATTCCACCATAAATTCATCGATTCTTCAAAATATAAGTCAACCTTACTCTTAAATGAAAATACCATAGTAATCTATTTACCTTGATCATATAGGGTCCCCAAAATAGTGAACGTCTTCCAAAATAAAAATCATATTTTAATCCCCTAATCATCTCTGTCATATTAATACGGCAATCGTAGCATTTCCTATCACATTGGTTGTTGAGACATGTTCTTCCATTTCCCGCCATTAACTAAGAAAAGAAACTATAATTAGGGGCTTAAATACTTAGCCAATAATCATGAAAAGAAAGTTAAAGCATATAAGGATAACTTGTAGTTGAAAAGTATACCCTAACTTGTGATCCCCTAGGTTCCCATCTAGGTTATCCATGATCATATATTCTTATGTGAATCTTCATTTTATTTTATCTTTGTTCCTTTAATAATGGTTCATACTAAGCTTATGAATTTACCAAAGCATATCTCCTGGGAGTGTCGTAACCAAGAGTGCAGCAAGACCCGTTGTCGTGTACCAGTTCCCGTTCGAGTCTAGCTCAAAGAGGTGTTTTTGGGTTTTACCCCTATGTACAACTGTGCCAGAGCCACCTCTACCTGCTCGTATCCAGACAGGGATGTATTTGCTTGGCAACCCCTTACTCAATACTCACCAAAATACCAGGAAGATTTCCTATATTTTAACTTTTCTATAGGCTTCTTCCTACAGTTTTCATATCCTAATTTCCACAAATAACTAAACCATACTTTGATACCAACTATAGCATCCCGCCCTTTTTATCACATAAACTTTCATTACATTTTACAAAACCGAGGATCTTTAAGGTTTAGTGTCTTGGAAACCAGGAACTTTAAACATGAAAACATAAAACATTCTTCTAAAACACTTGAAAGGCTTCTCCTCATGTTCATCCTAGGTTCATTACTGCATCTCAGAACCTGGTGACATACATCAAAGGAAAGGGTGAGCAGAAGGCCCAGTAAGGAAAACAAGAGAAACATTTTACATGTGAACTTGAGATACTTCAATAAGGTCATGAAAAGAACTTTAAGGCATGAGAAAGAAATCATGAGATATATCATAATAAAAGTAACATTTTTCATAACTTGAAGATGTGGCTACATCATTTAACATAGACAATCATGAACATATCACCAAGGTCCATCCCCAAGGTGTCATTTGAAAATTACAAAGGTTATTCACCAAGGTATCGTGAAAATTGTAATCTCTAGTGGTTACATCATTACCCAATGCATTGGAGCGCTATTAGGGCGCACCCTTAATTTTGCCTTTATTATCATGTGAGACACATATATCATCATCAAAAATTTCATAAATAACCCATATAGCATAAAATAAATGGGTTTCATTTCATAATCACAACGTTTTAAAAACTGCTTTAAAGACATGATCTTTACGTCACTTTAAAACCCACAGAAAAGGAAGGTGGGTCTCATGTATGTAAATCCCAGAATTTAAAATAGAACATTTTGGTTAATAATATAAAATAACTTTAGAAAAAGAGAGAGACATTTTGAGATGGAAATTCTGCAGCATAACAGCTATGTTACGAGGTTTTAGAAGACATTAAAAAGAGAGGGAAAATGGGTCAAACATTCATAAATGACCCATAAAACAGTAGATGGACAGAATAATAATGATACATGATCATGGTAATGAAATTTCAAGGACATAACATTAGAAATGAAAAACATGGAAGGAAGACAAAAATTAGATTTCTCTTATGAAAGTTCGGCAGACTAACGACGTTACTTAAACTTTAAAAAAAAATGATTTGAAAAGATCAAATAGGGTCTCTCATCATGTGAACATAAGAGTTCAGTATGATAGATATAGGTATAATTCCCCAACATAATTAAAAAGGAACTTGAAAGACTTGACATGAAAGTAGAACTTTGAAAAGAATGATAAGGGTGAAAGAATCCCCTAAAAAATTCGACAGCCTAACGGCGCCACTTAAAACTTCAAAATACTGATTTGAAGAGATAAAATGGGGTATCTCATAATATGAACATAAGACTCCAGTATGATAGATATATAGATCATACCCCAACATAACAAAAAGTAACTTGAAAGAATTGACATGAAAGTAGAACTTCAAAACGAGAAGGGTGAAGAACCACTTAAAAATTCAGCAGCTTAACGGCGCCACTTAAAACTTCAAAATACTGAATTGAAGAGATCAAATGGGGTCTCTCATCATATGATCATAAACGATCAGTATGATAAATTTAGAGATCATACCCTATCATAATAAAAAAGGAACTTGAAAGAATTGACATGGAAGTAGAACTTCAAAACGAGAAGGGTGAAGAACCACTTAAAAATTCGGCAGCCTAACGACGCCACTTAAAACTTCAAAATACTGAATTGAAGAGATAAAATGGGGTCTCTCATCATATGATCATAAAATATCAGTATGATAAATTTAGAGATCATACCCCAACATAATAAAAATGAACTTGAAATACTTTACATGAAAATAGATCTTGAAAAATGAGAAGGGAGAGAGAATCCGTTACAAAAATTTTGGCAGCCTAACGGCGCCACTTAAAACTTCATAAAACGAAATAATGAGAGTAAGAGGGGATCTCTCATTATATGAACATGAAAAGGGCAGTAATAGGAGTATAGAAGAACATCCTCCAACATAAGAACATGGAGCATAAAAGGAATGACATAAAAGAGATTACTTGAAATGAAAGAGAGAGGTCGGATCCCTTAACTTAAAACATAACTCTTAAAACTCAAAGGTTGGGACCTTGAGGGCTTGGGGGCACCATGGGAGGACTCCTTGGGAGGTAATGAGACCAGAAATTCGTTGGGGGAGAGTGGGGAGTCGAATGGATGAGATGATGGCTTGGTATTTATAGGGAAAGTGAGGGGACAAGGCATTAATAGCCAAGGGACACCTCATTAGTAGTTTTGGCAAAACCATGGGCTTGCCCATGGTATTTGCCCATGGTATTGGCCACTTGGGACACCTCATACCTTATCTTACTATTCATAAGTCGACTATATTGATTACATACTTAATACATCATTTAATGATGTCATTAGACACCCGTAACTTAAAAACTGTATTTTCACTATTCATCGAAAATTCAACTTTTTCAGAATAATCCCAAAATTTCACCTTAACCAAATATCAACGCTCTGATTACAAATATGAACTCCATTTTATAAAAATAATTTTCTAAATATTTTTAATTTAATTTTTAAATAAAAACACTATTCACCGAAAATTCATTTTTTTCAGAAAAAACCCCAAAAATTACCATAGCATAATATCGGTGCTCTGAGTTCAAAAATGAAATCCGTTTTATAAAAAATATTTTTCTAAATATTTTTAATTAAATTTTTAATTAAAAAACACTATTCACACAAAAAAACTAATACTTGAATAATAATTTATAAAACCGTTATTTAACCATTTTATTGAATCACATTACTTAATCAAGGTGCCTAGATTATTTTAAAACTTTCTTTAAGTGAGATTACTAATCCATTTGGTCATATTACTAATCCTAATCATAAAATCACTATTCATAATTTACTATTCATCAAAAATCAAGTTGATCTTATTAAACTCCAAATTTTGTACTGAACATAATTGTAGAAGACCATTTTTTGAAAATCATTACACATTTTTAATTATTTAATTTTTACATAAACATTTTTAAAATATCATTTTTCTAAAATTCATCAAAAATATGCATACTATATTTATCCGGTCATTTGAAAATTCATAAACTTCATCATAAGAAGAAATCCCAATTTTTATTTAAAACAAAGGATTACACAAGGCAGTTACGGTCTCCTTACATATCCCCTTATCACACCAGCATAGGACCTAAGTGTAAGGTGTGCTAAGGTGAGAGAATCTGAGGGAGGATCGGCTAACATTGCACGAGTAGTAATTTCTATTAGTTTGAACTTCTCGCAAAGGCGATTCCGTTCTAGCTTCACACGATGAAGTTCGGCTTGGGTTTGGTCCAGAGCAAAGCCCAATGGTGCTACCTCCTTCCCAAGTTCTGTTAGATGGGCTTCGATCGGTCCAAGACTACTAGGTGAGGCCATCGAATCTTCTTTCTATAATAATTAACCAAGATTACTTGAATTTAGAGACAATAATCAAAACATTTTGTTCACAGCGGTCATATTGACCGATGGTCATATAACAGTCAGAACCCAATGGTCTCATTTTAATTATAATCATGTTTATCAAATAAAACATTTTTGTTGAGTATAAAAATAAAATAAAATAACACATGAAATTAGGAAACAAGATTTATTCAAAATTTCGGGCCGTTACATAAGGCATGTGTCTCATATAAATAAAACCGAGACAAAAATCCATTACCTTAAGTCTAATTTCCTTCGAACGAATCTGAACCTCATGTATAATGGTTTAAATAATTTCATTAATCTATAAAAGAATCATATTAATATCTATTTTATTATATATTATCCTATTATATCATCTTATCACCCATTTGTTAATAATATTTCATTATTATCCTTCTCTCAAGTGTTAACTACTTCATTTTCCCATGCATGTTTTGTCATACAAGTCCCAATTCTTTAGCATAGGATTTAAATACGTAATCTATAGAATGATATTAAGGTAATATATATAATATTTATTCATTATATACTTTTATATAATCATTCTTGAATGGTTAACATGGAAAATGAATCGCATCGTATTGTGGATACGGTAGGTTATACGTACACATGAGTGATGACATCATTCCCTTAATGGTGAAATGGTAAGGAAGGGGATGGTACATTAATTTTATTTCCATAATAAATGTAAATTTATAATTATATATTATATTATATATATATATATATTATTTATATCATTATACACATCCAAATAAAGTGGTGATGAAAAATAGATTACAAAACGGCGTGGAGACGTTAGGCCGTACGTACATACACACTTTGCTTTTGTATTCTGTATGATATATAAAATGTGGAATATGGTTATTTCATAATCATAATAAAATCTCATAATATATTTTATACTAGAGTTATTAATTTATAATAGAAACAACTCATTAATTGAAAGTAGAAAAAGAAATAATTTTGAAAGAGTCAGTAAAGGCGATTACCTCTTCTTTAGTGAACTTTCTTTAGATCTCTTCTTATGGAACTAGGGTTGGTCAATTGAGAAGAAAAGAAACTATATAATGTGTATATATAATTGGAGAAGAGAACATCTTAGGGTATTTTTGATTTTTAATTCTCAATGTTATGCGATGAAGTGATGGAGGATGTGCTCTTTTTTAATTGAGGTGAGGGGTACTTTTGGAATTTATCAAAATATTAAATTATAATACACTCATTTTATATCTAAATGTAAAAAAATGACCATGGATTAAAAGATAAGATAGTATGGCTTTGTAAACCCATAATCCAATAGAATTTATACCATTTTGGTGTCATTTTAAATCTTATCATTTTTATTTACTGCTTGGTTAATTATTTTTGACCTTAACTATAGTAACCATTATTTTAATCATAAAGGGTTAATAATGTCACAATAAATTTAAACATGGATTGTAAATGGGGAGTTTATTATTTTTAACTATATTATGTTAAAATGGTGGAATATATGATTCGTATGAATTTTATATTATTAAATAATATAATATTTTGATAAATCATCATTAATGTCAATTTTGAAACAATTCTTTTAATTTGACTTCAAATACATAAAAAAAGGGTGAAATTAAAATATAAATCCTTCAAATCTCTTTAATATATTATATAGATTTATTAAATTAATTTAAGACATTAAAATGTTCAAATTATATCAAATTTAATATTTTTGAAATCATTTATTTTAATTTTCTGTTAATTAAATAAATATTGTATTTAGTATTTTACAATCATTTAAGGTGACTATATAACTTATAAAAATTAAAAATAAAATTTTATAATGAAAATAATTTCATTTAGAACAAAATAGACATTTTGGTTCATTCATATCCTGATTTTATCCCTATATGTACACACAAAGTATGTTAAATACGATGAGAGTGGCATTTTGTAACTATCTTTCATTTAAATAATATATAAGTCATTTTCATGGAAAAATGTTTATTAAATAACTAAAATTCAAGAATAAGGTTATAATTTTAGAAGATTATTAATAAGATATTTTTTGACAAGTTTAGGTCATGGTTATACCCTAATCATTTCTTTTAAACCTTATTTAATCCTTTTAACTCTTACAGTGACAACATGTGTTTTTACTCTTTGAATGTTAATATCGTTACTATAAAATTCCAAAAAAAAAACACTTAAATTTATTATTAATGAAATTTATAACATTATCACAATCATTTTTCTCAATATAATAGTTTTAATAATTTGATGTCATTTAACAAAATATTATTTATTTTTAAAAATTATTAATGTCAATTTTGATACAATTCATTACTTTAACTTTTAAAAATATAAAAACAATAAGATAAATTCAAAAAAAATATTTTATTATATCACTAACATATCAAGGTATTTTATAAAATTATTTTTTGATATTAACTATTTCAAAATATATTTATTTTAATATATTTATTTTATTTTATTTGATATTTCCATTATTAAAATAATTATTGTATGAGCTTTGTGTGAGAATTTAAGGTAACTATTTATTCACTAAAAAATACATAAATTACCATGATGTAGATAAATATTTTATATTTTCAAATACTATTTATTTTATAATATATCTTATATTTATCTCTATATTAAAAATATTATACTTATAAAAATTAAGAGTGTGACATTTTGTCACTTTCTTTAATTTTAATAATATATAAGTACTTTTCATATATTAGTGTCTATTAAACAATTAAATTTATAACCATAGGTTTTAAGGTTCAAATTAACATCATCCAAAAAATCTTTGGCAAGTTCTAGGGTCATTTTATAGACTTTATCACTTTATTTTTTAACCTAGATTACCCAATTTACCCTTTACTGTGGTAGTAAAATTACAAATGTTACTATTCATATTGGAAAAAAATAAAAGGGACCTATTTAATAAATTTAAAAATTATGATTAAAAATATTGAATCAATTTTTCCAAATCAATAAATAGAAGTTTTAGAAATTAAATAAAAATTAATCCCCTGTACTGGAAGAAACAATGTGTTTTTAAAGTGAAAATGTTCAAATGTTTGGAATATTTTTATATCCAATTCTATTGTGAAATTAATTCAAATTACACAAATTGTATTATCTGATATACAATTTATCTAATTATAATTTAAAACCAACCAAAAATATAATTTAACACTATTAATTATTTATACGAAGAAGTTGTTTTCAATTAAAGTTTGGTATTTTTCCAGATTCATCAAAACATGAAACTTATCAGAAAAAATAACAAACATTCAAACAAAGTATATATATATATTATTAATTGAAATAATAAGTTTATTTTTTCAAATATAATTTTTAAAATTTACAAAAATAATATTTAATAAAACTTTGTCATCAAAAGGCGATGAAAGTTATTTTAGAAAAATACAGTTTTAAGCCTAAAACTGGATTTATTTTTATATCATGTATAGAAGACAAATTGGATTTATTTTAAACATTATATTGAATATTATATATATATATAATTAATATATTCTAAAAGGGGTGATTTTTTTATTTTATTTTTATGAAACACACTTGTGTGCAATTAAATAGTTTTTCAGAGAAACATTTCCCTTTAATTTGAAAAGGGATTTACATGTGTAAACCATACATTCATAATTAATTTAATCCTATTAATACCCATAATTATAATTTATAGGTTATAATTTAGTTTTTTAAATAATTATAACAATAAAATGATATTTCATAGAAACTCAGTGTTGCATGTAACTCAAGATAAGTTGGTGTTGTGTGTAGTGCAAGCTTGACATGGTGTAGCGTGCAATGAAAGATATTAAAGGAATCAGATTATTTAAAAATATATTTCATAAAAATTATGGGGTGTTATAATTAACATGGTTGATTATACTTATGGTGATGAGTTATTAAGTGGAGTAAATGAATGAGACAAGAGAAGAGTGTTGTGCTGAACACACACATGAACTATGAAGAGAGGAAAATACTCACTTTTGATTGAATGAGAACATGAAAAAAGGTAAGTGTTATCATCATAATTTAAAATATTTTGAGTCCATTAATATTTTCCAATATAAGTTTAATGATAATTATATATTAAGATGAATAAACATGAATTAATATTCAATTTAAAAGAGAAAAACTTACTTGATTACAAATAAGAACAATGGGAAAACATAAAATGAAAAGTGGAGGGGATATCTCTCTTGTTGAAATAATATTAAGTAAATAACTCTTAGAAACCTTTAAAGGATATGGTAATTAAAAATATACTCCTTAAGTACTAAATTTCCAATCCCTTGCATGGAGAAGAGGGAAGTGTATTTATAACCCAAGGTGGTAGACTGTTTACATTCCCAAACAACCGATAAAATTGGATTTCTAATTTTAAAATTTATAAATCATAATATGGAGAAATATTATTATTAAAAGTTTTATATATGGATGTTAAAATTTCCCCCACAAAATTTGGTGTCCATTGGGCTTTTTTAGGAAAAGTTATACTTGTTTTTCTAAACCATGTTTTGTTATCTTGTTTTGTGTCAAACTTTTCCCTAGTCTAAATGTGAATGAATTTGTTGCAATGAATATGTCTTTATATCTGACCCATTTATTCTAAAAATTTGGTCTCTTATATATATATATATAATTTATTCCCATAAATTTTCATCTCAACTGATATATTTTATTAGGATTATGTCAAGAATGGTATCCTATTTTCAAATCCCATAAATAATTTTGGGTTGGACTTTCATGCATAAATTGGGCCCCTTTTGTTGAGTTGTTTATTATAATTTTTATCCAATATGTAATGGAATTTACCTTCACTTATTATTGAGTATTCATGAATTTTATCTTCGGTTTTGATCTTAGAAAATAAAATATCATAACTATTCAAGTTTCTTTTACAGATTCTATGGGCCTTCTTATGTGGTCCATAAGGCCCTTCAAATGACTGAATTTTCGGAAGCTATAATTGAATTATTTGTATTAAATTGAATTTGAAACTATAAAAAACAATAATTGTAACACCCAAATATTTTATGGTATGTCTATTTTTAAATTTAATTTCTTCGACAGTATATGTTTCACACAACACGAAGCTTAAACGAACAATGACATGCAATTAAATATTGTTATTTTAAAATGATCATTATAACCTAGCTGTTAAATTGATGGTAATTAATAGTATTATCAAAATTATGAAATTTATATATTATATATTTAATCAAATATTTTTACATTCTTCCAAATTATTTTACAAGCATAAGATAAGACTGAATCTAATTTTACGCATTAAAAGACTATTTTTCTAAAGGCAGTTTTACCACATTTTAATACTGCACTTGTTTTATGTCTAAATTTCGACACTTTTTTAAATTATATTTAAAATAATAAAATTCATTTTTAATAGTTCAATGTTAAAATTATCTTATGGTTAAATTTTTGTATTTTTTTGAAAATATTTATTTTTTAGTGAATAGTAAAAATACCGATTTTCATTAAACAATCAATTTTATTAAATAAAAAGTCTAGTTATGATTTGAATTAGATCTCAACAATGAAATTATAAATAAAATTTATGTGTCATAAATTAAAATATAATATATTTATATCATTGGATAAGTAAATAATTGTTTTAAAAATGATATATTAAGTATTGATATTTTTGTGAGACGTAAATGTTTATTTACAATTTTATAATTTACTTAATTATTTAAACATAAATTTAATTTCTAAAAATATATTCATAAATTAATATTTTGTTTTATTTTTATTATAATATAATTTTATGAAACCTTAAATAATTTTTCAAAGTTTCATACAATCTGTTATAATTTTAAAATCAATATTTTTTGAGTAAATGATGATTTTATTTAAAAATTAAATTTCTCATAATTATAAAATTATTTTCATAAAATGTAGTCTAGTTTTTATTTCTACATGTCGATAAATTTGTTAGTTGAAGTTTTGGGTTTTTTCTAAAATAGTTTTATTGAATAGTGAAATATGATAATTTACAATATTTAACAAATACATGAATTATTGATTCATAGATGATGTATGACTGATATAAGACCATAATAACTAAATCCACTTAATTATTTTAATATATTTAGTTATAAAGTTAGAAATATGTATAGTATTTATCCAAAATAATAAATTGATGAATAAAATAATCAAAAAACACTCCTCTCCTCCATTATAAATATGACCCCTCACCACCTATTCTACTCACACAATCAAAACCTTGAATCTTGTCCTATTTCTATATAGTACCTCTCCAAAATCAATCCCCTAAGTTATGGTCCTATTGGTCTCACCTAAAAGACTATTTCAAAGTTCCATGAGGAGGTTCTCAAGGAGAGGAATTCAAGAGGTAAAACCCCCTTTTGTTCTTTTAATTTTCATTTAATTTCTTTTCTTCTCTTATCATTTTCTAACCTACTTTATCCAAATTTACATTATTAATCTAGAATATTTTATATAATAGAATTTATTATGATAATTTTATATCAAACATCAATTCTCTTATCTTTCAATTTTTATTCTAAAAATGAAAAAATCATTTGTGAGGTGTTGATTTACCACCTTCATGGACGATGAGATTTAATTTTTCAATTATACCTCCATGGATGTTAATAAATCCATTTTTATAGTTAAATCATAATATAATATATTTATTATAAATTATTTAATGTTCTATAACCATTATATATACTTAATATTAATTCATAAGACAAAACTAGTTCGTGATGATCAGAAAAAACGCCAAAATAATGTAAATGGTTATCATTAATGCTCTATCAAATGAATCATCCTTGTATCTAGATGAAAATGTTATATAATAATATTAAATATATTTTAGGTTTATTAATAAAATATAATTTCAATTCTAGATAACAATTCCAATTTTACATGATCTTTTGTACATGTATAAAAGTGGATCAATTATGAAAATAAAGGAAACAAACACTCCTGAATGATGAAATTGAATATTATAACTCATAAAAATTGTTATAAATGATCATAATAAAATAAAACTAAATAAAATATATGTTTAATGGGTTCTCAATTAATGTATTAATGAATATAATTTCATTATCCGGGACATTAAGTGCAAGTGAAAAACACTTTTAGACATACGGTAAGGGATTCTCATAGAACTTACATTTTTATTCAATTTACGATTTCTCTCTATTTAACATAATGAAATTATTATTTATTTTTATATATTTATTATAAATTACATTTATATGTTCCAAAAATATCTATATCATTTCATCTTTCTTTAAAGTAGAAATACATGTTTTTCAAGGTTCTCTTTTCAATTCCTCCCGATAAGCAAGCTTGATTAAAGGGTACTTCCCAATTTCATACCCATTTTCAAGTACTCTAAATAATATGTTTTAAGACCAAAATATTTTAAAAAAATATCTATTTTTATCATGAAAAACTATTTTATTTCATTTCTAGTTTTGGGTAAACAATTATGCCTTTTAGTGCTTTAAAGACTCATTTGCATTTTCCCTTAAACCGCACCAGAGTGGATCATTTATAAAGGTTTCTAAACACTATTTTTACATGTTTTCACTTAAGTTTCAAAATTTTAGTAGGAATTTTATTTTAATATTACTCAAATTTAATTTCATTACCTTTTATTTTCTAGGATACACATGTTTACAATCTGATTTCTATGACAAACATAGCTGATTTTCCAGAAGAACTCTTCTTTCCAAAGTAAAAGGGTATTTCCCTAAAAAAATTATCAATTATTTTATTAGAGTATTTTCATCTATTTTAATACCCTCTATTAAATATTATTATTAATTGATATTGATTTCTTATTTTACCATCTACCATAATTTATTTGATGGTTTATGAATATTATCTTGATACCATTTTCCATATTACTCTAGATAGTTTATGATTATGTTTACTGATTTGGGATATATTTTACATTTCATATTATAGTTTTATTATAAATATATATATTTATTATGTTTCAACCTTTTTATTTGAGGAATGAGTTATACTTAGTAATTGATGGGTGTGACTCACTATATCCCCTCAATGCATCAGTAGGACTCATGACACAAAACAAATACAGACTTAGCTGAAGACTTTCCCATTTACTTTTAGATATGGATTTGGATAAGGCCTTAACAATTTATTTTCAGATTTCTTGGCTGTGTACTTGATAATATGTTTTTGATGTCTAACATTATGCATTCCATCATTATGATGTTAGTAATTAATAATCTATGTGATTATTTTACTAGTAGAATATACATGGTTAAGTTTCTTTATCATATGATTATTTATATAGAATTATATAATTATATTTTACTCTTTCCATATTATGATCAAGATTTTGTTTTAATGGTGTGTTTTTTTAGTTAATAATCTTTCCTTATTATTTATTTTTATAATATCTTTTGCTTTATTTCTTACCCTTACTGAGCATATGAGCTCACCCCTTCCTAATGTTTGTATCTAGTTTTCCAAAGCTACTAAACTATTCAGTACTTAGGGATGTGACTTCCTTATTTATTATACCAATGTAATAAATTAAAGAACTGGATTTGGGCTACTAGGTCTAGGGTCTTTACAATAATCACACAATTTGGATAAGTAGGGTGATAGTTTTGAATAAAATAGTAAACTGACTTAAATTTGGATTAATTCAAATATTACTCAAAAAGTATATTTAATATTAAATCATGGGTATTTCACACTAATTATTCACTTTTCCTTGAAAATAAGTAAAATTAGTAGATAAAAAATTATGAATTAATGAATAACATTGGGACTATTGTTGTGCACTAGTTCCCAATTTAGACAAGCTCAATACGATGTTTTTGGTGTTTTCATCCCTAGGTACATCTATCCTAGATCCATATCCACACATAATATCTAGATAGTGATGTATTTAATTGGAAATCACATTCTCTAAACATTTAAAAAACATATAAAGTTCATACTATACTTAGTATTATCCACAAGGCTTTCACTACAGTTCTCTAATCCTACTTCCAAAAATAACAAGACTTCCCTTTGATACCAAATATGAAAACTCTAGTCTTTATTACACATTAAGTCATGATTTATTACATAATAATTCACTTAACACAACCCAATAATATCAATAATACTAGTGACTTTGGAAAATTTTGTATATAACACAATAACTTGACACATGGATTCAAAAATATTATTGAAAACTTCCTTAGCATTATTCTAAAATTCCGTAGCTTTTAAAACTTCATGGGATAACCTAGGGACTTACATAAGAATGAGGTGAGATACTGTAGAGAACCAAGCTTGACGTACATAGACATTACATTACTTTTGTGGAATACTTAATACATAACAAAAACTGACACCAAAAGGACCGTAATAGTTTAGTGTCTTTGGAAACTTGGAACACAATCTTCTAATCATGGTGAAAGATCTTAAACATCTCCCATAAAGATCATTCCCTTTTGTTTTATTACCTAAAACCTTTATTTATATCCTGGGGAAATGAAAATATAAAAAGGGTGAGATCAAATTTTCAGTAAGGGTAAGCATGGATAAAATAAAACAAACCATATACATTTGAACTTAAAAACATGAACATAATGTTTAAACATAAAAAATATTGTGTTGTGAAATAAATCTTGGTAGTATGTAAAGAATAGATCATAAAGAAAAATTAATCATGATAAAATATCATGGGAATAAAACATGTAATTGTGGAAAACCATTAATAACATGATATGATTTCCATAGTAGCCAAGGAATTGCTGCCAAGACCATCATAGTGGACAAAGTCCATTACTGAACCGGTTTTACTTGCCGTTCCAGCCCTGTATTAATGAACCAGATTTAATTTCCGTTCCAGCCATGTATATATCATGAGATATAAATCCTTAGCCAATGAATTATAGGGAGATATAGGTCCCTCCCATCTCATATTGAAATCATTCTTACATGTGCCATAAAAAAAATCATAAATCATTCATCATAACCCAAAGAATAAAATAGGTTTCATAAACATTATCCCATCGTGACATAATCCATATAAAACAAATGGATATCATTTCATCATAATAAAAATCAAACCATGTAAATAATAGATTCATTATACTTGAAACATAAACATGCTAAATAATGTCATCATAGATGGAAAATAGTTTTGATAAAACACTTGAAATGAATTCTTGAGGAAAATATCCTTTCTTCTTCAAAATCATTTTCCTTTCACAAAATGACACGTAATTTTAAAAGAAAATGATTTTATTGAAAATAATCATGAACTATTGTAGAGTAAGCTTCATGAAGAAAAGGTGTTATGAAACCTTAACAATTCATTCATGCTGTATAAGTTAAAGAAAACATTCTCCTCGTACTTTTACTGAAAAAGTCAAAAAGTACCTCGTATGGTAAACAAAAGAAAGATTCCCTACATTCCATGTAGTAAAAGTCAAAAAAGGGTAAAAATGAATTTAAACATACATGGAAGAATAGTAAATATTTTATGAAATCATTTTTAGAAAACATGGGCATGGATGATAAACATAACCCCAGTAAACACTTACGAATAAACAATCTCGGATAAGAATGAGATTGGTATAATTATCCCTTACCTTAGGTCCAATTTATTTTGTACGTGTCCAAAACTCCTGTATAGTGGGATTAAACATATTATTAACTTGTAACAGAACCATAATAATATTTATGATATCATATATGATTTACTTATGACTTTATTTACCCTTTCTTTTGTCAATTCCATGTTAAAGCAGCATTTTGGGTAAAATCGTTTCATTTATCGTACATGTTTGGACTTGTTGTTCTTGATATTATTACTTATATCCTGATTTAATTAATTCCAGAATGTAAAACATGATTTATCTATAATATATATTCATCATATAAATATATATGATAGATCGATAAATGGAATGAAATACATCGTTCACAGAGACAATAGGCCGTATGTACGCATGAACGCTGTTTTCATTTCCTTATTGAATTGAATGGAATTAAGTAAATGAAAAATTTATGTACATAAATACAGTATCATTATTATGTCATATATTTCATTATTATTTATTATATATACTTTATAATCATTCTTGAATGGTTAACATGGAGAATGAATCTCATCGCGTCGTGGAGACGGTAATCCGTAAGTACGCACGAGCGATGATATCGTTCTCATAATTATTGAATGGAACTGGAGTGGATGATATAATATCTCACAATTAGTATGATGTTATAATAATAATATATAGTTATTATTTACACCATTATACCCATCCAAGTAAGGTGGTGGTTGAAAACAGATTACACCACAACGTGGAGATGGTATTCCGTACGTACGCACGCGCGTTGATTTCATTTTCCGTAGGATGGATAGAAGGTGAAATGTGGTTGTTTCATATTTATAATAACATATCAGTATATGAGTGATACTTTTTTTATTACTTTATAATGAAACAAATAAATAATATTAGGAAGAAGAAGAAATAAATTTGAAATAATCGGTAAAGGATATTACCTCTTCTTTGAGGCGCCTCCTCTTAACCTCCTCTTAGGACACTAAAGTTGGTCTTTAAAGAATACCAGGACCTAGAGTAGGTTTCTAGGGAAGTGGATAAGTGAAATGGGTATGGTTTTTACGAATTTTAAAGCTAAAAATTTGTGTGAAGTGGAGAGGGAGAAGGTGCCCTTTTATAAGGGAGGAGAGGGGCACCTTTGGAAACCTAAAAAATATTAATTTATAATAAATTCAAAACCCACTTAAAAACCTCCAAAAATGACTAACTTAGAATATGAGATGATATAGGGTTTTAATATCATGAACCAATAACATTTAGACATGTTTTATGTTTATTTTAAACCTTATCATTTTTATTTATCCTTTTTTAATCTATTTAATTTTATTTGTGGTAATAATATTCTAAATTTTAAATTGTTATAAATACATACTTAAATTTTTTAAATTTCCCATAATTGGAAAATTTATAAACTTTTAGACCATATAATTTTTAATTTGTAATTTTTAAATATTTTTGGGAATTTTAAACAATTTAATAATATGTTATTTTTATAAAATACCAATAGTGTAAATTTTGAGACTATTCATTTATTTGAATTTAAATAAAATAAAAATGGAGAATATCTTTGAAAAAAAATATTTAATAGGTTTATAACATGTCATATTATTCTAAAAAATTTGTGGAGCATATTAATTAGTTCATATAATATTTATTTTAATACTTTTAAAACCATTTATATGATATTTATCTTAATAAAATAATTACTACATCATTTCTGTATAATTATTTAATATACTTATTTGATGCATAAAAATTAAAAATGAAATACTATGATAAATATAAATCTAATATATTTAATAAGAATACTTTTATTCGAATTTATCTTCTAAAACACTCAACTTTTAAAATGTTATGTTTATTAAATTATGAAGGTGACAACTTTGACATCATTTAAAATAAAATAATATAAGTGTCATAATCACTTTTATAAGGCTCTAAATAGTCAACATGTCAACCTTTGGATGATTATGGTTTATATGTACACGGAAAATAAGTTTTGGTCAGGTTTTCATACCCTTAATGGGTATTATTTGTTTAATAGAAACTATATTATTGATTTTTCACTAAATAATTAATTTCTGCATTATTAATGTATAAGATATTAAGGTAATTATATATTTCTTAAAAATTACAAATAAATTACCATGATAAATAAAAAAATTTTAGATTTCAAATTAGTATTTATAACCGAATTTATATTCTGTATAACCTTATATTAAAAATAATTTAATTATTAAAGTTTGAGTGAGACAAATTTCACTTTCATTTAAATAAAATAAATTAAAGGTCTTAATCACATACAAGTGGGTTCTAATAGATACCATTTTGACCCAAATATATTTTAGGATGAAATATAATCATCCAATTATATTAAGAAAAGTGTTAGGATAATTTTATATTATTAATTTTACCCTTAATTACCTAATTTACCATTAACTGTGGTAAATAAAATTTACCGTAGTTACAATTCATAATGCTAAAAAATAAAAAGTAGCATATTAACATAATTTGGACCTACTGATTCCAAATATGGAATCCATTTTTCCAAATTAAAAATATATAAGTTGAAGTAATTAATTTAAAATTAATCCCATTGTCGAAAAAATGGGTTTTTGTTTAAAACATTACAAAAGATTGAATTAATTTTACCTACAAATTCAATGTAAAATTAATGATAATGACATAAATTATATTAAATGGTAAAAAAATATTCTATTTATACTTTAAAACAATTTACTATTATAATTTAACCATATAAATTATCTCGATGAAAAAAGTTGTTTTTAAGTAAAATTTAGCGCGTTTTTACTATTCATCAAAATAAGAACGTTGTCAGAAAAATATCAAAACTTTATCCAATGTAAATTTTCATATCATGATTCAAAATAAGAAGTTTATTTTGTAAAATTTAACTTATAAACTTTCCAAAAATTATATTTAAAATGGGTGCACCATCAAAAGGCGACAAAATAACATTTTTTTTAAAAATACTTCTTTTATCCGAAAAATTGATTTTGTTCTCATACCTCATTCCATAAAATGTTTAAGATGAATTATAATGTTATAAAATTCAAAATTCAGTTAATACTATTCATATCGGCTAGTTCATAATAATATTATAACAATATATCGTTGTTTAGTGAAACTCGGTATTGCATACAACACACGCTATTGAGGAATGTCACTCTTGCGTGCAACACAAGCCAAGAATAGTGGTTGCGTATACTACAAGCTAATACGTCGTTGAATATAGTGCAAGCTAATATTGGTGTAGCATAAAACACAAGACATTGAAGAAATTTAAAAAAATAGAATACTTCTCATAAAATCTAGGGGTGTTACATTCTACCCCCCTTAAAATGAATTTCGACCTCAAAATTTGTCAGGAACTAATGGAAAAATTACTTATACCAACGGTTTGGAACTGTTGGTATAGGCCCCCAAACCATTGGTATATCCTATACCAACGGTTTGGGGAGCCGTTGGGTGATTCAGCATGGGGAAAGACCTTTCCCAACAGTTTGGAGAAAACCGTTGGGATAGGTAAATATATAAAAAAGATTTCCAGCAGAGGTTTGAACCCACAACCTCCAAGTTATATATCAATGAATTTACCACTATCCTAGAGTATACTTTGTGAATATATTTGGATATATATATATATATATATATGTAATTTATATATTGATTTATTTGACGATATTCAATAAATGTACTCATAAAAAATAAAGGTACCTATCCCAATAGTTTTGAGAACCATTGGGATAGGTACCCACCCTTTCCCAATGGTTTGGCCAAACCGTTGGAAAAAGTGGCCTCAAAGTGGACTTTTCCCAAAGGTTTGGCCTAACCATTGGGAAAGACATACCCTTTCCCAACGATTTTGGCAAACCGTTGGGAAAAGTGACCTCAAGTGGTCTTTTCCCAATGGTTTGGCCAAACTGTAGGGAAAGCCATACCATTTCCCAACGGTTTTGGAAAACCATTGGAAAAAGTGACCTCAAAGTGGGCTTTTACCAATGGTTTGGCCAAACTGTTGGGAAATACATACCCTGTCCCAATGATTTTGGAAAACCGTTGGGAAAAGTGACCTCAAAGTGGGATTTTCCCAACGGTGTGGCTAAACCGTTGGGAAAGGTGACCTATACCAACAGTTTTTACAAACCGTTGGTATAAATGAATTGGTATAAGTCAAATTTTCAGTAGTGGGGGTTATAAATGCTATACTACCTGATAGTTTCTTTTATCGAAACCCACATCGTAAAAAGAAATACTAAAACTTAATTTTAAAAAGTTATAATTATAACAGTCACCCAAAGTAACTTAGCACTCAGTTTCCACATAGGACAACATATGTGAAAACATTGATATGGAAGAGAAATCTAACCATCAAATTCCGATGAAGAGTGGTAGAGGACATGGATATGAAAAATCCAACAATCACAAAGCCATAAATTCATGATGATCTAAGGTACCTTCTAATTCATCAGATATGAGGTCACTAGGACAACATTTTTGGTTTTCAAGATCATTTCCCTATTATTGAATAATTTTTGAATTAAAAGAAATACTTACTTGATTTTGGTACAATCTCACTGTTGTTCGTGCCTTGAACAATTTACACTTCATCTATTAAATAAATTAAGTTGAATTTGTCTTCTGTGAAGTGTTAGTAGATCATGCGATAGAATGATACGTCATTCCATCTGTCTCAAACATAAGGTTAGAAAAAGTTATATACATAAGTCCATCTATGGTGAGATTAATCATATATGGTTCCAAAAATGGACTTATACTTCATCTATCATACCGCTTAATAAAATAAAACTAGTTTCTACTAACTAGGGACTTCCTGTAGTCCAGTGGTATGTGATAAAGGCCCATTTCACTTCGGTTGGGGGTTCGATTCCCGCATCCTTATCCGACGCGACAGGTTGTCGCCCATCTTACAGGTTGTCCTTTTTCTAAAACAATACTATTATAACATTCCATAAATAATGTCAAAAAGTTCTATCCTTAAATAGTTCCATCTGATGTCTAACTTAATCCATTCTTTAGGCTTATCTAAAATACTTCTGTCCAATCTCATAGTATAAAGAAATATATTACCAGAGAGGTCATCTACCAAGCATGTAAATACCATCATTTATCCCCCATATATCATAAGATATATCTTGTTGGTCACATTCCAAACATGTGAATACCTTAATCATGTATTCTATTGAAACATGAATTACCATAGAACCCCAGTGAAAACATGAATGCTGTCAAAATTTAACTCTTTCCACATACCAAAACCCAAAAATTTCTATATACTCAAACCATGATATAACTTTGTCCTTATATCAGTCATGGGATCATTAATACTATCAAACATTTCATTTTCTCCTTATCCCTTCATTATGTGCATATCATCTGCTTTCCAAAAATATTTCAATCACTTTTCATTGTTACCAGTACCATAAATTATTGAAAACTGATACATAGATATTCCAAAATTCCACGATACTATAAATGAGATTCCACAACACTATTATGGAATCCCGTTACATAAACACTTAATCATTTCACACCTTCGTTGTTGTACTAAACATCGCCAATAGTGATCGCATGTGACTTCCCTTTGTCCTTTTCCTTAAGAGGTTATTGATGTCGATAATCATTAACCCTTGGATTTGGGCATTGGTTAGCATAATGCCCCATTTCCTTGCACTTGTAGCATTGAAGTGTTGGTGGTTCATTCTCTGTAGTCTTTTCTCTATTCACATCATTAGATATCTTTTTCCCATTAATTCGACACTCAGCTTCTCGATTACCTTCTTTTACACACTTAAAACATTTTCTAGTCCCTTTAAGACAATCTCCACCACGCTTCTTTCAACACTTTGAGCATAAAGAAACATTTGTCTTCTTTTCAGCATTGTTTTGAGATTTTTCCTTGAACTCCATCTTTCATTTCTTATCAAAACCATGAGATGGATATGTAACACCAACTTCCAGTTCTACCTTGATATCACAACACACAATTCCTTGATATCTACTGAAGTATCTTATAGATAATGTCCTTCAAAAAATTGGTTTTAAGCCACTGAAGAATCGATCAACTTTACTTTCAGGTTGGATGATAAAGCCAGATGCATACCTTGAAATCCTTGTAAAATTCGCCTCGTATATACCAACAGATTCACCATCCTTTTGCTTAAGCTCAAGGAACTCCTTTTCTATCTTTTTTTGAAGAATATGAGGGAATTACTTATTGAAAAACAAGTTCTTGAACTCATCCCATTCCATGGATTCAATTTCATCTTGGGGCCTCGTATTCTTAATTAAAGTCCACCACTGGTCTGCTTTACCTTCTAACTGGTAAACAAAAAAAATGAATTTTTCATTATTTGAACATAGAAGTATGGAAAATATCTTTTCAACGGTACTGATCCATTGTTCAGCAACAAGTGAATCAGAAGACCCACTGAAAGAAGGCGTACATTGCCTCATGAAGGACTCAATAGAATATTGTTCCCTTTCTCTGCTCATTTGGAAGCCCAGAATGATTCATAGATTGTGTAAGTATATCAATAAGATTATGCACTCCATCTCCCATAACATCAGTTTGTTCAGGAGGACAATCATTGCATTGTCATTTACATTGATCAACATGGTTCATTCGGGTTCCAGCCATCGTCTAAAACCCAAAAAGAATAGTGTGAGAGGCAAAACTCATGCTAGGAAAACAACATAATAAAGGGGGAGTACCTTCAATATCTAACATATTAGGTTTAATCCTAGGTTATTCATGATCGTTATCATAATTCTAGGATTGTAACCTATAATTATACTTAACCTTAGGGACATCCCTAGACATACCTTAGAAATATCTCTAGGGATCTCACCAAAGTTTTCACATCCTAGTTTCCAAAGGTTAACTAAAACTTTTCTCTGATACCAACTGTAGAGACCCAATCTTGACGTACATGGACATTAAATTAATTTTGTGGAATACTTAATACATAACAAAAACTGACACCCAATGACCATAAAAGTTTAGTGTCTTTGGAAATTTGGAACACAATATTCTAATCATGGTGAAATATCTTCAACATCTCCCATAAAGATCTTTCCCTTTTGTTTTCTTTCCTAAAACCTTTATTTATATCCTAGAAAAATTAAAACATAAAAAGGGTGAGTTAAAATTCTTAGTAAGGTTAAGAACAGAGAAAATAAAACAAACTATATACATTTGAACATAAAAACATGAACATAATGTTTAAACATAAAAAATCTTGAGTTGTGAAATAAATCTTGGTAGTACGTAAGACATAGATCATAAAGAAACATTAATCATGATAAAATAGCATGGGAATAAAACATGTAATTATGGAAAACCATTAAGCACATGATATAATTTCCATAGTATCCAAGGCATTACTACCAAGACCATCATAGTAGACAAAGTCCATTACTGAACTAGGTTTACTTGCAGTTCCAACCCTGTATTATTGAACCAGATTTACTTGCCGTTCTAGCCATGTCTATGTCATGAGATATAAATATTTACCCAATGAATTGGAGGGATATATAGGTCCCACCCATCTCATATTAAAATCATTCTTACATGTTCCACAAAACAATCATAAATCATTCATCATAACCCAAATAATAAAATGGGTTTTATAGACATCATCCCATCGTGACATAATCCATATAAAACAAATGAATTTCATTTCATCATAATAAAAACAATAAAATGTAAATAATAGAGACATTATACTTGAAACAGAAACATGCTAAATAATGTCATCTTAAATGGAAAATAGTTTTGATAAAACACTTGAAATGAATTTTTGAGGAAAATATCCTTTCTTTTTCAAAATCATTTTCTTTTCAAAAAATGCCACACAATTTTAAAAGAAAAGGATTTTATTTAAAATAATCATGAAATCTTGTATAGTAAGATTCATGAAGAAAAGGAATTATGAAACCGTAAAAATTCATTCATTCCATATAAGTTAAAGAAAACATTCTCCTCGTACTTTTACTGAAAAAAATCAAAAAGTACCTCGTATGGTAAACAAAAGAAAGATTCCCTACATACCATGTAGTAAAAGTCCAAAAAGGGTAAACATGACTTTAAACATACATGGAAGAATAATAAACATTTTATGAAATCATTTTTAGTGAACATGGGCATGGATGATAAACATAACCCTAGTAAATACTTACGAATAAACAATCTCAGATAAGAACGAGATTAGAATAATTATCCCTTACCTTAGGTCCAATTTCTTCCGTATGTGTCCGAAACTCCTGTATAGTGGGTTTAAACATATTATTAACTTGTAAAAGAACCATAATAATATTTATGATATCATATATGATTCACTTATGACTTTATATTACCCGTTCTTTTGTCAATTCTATGTTAAAGCAGCGTTTTGGGTAAAATCGTTTCATTTATCGTACGTGTTTGGACTTGTTGTTCTTGATATTATTACTTATATCCTGATTTACTTAATTCCATAATGTAAAACATGATTTATATATAATATATATTTATAATATAAATATATATGATAGATCAATAAATGGAATGAAATACACCGTTCATGGAGACAGTAGGCCGTACGTACGCAAGAACGCTGTTTTCGTTTCCTTATTGAATTGAATGAAATTAGGTAAATGAAACATATATGTACATAAATATAGTATAATTATTATGTTATATTATTCATGATTATTTATTATATATACTTTATAATCATTCTTGATTGGTTAACAAGGAGAATGAATCTCATCGCGTCGTGGAGACGGTAATCCGTACATACGCACGAGCGATGATATTATTCTCATAATTATTGAATGGAATTGGAGTGGATGATATAATATCTCAGAATCAGTATGATGTTATAATAATCAAATATAGTTATTATTTACACCATTATACCCATCCAATTAAGGTGGTGGTGGAAAATAGATTACACCACGGCGTGGAGACGGTATTCCGTACGCACGCACGCGCGTTGATTTCTTTTTCCATAGGAAGGATAGAAGGTGAAATGGGGTTGTTTCATATTTATAATAAAATATAAATATATTAGTGATACTGTTTTTATTACTTTATAATGAAACAAATAAATAAGAAGAAGTAGAAGAAGAAATAAATTTGAAAGAATCGGTAAAGGATATTACCTCTTCTTTGACGCGCCTCTTCTTAACCTCCTCTTAGGGCACTAAAGTTGGTATTTAAAGAAACAAAATACCTCTATTAGGTTTATAGGGAAGTTTAGAAGTGAAATGGTCAGATTTTGGACGAATTTTAAAGCTCAAAATTGGTGTCAAGTCGAGAGGGATGAGGTGCCCTTTTATAAGGGAGGAGAGGGGCACCTTTGGAAACCTAAAAAATATTAATCTATAATAAATTCAAACCCCACTTAAAAACCTCCAAAAATGACTAAATGTGAATATGAGATGATATAGGGTTGTAATATCATCAACCAATAATATTTATACATGTTTTATGTTTATTTTAAAACTTATCATTTTGATTTATCCTTATTTAATCTATTTAATTTTATTTGTGGTAATAATATTCTAAATTTTAAATTGTTATAAATACATACTTATATGTTTTAAATTTCCCATAATTGGATGAATTATAACCTTTTAGACCATATAATTTTATATTTGTAATTTTTAAATATTTTTGTGATTTTTAAATAATTTAATAATAAGTTATTTTTATAAAATACCAATAGTGAAAATTTTGACATTATTCATTTATTTTGAATTTAAATAAAATAGACACAGAGAATATATTCAAACCAAAATATTTAATAGGTTTATAACATTTCATATTCTTCTAAGAAATTAGTGGAGCATGTTAATTAGTTCATATAATATTTATTTTAATATTTTTAAAACCATTTATTTGATATTTCTCTTAATAAAATAATTACTACATCATTTTTGTATAATTATTTAATATAATTATTTGTTGTATAAATATTAAAAATAAAATACTATGATGAATATAAATCTAATATATTTCATAATAATACTTTTAGTTTAATTTATCTTCTAAAACACTCAACTTTTAAAATGTTATGTTTATTAAATTATGAAGGTGACAACTTTGACATCATTTAAAATAAAATAATATAAGTGTCTTAATCGCTTTTATAAGGCTCCAAATGGTCAAAAATTATACCTTTGGATGATTATGGTTTATATGTACATGTCCAATAAGTTTTGGTCAGGTTTTCATACCTTTAATGGGTATTATTAGTTTAATAAAAACCATATTATTGATTTTTCACTAAATAAATAATTTCTGCATCATTAATGTATAATCTATTATGGTAATTATATATTTCTTAAAAATTACAAATAAATTAACCTGATAAATAAAAACATTTAAATTTCAAATGGGTATTTATAACTGAATTTATATTCTATATAACTATATATTAAAAATAATTTAATTATTAAAGTTTGTGTGAGACATATTTAACTTTCATTTAAATAAAATAAATTAAAGGTCTTAATCACATACAAGTGGGTTATAATAGATACCATTTAGACCCAAGTATATTTTAGGATTAAATATAATCATTTGATTATATTAAGACAAGTGTTAGGATAATTGTATAATATTATTTTTACCCTTAATTACCTAATTTACCTTTAACTGTGGCATATAAAATTTACCGTAGTTACTATTCATAATGCCCAAAACTAAAAAGTATCCTATTAAAATAATTTGGACCTACTGATTACAAATATGGAATAAATTTTTCCAAATTCAAAACATAGAAGTTGCAGTAATTAATTTAAAATTAATCTCGTTGTCGAAAAAAATGGGTTTTGTTTAAAACATTACAAAAAATTGAATTGATTTTACCTATGAATTCAATGTAAAATTAATGTTAATGACATAAATTATATTAAATGGTAAAAATATATTCTATTTATACTTTAAAACAATTTACGATTATAATTTAACCATATAAATTATCTCGAAGAAAAAAGTTGTGTAAAATTTAGCGTGTTTTTACTATTCCTCAAAATAAGAACGTTGTTAGAAAAATATTAAAACTTTATCCAATGTAAATTTTTATATGATGATTCAAAAGAAGTTTATTTTGTAAAATTTAACTTATAAACTTTTCAAATCATAATTTTCATATCTTTATGAATAACTTAGGACATGGTAGGAATGATATAGATTGTGTGGATCTCGGGTAAGGGAGTTTCAATGTTCCTAGATAGCTCATGTGTAATGGGCCTCATAGTTACCTTTGAGGGGATTAATTTAACTATTTTATCATATTTTTGTTTGTTTATGCACCATGGATAAGAACATATGTCTACATGACATATATCAGACCATTATGTGCAGTAAAATAGTTCTAAAATTTAATGTCATCTTTTTTCTATCTTTTTGTGACATAATTTTATTTTGATCCAGTGATATATTTTTTATGCTTACTTTTGTATATATGATGTCATTAGCTGCATGAACATGATTATGGTATTATTTTTTTTGTATATATGATTTTAAATAATTTATAGGTATGGAGGACATGGGTTAGTGAAAATAGGGATATACCTCATGTTATGGGGATAATCCTTGGAGAACCTTTATGTGATCGAATAGAGTGGATATGATCTATCATGATCTATTAGTCTCAAATGACTTACACATTATTTTTTCATTTCTGAAATTTCACCATGGATATGTTTAACGGGTTCATCAACTTTGGTATCCATTAATTCTACTTTTACACCACTAGTGTTGTATTAGATTGTACCCTAGCATGCACATGTACTAGAATTAGTAATTCATGACTCTATGCTAATTAAAATATGAATCTATTTTTTTATTTTGATTGTTTAAATAAGAAACATCTAGATAACCATGACTGATCATGATAAATATTTCTAGCTCCAAAATACTTTATATTTTTAGGGCACTGGTGGCCAATGGGATGTAGAGGAAAAGATGGATATAATTAAGATCATTTTGAGCTGGTATACACTCCTAAAGAGGGGCACATTTGATTTTGGAAACCTCTATGTTCAAAGGACCATCCAGGACATGGTGGACTATCTTGATACAAGATGGAAGATGATAGGGTATTACATGGGAGACCTTTAAGGGTCTATTCATTGAGAAATATTATATAGAAATGATGAAGTGGGACCATGCTTATACATTCATGTTGTTTTAGTGGGAGTTTATTGTTGTATATGTGTATTCATATTGATTCATAGAGTTGCTTCACTATGATCCTCTATTGATTTGGAATGAGGTGAAAAAATCTTGGATGTTCTAGATAAGGATTTGATCATAGCTTAAAAGTAATATTAGGGTATTTGACTTGATTTTGTATAAATTTGTTCTTTAAAAGGACATGAATTTTGAGAAGGGGATGGAGGAGGAAAGGTTGGAATGTTTACATGTATTCCATAGTAGACTAGTGAATAATATTCCTCTAAATACTATAGTATATTATTCGGGTATTATGATAAGAAAGAAGGGCTAGGAGTAGTAGGGAAGCTAGAAGACAGGTTAGAGAATAGATTCCTCAGTATCCTCTTTAGGAGATGATCCTTTTAGGTTATTCAACTACAATAAAAGGGGAAATTATAGTAAGGATTTTAGGTAAATGTTTTTGGATTTAAATGTTTTGTGGAAGGGTAGATCATCATTAACTATTTTCTCAAGGTATTCTCAGATGAGTGTTGGGAGATCATGGTAAGATGGTAGTATGGGTCCATGGTAGAGGATGAAAACTTCCCAAACTATGGTGACATAGGGGTAGGTTCATGGACATGAATAAGGATAACTTAATGTAGTGGATTAGAAAATAGAAGTTGGTGGTGGGTGACTGCCTACTATTCAAGTACCATTCAAAAAAAAAATCACATTATCTACCACATTATTTGATATCAGTGAATCTCATTCCATTATATCATCACATGTTTTTAATTGTTTTTTCTTAATGGTCATGTTGCCTTCTAAGTTACATTCACTTGATAAACCATTGAGAATGAAATTGGATCTTCTATTGTGATGTTCAAATTTTCCCATAGTAAATTTTGGTTATATATATATAAATATATAAGACTTTATGATCCTAGAGATGAAGAGCTTAGATGTGATTCTCATCATGGATAAGATGAATAACTTTCAATCCAATATCGACTACTATCAGAGATGGTTATTTTTTAAATTTTATATGGGAGAAAAGTATTTGATTAACTATGAGTGGGAACTTAGAGATGATAGAGTTATTCCAAACATCAATCATTCTGGGATGATCAAGACCCACATTATAGTCTTCACTCTATTGAATGGATTAGTGTAATTATCCTCACCCTTTCCTCAAGTTGTGGATCTCATTCAAGTTGTCTTTTTAGATGACATCATGGGACATACTCCTAATATAGGATTTTATTTTGAGATATAAATAGATAAATATACACATCTCATTTAGATACTCCATTCTCATATGGAACCAGTTGAGTTGATTGAGATTCATGAGTAGCTTGAGGACTTAGTGTAGTGAGGATTTATCATATAGAGTACTTAATTTTTGGGTGCACTTCTTTTGTTCTCTAAGAATATAGATATAAGTATTAAACTATGTGTAGATAATTAGAATTTTAATCATGATATGGTGAAATATATATATTTATTTCTTATTATTGAAAATCTCTTCAACCAGTTACAAGGTGATCAGTGGTTCTACAAGATTGATCTTTGATTTTTCAATAACCAATTATGGGCGTTAAAGAACCCAAAGATGTAATTTTGAATCCTATTTAGGATATATGAGTATATATTGATGATGTTTGGACTTCAAAATAAATAAGAAGTGTTCATGTACCTCTTGAACATGATATTCTACCCATATCTTAACTCATTAATTGTAGTGTTCCTTGATGATATCCCCATATACTGACCAACCCCAGAATTCCATGATAGACACCACAAGATAGTCTTGAGTAAAATTTAAGGACATTGACTTTAGGCGAGGATTTCCATGTGTAAATTTTTATTCAAGAGGTACAATTATCATGGAATTCGGTGTCTAATATAGTTATATATTAGAAAATAGAGAAATTTTAGATAGGGATATCCTAGAAAATCTCTTAGAGCATGGTCTACATCAATGGATTTTTGGGTTTAGTAGGATACTACCATCATTTAATCTAGGACTTATCTTGATTGTTAGTACCTATGAATATTTTGAAAAGGAATGGGTGATGTTCTATTTGTTTGGACTGAGTGAAGAGGCATTTCATGAGATTAAGAGAAGGTTGAAAACAACTCTAGTGTTGATTCTTCCTAATCCTATGATTAGTTATTATGTATAAGTAGATGCATATGGAATTGTTATGGGATCAGTTCTTATTCATAGGAAGTATGTAGTAGATTATGGTTAATGTCTGATGTGACCCCATAAGGGGACCTATCCTATAATTGAAATGGAACTAAAAACCATGGTCCACACATTAACATTTTGGAAACACTGTACCTTCAGTGAGTGAATTGTTTTTTAAACTAACCATAAGATCCATTACTTATTTTCACACTAAGAGGCCTAAATATAAAATAGATTATCTTGGTAGTGTACCTAAAGATGTTATATTTTGAGGTGTATTATAAAAAATACAAAGGTAACATCATTTAAAGTTATCTTATACATAAGATGTATGTTGCTTGGGATTTTGGTAATAGCCTCTAGAGGAATAATGGAACTTGATGAGGTTGTTAGCTAACTGGATGATGGATGGTTATAATGACCAGGTAATGATGATGGGTGATCTATTTGGGGTCACATATTGTTTATTCTAATTTTTAAAGTAAGGATATGAGACTGCTCTAGAGTGAGATATGATGTGGGAACATCCAACTGGAGGCAACTTGATATCTAGGTGTTTTTTAGATGGCGATGATGAGATCTTTATTAATGGGAGATTTTTAATTTTCACTTCATTAAAGGAATCAATAATTTTATAATTCTATACATATAGTTAGGATGTATGTCATGGTATTTAAAATATTACCTAAGACATATGATGGAATTTCTGGTGGACATGGATGAAGACAGACATTATTGAATGTGTTTTTTGATGCTTTACCTACCAGAGGATATAAAATGAACAATGGTGTCTTAGTAGACTACTCTTTCCACATTCCATTCCCATGTAGAAGTGGGATGACATCATGATGAATTTTTTTATATGGTTACCCTAAACCCTATGGAGTCATAATTCTCTGCAATATATTATTGATCAGTTAATAAAGGTCATATATTTCACAATGATCTATGATACTCACTCAATATATGAGGCCAGGAAGATGTATGACCAAAAAAATAGTACCTTTTCATTGAGTTCCCATGATCATCATATCTGATAGATATGCATGTATTATGTTATGATTTTGGAAGTTCTTTTATAAAACCTTAAAGTCTCTTTTATGTTTTAGTAAATCATATCTTCTAGAGACAAATATAATGTTAGATTAGACAA
This sequence comes from Viscum album, assembly GCA_963277665.1. Classification (NCBI taxonomy): domain Eukaryota; kingdom Viridiplantae; phylum Streptophyta; class Magnoliopsida; order Santalales; family Viscaceae; genus Viscum; species Viscum album. Next base: position 946,442,433 of record OY728139.1, on the reverse strand, counting down.
TTTAGATGTTAGGGGATATGATTTGAGTTTTTTTACACATTAGTGGATCTTAGGATAATCAGCTTGCTCCAATTGAGTTTTCATACAATAATAGTTAATATGATTTAATCCATATGGAACCTTGTGAGACTCTTTAGGAAGGACATGAAATTCATCACTTTATTAGAATTAGACTGGGGAGGTAGTAGTTATGGGCCCCAACATGGTTCATGTATAGTGACCCAACCTTTCCTTTCATGACTATTAAAACAAATTTAAAATAAAAAACATAATAGTGATACAATCCACAATTCAAAGGTTTAAATTCTAGGGAGAATTAGGTTCATACAAAAATGATACACAATAAAACATGCACATTATTTAAATTCTTTTACTCTTTTATTCTAAATCTACCATGATATTATGAGTACATTTAGTCACCTAAGGATATAAATTAATGAAAGGGGTGAGTTAAAAGCTTAATAAGGGGATGAATAAAGGACATGAATCAATAGTACATGGGTGAGCATAATCGACATCATCATATCATAAGAATAAGATTATCATAAACATAATGAGGGAAACATTTAATAAAGGAATTTAATGTGAAATATTCATAATAATGGAACATCATAACTTAGTGTTCAAATACCACATATAGTTGCGAGCAATGTTATTATCTTGTTCACGCATAAAAAATGTGCATAAATCATAAAGTCATAAATGTGAAAAAATAAAAAATTATATTCACAAATAATACACATTATATCATGATATAAATTGTGTTAACTAATTCATTTTAGGAATATATAATTCTGGGCCCACCTGTCACATCATAAAATTCTCATTATCATGCAAGAGACATGGAAGGATAACAATTGTAGTCATGAAATAACCCATGGAATGGAATGAGTTTCATAAAAGATTTCAAATAACAAAATTCATGAAATTAACATTAGGATTAAAAAATGGATAAGGGATATCATTCTTTTTCATAAAAAATCATTTTTCTGATTTAAAGGAAAAACAACTCAAGAGGACTCAAGAGATGTTTTGGAAATTGAATTCATTTTAAAAAATAATTATAAATGTATTAAAATAAACTTTAGAAGGGTAGAAACATATATATACATGAAAGAAAATAGAAAGAATATATAAAGAAAATATTTTGGGTATTAGAGGAACATTTATATTCAATTTAATGTGAAATGGGAGATAAAACAAAAGAAATAGTCTGGGTTTGAGAATCCCCTATCCTTAAATCATGCTTTATTTCATCTTGTTTCCATATCCTTAATAATAAATATAGGTTTATTAAATAATTGAACCAAAAGTTAATTATTTTAATCTATTACATTGTTTCTCAATTACAACAATTAGATTATATTTCTTAATTTCTATTGTGGAAGTTGAATGATTTTGATATCATGTTGTTGATAAAAATTTCCCTTTTTTACTTAGATTTCTCTATTTTGTTCAAGGTAATTTATACATAAGTAGAATTAAATATAGAAACATAGAATACATATATTAATTAATTTATATATCATAAATAATATACTATTAAAATCTATAAGGGTGGTGATAAGAAGCAAATTGGGTGTGTCCTCATTAGCGGTTAACCGACCATTAATGGGACACTTTTAAAAGAGGAGATTCAGGAATAATGATATATAAATACATAGTAGATATGATTATTTAAGTAGGATAAAAAACTTCATATAATTTTGAAATACTACTGAATTAATCTTAGATGATTTTATCTTGGAAGGGATAGATAAATAGAGGAAGTTAAGAAGAACACAAATATAAGAGTTAATAAAAACACACCCTCTTCTCAGTGTTTCTTCTCTTATATGGAAACAAGCTCCCTTGGAGCTTGTACTTGGTCACACCAAAAAATCCCTAAGGATTATAATGTTCTTTTGAGAGTGTATTTGGGTAAATTTTTGTCATTATAAAGTGCAGGTGATATTTTTTCCAAGGGCAGGGAAAGGCATTATTTATTAATTTGAAGAGGTGTATTTTTTAGTTAAAATATCTAATAAAATACTATATAAAAGTCAATCCTTCTAATAGTGATATTTTTGAAATAATGAATCATATATCAATATAATAGAATGGTTTTATGACATTATTCCCCTTTATAATTTTAATTCACTAGTTTATCAAAAAATAAAGTGAAAAAATGAAAAAAATTGGTTTTAAAGGAATACATTTGAATTTAGACTTTCAAAAGTAATTTTAAGTTTTGGAAATCATGTTTACTATATTTTAATGTCTCATTTATCAAAAAATTATCCTCTAATAATTTTAACATTATGATTTAAAGAATAAAATTCATTTTATCAATATAATATTCTATCATATATTATTTTAATCTTTAATAAAGGAATTATAATTTTTTTATAAAATACCATAAAATACATTTTTGAAAAATGTTCTTATATTTTATTTGAGTTTTTAATCATGATTTTTATTATATGGAATTATTATATTTTTATTTTTATAAATTGATCATGATAAATATTATTTACCTTATATTTTATTATTTTTAATTGAAATTACTATTCAAATAATCAGGTTACTATTACCAATGATCAGGTTACTATTCTTGATAGTTAGGTTATTATTTGAACAGTCAAGTTACTATTCTAACAATAATATTACCACCTAAAAATAAAAATCCATTACTTCATTCAATATTAACTAAAATTTAACCCAACGTTATATATTTTCATTGGTTTACAAATATTTTGTTTCATTTCTATAGTGTTAATCATGAGGGTGATAATTTAGAAGATTGAATGGACCCAAAATTTCCCATTGTACTTTTCTTAGTTTTTATTTTTTCCTACGATATTTTTTTTCATTTTCATGGGTTTAGTTTTCGATTAATGTAATAATTTCCATCAATGAAATAAATTTTTGTTGGTTTCTTTATTTTTTTATGTGTATAATACTATAATATAACACACATTTCATTCAAGAAAAATATGTTATTTATAAACTCTGGGTTGTTACATTTATCTCCCATTTAAAAAGTTCATCCTATAAATTTAAACTCATATTATCAGTTGATTATTGGTGAGGGTAATTTTCTTTCATTGTTTCCTTAGGTCCCCATATAGCCTCTTCTTATTTATTGTTCTTCCACAACACTTTGATAAGGCGAGTCATCTTATAGTATAGTATTATATCTATAATGTCTAATATCATCACTATTTTCTCCTTATATGAGAGGAAATTATCTAGTTTTATAATCTTTAGATTCAGTACATTTGAGGGGTCGAGTATGTACTACCTCAGGAGTGATATGTGGAATGCATCATGAACATGAACCATATTTGGTAGAAATGATGATGATAGGCCACTACTCTTATGTGACCAAGGATCTAAAAGGGGCTAATGTACATAGGGATAGAATCCATTTCTTTCCAAACTGTGTGAACCACTTCCATGGTTATATTCTAGGGGAAAAAAATTCCGACATCAAACTCCAAGTCTCATCGACAATAGTCAGTATTTCTATTTGACTAAATAAGAGTGGATTTTATATTATATTATATTTCTTGAACCTTCACTTTCATATCCATTACAAGATCAGGTCCATGTAGATTTTTTTCTCCAACTTCATCCCAACAAGTAAAAGTTCACCATCATTTATCATATAGAGATTCATATATATCCATTTAAATAATTTAGTGGAATTTATTTTTGTAGGAGAACTAAACTAATGGGATATATTGGTCCCATAATTCTTTTATAGAGATCCGGGCTTATCATACATACATATTACATCATTTTTTATGATTATTAATTACATTACACCAACACATGCCTAAAGACCATACTATTTTAGTGTTTTCAGAAACTTGGAAACACAAAAAACTATTCCATAGTTAAAATATATCATCTACCACTAAATTATCCATAACTATAAATCTTATTATACATATCATACACAATAAATTTATTTGAAACCTGGGGAAAGGAAACATAAGAAAGGGTGAGCTTAGATGATCAGTAAGTGTAAACAAGTGAGATACGTAAGCATAACATGAACATATGTGTATGAGAGAATGAACATAACATTTGAAAAATAAACCCTTCATATCAAAGATTGTAATCATGAGTCATGGATTAAATATTGGAAGTTAATAATACATACATAAGGGAATCTAATAACATGATCCATGATAGTATAACATTGGTATAAGACATATTTTTTTTTAATACACATAAGCATAGAAAATCTTATATCAGGGCTACCCACTAAGAAATTCATAACATGTTAGACTTGGGATATCCAACTATGTAAATTCTTTAGGATTGAGATAGAATCCCTTGTACCCTTTTAGGGCTTGGGATAACCTCTCATGTAAACATTAGTTATTACCCAATGCATTGGAATGAGATATAGGTCCCACCTATATCATAATGAAAACCATATTTATGTGTCCCACAAGATCATAAAAAATTCATCATATCATAACCTATAAAATGAAATGGGTTTTATAAACATTATATCATAACCTATAGAAAATATACAAGTTTCATAATCATTTCATCATTTCATCATAAAAAAACCAGTGGAAAAGAAGCAAGTTTCATAATAATTTTATCATGGTATAAACCATACAAGAGAAATAGGTTTGATAAACATTATTCCATCATAAACATAAATCATTTAAAGAAATAATAAGAATTTTATTCTTGGATAATATCCCCCAATAAGGTATATTTAACATCAATGTATGTCATACTAGATGTAAAATGATTTTGAAAGATCATTTAAAACATTTCTTGAGGAAAATATCATTTCCTTTTTGAAAAACACTTTTTAAAACATAGTTTTTTTGATTTTTTTCTTTAAAAATAACCTTAAAAAAATATTCGTTAATCTTCAAATAAAATAATTTTCATGATAATTGGATGTTTTTTTAATTCCATAAACATTAAAACAACAATTCCTTTAATATTTTAGGTAAAATCCAGACATGAATTGTTTGAAAAATGACATGAAGATTCATTTAAAATAATTTCTGTAAAAATTAAAACATGGGTAAAAATTTATTTTAAAAATAATTTGATTATAATAAAAAATTTATTAAAATTTTTTTAGAAATCATGGATTTTCAAAGAAAATGGATTTATTGACCGAAGAGAGAAATAAAGTCATATTTTCTTAAAAAGAATTATCTTAATTATTTTAAGTACCAAAGTATGGATAATGGTAACATTACTTTAAAATATCATGAATAAATATATGAAAATAAAATTCAGGAGTTTATTGAATGGTGGATCATAATATTTTATTATTGGAAACATAATCATAAATAATCCTAATAAAAGATGAGATTTTAACATAAAATAATTAACAATTTAGTAACATTGAATTAAAATCCATATGAAGGAATAACATAAAATGAATCTTAAAATATCATGATGATAAATAGATTTATGATATAACATATAAAATGGGTTGTATATACAACTCATGAAAGTATATAGGTACATAACATAATGTACATCTCAAAGAAGGAAAATTGAGACAAAAATCCCTTACCTTAAGTCTTGAATTCTGACATACATGTTAAAAACTCCTGTTTAATAAATATAAGATTATTATTAATCTATTATAGAAAAATATTAATATATATCATACCATATATGATTTTATTTACCTTCTATTATCCTTTTATTAACAGTTCAATGTTCAAGTTACATTTAAATTAATAACTACTTCATTTTTCATATATGTTTTGATTTTTTAGTTTTTAATCCTATTAATTTGATCATGATTTTATAATATATATAATTTTAATAATAAATATCATATATATTAATTATATATTTATTTATATTCATACATTAAATTTAGTGATAGAAAATGAAATACCCCATTCATATAGACGGTAGGTCGTACATACGTATGAATGTTGTTTCCATTTTATTTTTGGATTAAAAGAAATAAAGGTACATGAAATATTATTATTAAAGTTTAATTTTTATTACATAAATATCACATGGTTTTATTAAACCCATCCTTATTTCCTTCAATGAAATGTGTGAATGAATCATAATGCTTCACAAGGCAGTAGCCCACTGTACACATGAGAGATGTTATCATATTCCAAAAAAATAGAAATCATGAAGATATGTGTGATATAATAACTAAAAAGGAATAATAATATAATAAATAACATATATAAATAATAAACCCATCATTAATTACAAATTTAATAGGTGGAAATGGAAAAATAAATTATATCGGTTTGTGATGCGATATTCCACCGTACACACAAACAATGATTTTGTAACCCATTTGATGGAAGTGGATATGGTCATAGGTCATGAAATTAAATTAAAAATATTTTCGTATATAGGATATAATTATTTTATTATATCATCATGGTTTAATAATAATTTAAGTAGGTAGAGAGAGAAATAAAACAAAAATTCTTGTTAATGAACGTTACATGTTCTTGGGGTATCCTCTTTAGGTTTACACCAAAATCCTACATATGATGAATTTATGTAAAAAATAAGGAATTTAGGATGATATTATGGAATTTTGGAAGTTATTTGGGTAATTATTTTCTAAAAAAAGGGTTTTATGGTGTGGATAATAGAGGAGAGGGGGTGGCCTTTTTTAAGTGATGTTAGTGGAACACTTGTGATTATATGAATAAAAATTTTTTACCCACATTATTCACATAAAAAAGGGTTCAATATAGATCAAATTGAAACCTTATACAAGATAGAGTCAAAATATGTCTATAAAATATATTTTGGACAACTTTATTGGTCATTTTAACACTAATATGTTTAGTTTAACCCCTTGATAAACTCATTCTTACCTTAACCATGGTATATAATTTTTACAGTTTTTACGATTCATTAGTAAAAAATTAAGTTAAAATTAATAGATAATATAAATTATTATTATTTAAAATATTTAATACATTTTTCCAAATTCAATTCAAATAATTGAAAAATTTTAATTTAAAATTAATCCTGCATACATGTTGAAAAAGTGAGTTCTTAAAGAGAAAAAAGTGAAAATGATTACAAAGTTTTTATACCCAAATTGAATATAAAATTGATTCCAATAACCTATATAGGATTAATGGATATATAATGAAACTAATTTTATTTAAAAAAAATTAAAATATAATTTATCTTTATAAATAATTGAAATGAAAGAGCATAAGTTCTGTATTTTTCACCATACATAAAAAAATTAAACTTTTTATAAAAATATCAAATAATAACCCTAATATAATTTTTACATGAGGATTTAAAATATTAAGTTTATTTTGTAAATTTATTGAAAATTTAATTTTATTAATCTTCATAAAAATAAATAAAAAACATTTTTTGTGAATATAGTATTTCTGAAACATATAAAGACCATACTAGAAATTATGTATTTTATTATCAATATGTTTTATTTATTTAAGACTATTATAATTAATATTTAAAAATTAGTTATTAATATTAATATTTTTATGATTAATTTCTATGTATTTTTAAATAAATATATTAATAGTATATCATGCTTTTGTTAAAACTCGATATCATGTGTAACACAATCTAACCCAATGTTGTGTGTAGTGTAAGATTAACTTGGTATTTCATGTAACACAAACTATCAATGAAATTTAATTTATTCAAAAAAATCATATTAACTATAGGTGTTACTTTCTACCCTCATTCAATTGAATTTATCCCTAGATATTCTGCACTCTAATAGAAAAAAATTAGGGTACTTCTGCCTCATCATATCCCCAAGTTCCCACATAGCTTCCACAAATGGGTGGTTTCACCAAAAAAACATTGACTAGGTGTGTGGTATTATTTCAAGGAACTTTATTTTTATGATGCGGAATATCCATCGATTTTTTTGGATAAGAAATATCTTGCTCTAGTGGTACGACCTCTGAGTTTAGTATATGTGAAGGGTTATGTACGTACTTCCATAGGAGAGATACATAGAACACATTGTGGACTTGAGAGATGTTTGGTAGAATAAATAGATGATAAGATAAAGTTTTGATACAATCATGAATTTCAAATGGAAATATATACCTATGGCCCAATTTCCCTTTCTTCCTGAATCTGATTACCATATTCCATTGAGAAATTCTTAAAAACACCATGTCACTAACTTCAAATTCTAAATCACGCTGGTGATTATCATCTAAAATTTTCAGCCAAATTTGAGCTACCTAGATCTATTTCTAAATATCTTTAACATCATCTTCCATTTATTCAGCTATATCAAGTCCCAATAGCATTCTTTCTCCAACTTCATTCCATAACGTTGGATCTCAACATTACTTTCCATAAATGGCATCATAAGGATCCATATGAATTCTTGAGTGAAATCTATTGTTGTATGAAAACTCAACTAGAGTAATGTGTTGATCCTAAAAACCTTTGAAATACAAAGAAAAATATAAAAAAATATCCTCTATGGTTTTAATTTTTCTATCAGACTTACTATCATTATGAGGCCGATACGCAGTACTAAAATCCAACTCCATATCAAGATCTTAATGGAGACTTCACTAAAACATTGATGTAAACCTCATATCTTGATCATACATAATGGAAGGTTTTACTTTATGAATCTTTACCAAATCCTTAATTTATATCCTGTAAAGTTGATCCATAGTTAATTCTCCTATAATATCGATTAATTGTGTTTACTTAATAAGGCGATTGATTACAACCCTTATATCATTGTGCCCTTTAGATGTTTTGAGGAATCCAATGACAAAATAAATTGTGTTGTTTTCCCATTTCAATTTTGGTTTAGGTAAAGTATGTAACACCCCCTTACACTTTTTTTTCTCAGATTTAACTTGTTGACTTACCAATCATGGAGATACACTCTTTCCATGTCTCACTTCATGCTGCCCCACCAGAAATACTATTTCAAATCTCTATACATATTTGTACTTCTCGAATTAATATATAATGAAGAACTATGAGGTTACTCTAGAAACTACATCCTAAAATATGGTATGGGTGCAATGCATACATGGTTCATGAACCTTATCATTCCATCATTATCAAGGTTAAACTCGAGAACATTTCTAACATTCTTTTGCAGCTCTACATATTGCTTCTAAGCCTCTTTAATCCTCACATGGATAGATGGTGGAACAATTAATTAAGAAGGATAAGATTTTCCCCTTCCTTTAGGATTTACAGATCTATCCTTTTTAAATATTGAAATATTATATCTTTTTTAATCCTCATCAGGGATAAGCTAGAATGATAAATTTGACTCAAAACATGGGCCACCTTGTTTTATTTCTCGAGGTGGTAATATATTGAGCATTCATAATATTTAATGATCTATAATCAACTTCTTTGGTACATATTCAACTCCTTAAGTTTGAATATATAATCTATAATTTTATATTGTTATATATATCATAATTTTCTCTGTAAAGATAAATCCTCCATATTTTTATTGCAAAAACTACCACAGCTAACACAAAATCTTGATTTGGGTAATTTTCCTCATAAACCGTCAATTTTCATGAGACATAATCTATAACTATATCATTATACATATGAACACATACAAAAAAATTCATGGATTAATCACTATATATTACTTACCCTTATCCACTATAGTGTAATGAATGAATAGATGAACTGAATAATATTCTCTTCTATTCCTTTGTAACATCCTAGACCTGATCAGCCACCCGAACAATGCTAAATGGGTCGGATGTTACTACCTTAGGTGCACCTCCCCGAACTCCAAAGGGTAGTGACTAGAAAAAAGGGTGTAAACATGTATAGTGGGGAGGCTATACCCTCTCAGAGGAATAAAATGGTACTAGTTAGAGTATAATAATAAATATGTAGCAGAATAAATGACTCAGCAAACTCGAACCAGACCCGCAGAGCAGAAGAACATTCAATATCGATAAACAACAGAAGCAATATATAAACAACTACAGCAGAAGGTAAATAGAAAAGAATGCTTAATTGTTTTGTAGCTATAGTTGGTTAGTCATTGGCACCCTTTATATATGGATATATATGACATGATTTGGACACATGTTTTGTTATTCAGTAGTAGTTACAAGTGATACTTAGCATGCTGTTCTGTTTACCTTCCAATGTAGTTGTTTGTATATTGCTTATGCTATTTATCAATATTGAATTTGATTCCACTCTGTGGGTCTGGTTTGAGTCTACTGAGTCGCTTATTCCGCTGCATATTTATTATTATACTCAGAATAGTACCATTTTATTCCTCCAAGAAGGTATAGCCTCCCCACTATACCTGTTTACACCCTCACCGCTAGTCAGTATCCTTTGGTGTTTGGGGGAGGTGTTCCTAAGGTAGTAACACCCGACCCATTTAGCATTGTTTAGGTGACTGATTGGGTCTGGGATGTTACAAAGTGGTATCAAAGGATTTCTTGATAGGGATTTAGTATCAGTGTTTTGCTGGATACTAATGGGATTGAGAATTCTCTTTTTATTTCTACTGGTTTACTATTTGGGATATGGTAGATTGAAGATAAGTTGTAATTGGAACTGGGCTTCTAGCTTGTTCTTGGGTGCCTGCAACCCCATGTATGATGGGTGGACCAAGTTTCCTTGGGTGGGAATTACTATTTTGTTTTTTCTTAGATTACAGTTTATATGATTTTCACCTCAGTGGAACACTTGGTGTGTGATGTTATTGATTGTGATATGTGACCCTTGACCCGGTGCGGTAAGGGAGAATTGGACCTTGGATCGGTATGAAAAGGCATGATTGTATGGATTTTGATAGGCACATTTTTAGGGTATTTCAATTTCATAACTGCATGTATGCTTTGTGAAGTGATAATGCCATGTGAATAATTTCAATTTCCATGCTTTGTATTCTTTTGAAATGTGAATAGGTGAAATTCATGATAAAATTTCTTGTTTATTTCAATGTGTTATGCCATGATTTATATGTTTTTATAATTACATGTGGTAGGGTATTTGTGTCTGGATCTTGTATGAGTAGGCATGTACTATGGTCGAGGTGATTTTGATCACTAATATTGGGTGACTTGGTCATTGGTCTGAGGAAAATTTTGTTATTGGGATGGGCATGGCCCGAGGTACTTTTGATAATTGGCTCTATTGAGGGTGGTTAAGGAGGTCACGAGTCTAGGATGCCATGGGCATGGGTTGCGATAAGGGAGAGTAAGGGTAGTTTTTATATGTTGCCTCTTTACTGCTTTCCTTATCTGCATTGAATATATATATATATATGGGATGTCTGGCCATCTATGGTATTCAGTGGATTCCTTCTGGACGAATCAGATGGAGCATCAGGCGAGAGATGGTACAATGCCACAAGAGAAGTATCAGGTTCAGGATTCGGTGTAGGTAGAGTGCGAGCCACATGCATAGGCTCAGGGACATGATCAGGTTCAGGATCCAGTGCATGTAGGACAATAGTCGGGTTTGGAAGTGTTTGGGCCGTGGCTCGGCGAGCAGCTCCGGTCTAGTCTGGTATGTGTCTTACAAGGGATCGACATAGGTGCGTAGGGTACAGAGCCATCTATGGAATATCTGACATGAGAGTTCCAGTCGCAACACCCAACGCTTTTTCAGGGTGAGGGTGGTCCACAGGTGGCTGAGAACTGGATGGAGAGAATGCAGATGATCTTAGAGCATCTCAAGATGACTCCAGGTTAGAGGGTCAAGCTGGCGATGTACATACTGAGAGGACCGACAAAGCGTTGGTGGGATTTACTGGTTTAGGCTCACAGACACGAAGGACTGGCATGAAAGGACTTCGAGGATAGGTTCTTAGAGCACTTTTACCCAGATACACCGAGGGAAGAGAGATCTCAGGAGTTCTTGAGCCTTCAGTAGGGATACATGTCTGTCATGGACTATGCAACTACTTTCAGTGATTTGTCTCACTTTGCACCAGGTATGGTAAGAGATGACTCAGTTAGGGTGAGGAACTTCAAGGATGGATTATGACATGAAATTTGGATCTAGGTAAACATCTTCAGAATAGGTTTGTTATCAGAGATGGTGAATCAGGCACTCATAGCGGAGGGAAACCAAAGGGATATGCCCCAGGTTGGCCAGGGGACAACTTCAGGTGATGGTTTTGACAACAGGAAGTGAGTACGAGATTAGATTCAGCAGGTCAGTCAAGCCAAAGAATCACCTAGACCAACTTGTAATAGTTCTTCAGTATTTTTATTTTAGTGTGGACTATGAGGGAATGTTAGGAATCAGTGAGTTAGGCCTCCAAAGGAGTGCCAAGGATGTGGATAGGTTAGCCATCTTGAGAGGTTCTGTAGGCAGCCTTCTCAAACAGTTGGCAGGAATGGACCAGGAAAGATGATGGCATATGGAGTTGGTTCAGGTTCGGTACTAGGAGAGGGTAGATGAGGTTCAGATGCACACAATGAACATGATAGAGACAACGGGACCCAGTTGAGGGGTCAGTGGCTGATAACTGGAGTAGCACCGTAGGGAGGTCAAGCATCAGGCAGCCATACTTCATGCCAATTTCACGTTGTGGAGCTGGCAAGGGCTGAGCAGGCTGGTGATCTGATGATGATTATAGGTACACCATGAGTGTGGCTATGAATTCCTTGTTTTCTTTTTTACATGACCTGTAGAGGCATGTAAGTTTTGAGTTCACGAGGTGCACAAGATATATGTGGACTGACTAGATACTAGTCAGTGGGAATGACACCATTTCAGGTGTCTGATATATATATATATATATGGGAGATGCGTAGCATCAGGAGCATCAAGGAAGTGGGTTACTTGAGATTCCATGGGCATCAAGGCTTCGAGGATACTGGTTACTTGAGGTGTTGTGGGCATTGAGGCATTAAGGATGCATGTTAATTGAGGTTCAAGGCACCATGTTTTATTCTGAGCCTCGATGGGATACAAGAACTCATGGAGGCGGACACCGATGTGGTGTGGGATACGTTTGGGTGTCAGAAACGACATATGAGCACCAATGAGGTGCATGGGTGACGATGCATCATGAGAGGACCATGAGTCTGGAAACAAGTTAGTGAAACCTTTCTTTGTTGAGTTTTGTAGATTTGAGACCGAGTTAGGCAATTCCTAAGGTGGGGATCCCCTTGAGGAATTTAGCCAGAACCTTTGAGATCGTGGGAGTTTGGGTTACTTTGATCAGGGTGGTTTGTTCGGTTCCATCACTAGGTTTTGTTTGATAGATCGGGGATGAGCTATGTTAAGGTGGGGATATTGTAAGAAGCAGTATTTTTTGGAATGGGTCAAAATCCCAACCCTGTTTGAATTTTGACTTATTTCTGAGAAAATTGGTAAAATATAGGAAGTTATGAAAATTTCTAGATTACACGTCATGTACTCCAAAGTGCAAGCTATTTATGGGTTAGGCGTGTACCGACCGTGTGCTCCCCGAGTACATATCGTGTGATGACTGTGTATGAATTTCCTATTACACGGTGTGTTGTGTTTCTTAAAACACCATGTATTCTCTTTTCTGTATACCGGATGAGTTGTAGCCATGTGTCGACCCGTGTGGTGTGTCCAAGCTGTGTGACTACCTCTACTTAAGTCGGAGTATAGAAAAGGATACTATATGGCATTTAGTCCTTTATACTTGCTATGTAGTTTTATTTTTATTCAATTAAATGAAAGAGCATTGCGTCTTATTTCGGAAAACAACTTCTTCTTCCCCGTTTTAAGACCTTGACACTCCGGAAGGCTAAAAACATTTATTCTCTTAGATTCTTCATCCAACATCCATTCTTAAATTCTTCGGTGGCTGCGGGATTGCATCAGTAAGGCTAAACCCACACAGCCTATTTTTTTCTTGATCCTTTTCCTCACACGTTGCATTTTCCATCTGAGTAGAATTGCCGGGATTTTATGGAAACGTAGATCTACGAAGATCAGATTCGAATTAGAGCTCAATATCGGGTGTTCCTATATCTAAGAGTCTTAGGTAGGTGGTGCATACCTTCATTTGTGTTTTGTAGACTTTTGAGTGACATGGCCTTTGGTGCATATTTGGTTATTTTGAGTGAGACCCTTCTTTATCTGCTATTGCATATTTGATTTCTTATTAGACCTATTGGATGCCTTTGGGTATGCCTCCTTTTCCTGTTTTTATTGAGTGGGGCCGGGTGAGGGGTCGTTGCTCAATTGGGGAATTTTTGCTGGGTATGCCAAAATGCGTTAAAATGAATGGTTTTGATTAAACTGCTAAATTTAAAATTTTAAGGTATGATATGATTTGTTAGAGGCTTTAAAGACCTTAGTGCTAGTATGGGACAACACTTGGTTAGTGATTTCCATTTGTTTAGTTTGTTTTTACCTGTTTAAAAGTGTTTCTTTTGATTATGTATGTAATTTTTGAATTTCATGTGCTGGAACCCCTTGGGTTGTGTTGGGAGTGACCTTAATATTCTTGAGTGATGTTGATCACAGATTGGTCTTGATCCGGATTACATTGGGTGGTTCTGACCACAGGATTGGGTGTCATGGACGTTAGCTTGAGGCATTGTGACTGTCAGGTTGGGCATGGCTCAAGTTACTTAGATAGAATGGCCATTGGACTTGAGTGAAATGGTCGCAGGGGAATGAGGTGTCAGAGATGTTGTGGCTTGGGAACTTATTTTGGTGATTATCGCTCACCCAAAACTTTGAGTAGTGTGCACACAGAGAGACTCCTTGATGAGGTGGTTTGACCACTCGTGTGGGTAGAGGCCCCCGTTAGTTGTAGTTTAGTTACTATTGGTTTGGGGGTGCTTGAAATAGGAAGCCACATAGAAGGAGAGGAGACATTAAGGGATAGTGTTGAGGCTATCGAGTTGGGGGAAGAGGATCACCATAGTTTGAGGGTAGGCATCACTATCCCTCCGATTACTTTATTGAGTGTAGACATCGATGTCCCTCTGGTTACTTTATTGAGGGTAGACATCGCTGTCCCTACAATTAATTTATTGAGGGAAGACATCACTGTCCCTTAGGTTACATATTTGAGGGAAGACATCATTGTTCCTCCAAGTTACTACTTCTTAGGTGTGACTTCGAGACGTCGGTATTTGAGACACGTAGTGTTAAGGGGGCACATAGTTCGAGGTTACATGACAAAGATTCCGGTGTTGGCCAAAGAAGGTGACACTCCATGGTGGCTACTGAGCACCAGTGGAGTTGTGTTTGTTTGTGCATTGTACTCTTTGCTATTTTCCTTATAAATTCATTCCTGTTTAAACACTTATATTAGGTATGCACTGTTGGGAGGTATCCTACTAAGAATCCTCTCAAACCCTACACAGGCCCTTCAGGACGCATGTAGACTTTATAGATTTACATGCATGAAAGAGATTAGCTTTGAGAGTTGGAAAATATTAGCTGTCACATGGGGATGGTATGGAACTTGAGGTCTTGCCTAGCTGGGTTTACTTTGTTTTTATTTCTTTCTTGTATTAGCATGGTTACTTGTTTTGTAGCTACAATTGGGTATCCATTGGCGCCATTTATATATGGATATGTATGACCTGCTTTGGATTCATGTTTTTTTGTTTAGTAATAGGTACAAGTGATAATCAGCATGATTCTATTTTTACCTTCTACTGTAGTTGTTTATATATTACTTCTGTTGTTTATCGATATTGAATTTGCTTTTGCTATGTGGGTCTAGTTCAAGTCTGCTGAGTTGTTTATTCCACTGCATATTTATTATTATACCCAGACTAGTACCATTTTATTCTCCCAAGAGGGTATAGCCTCCCCACTATACCTGTTTACACCCTTGCTGCTAGTCGACAACCTTTGGCATTCGGGGAGGTGCGCCTAAGGTAGTAACACCTGACCCGTTTATCACTGTTCAGGTGGATGATCGGGTCTGAGAAGTTACATCCTAGAAATTTATCTCAGATTAATCTTTCCATAGGAACTCACCTCCCTTTATAGTTAACTTGGTCAAATTATTATATATTCATGAGAAATTATCCACAAACCATTGATAATATATAGATAAATCAAGAAAACTATACATCTTAGTTACCATTGTTGGTGTGATCCAACATTAAATTGCTTTCATATTTGATAGATATACTGATATACCCTCTCTTTATATTATATAACCTAAAAATGAAACCTTTTTCATCCAAAATTAAAAATTTGTAAATTTTGATTACCTTTTATCATTCCTCAAGATCTTTATTATAATTCTCAAGTGATCTTCATTATATTCCTTGATCTTTGAATAGATATGAATATCATCTATAAAGACTACCACAAACTAATCAACCTAATCTCAAAAGAATTTATTTATTAAATCCATTAAGATAGTAGGGAAATTGGTAAGACTTAATGGTATCACTATATTCATAGTTTCTATACCTTGTAAAGAATTTTGTCTTTGGTATATCCTCTTTCTTGACCTTCAATTGATGATATCCTGAATGAAGATCAATCATTGACATGTATTATAATCCATGCTTTTGATAAAATAAGTCATCAATATAGGGGAGAGGATACTTGTTCTTAGTTGTGATCTTGTTCATCTCCAAATTATCAATTCATAGTCGCAAAGATTCATAATTTCTTTTAACAAAAATAACAGGTTCACCCCAAGGTGACAAACTTGGCCAAATGAAACCCTTTCTAAGGTTCTCCTAGAGTTTCTTCTCTGATTCATACAACTCAATCAGGGTTATTATATATAGATTCTTTGAAATTGGTATGACACCAATTATGAGTTCTATTATATACTCAACTTCACATTTTGGTGGAAGGATAAGAAACTCTTTTAGGAATAGAACAAAAAATTCCCATATAGTAAGAATATCATTTATGTCAAGTTTCTCCAAAACCATTTTAGACAAACACCATTCTAAATGGTAATTAAGACCCATAAAATGGATGTGATCTCCATTAAAATTTCATACATATCATCTCATTGATTGATGATCATAGGTTGGTTTGGAATAGAAAATGTAACTTCTCTTCCTCAATAATTTATGTGGGATTTATATAGAGAAATCCAATACATTCACAATATAACATCAAATTTAACTAGAGGAAGAATGGAAATGTTTTTAAGAAAAATATTCTTGCCAATTTCAAAAAAGAGGAATCATATAATTTAGATACGATCATCGTACCATTAGTGTTTTTCACTACTAACTCTATATATAATCATTTTAGTGTCATATTTATACCCTTTGAAAATTATTCATATATGAAAGAATGGGTAGATCTATATTCAAATATGACATTATATTTTCTATATTGGATGGTAAGTGAACATTTAAGAACGTCATTATCTCAGCCCTTGTTAGAAATAGTGATCACATGATATTTACCCTTCTCCCTTGGATTAAGTGGTTATTGGAATTGATCACCATAATTAACCCTAAGATTTGGGAACTTGTTATAATAATACCCAAACTCCTTGAATTTTAAACACTAGAGTGTGTGTAGTGAATTTTGTGGAGATTTCTCATTATTTATGTCATTAGCTAACTTATTTCCATCACTTCAACATTCAGATGCTTAATGAACATCTCTTTCACCATGAAAACATTTATAAACCCACTTAATACATTTTAATCCATGCTTATTTCCATAGTTTTAGCATAAAAGAAAGATCATATTCTTCTCTCCATGGTTCTTGGACATTCCAAGGAATTCCATTTTTCTCTTGTTATCAAAAGTATGGTATTGATATGTAACTCCAACATACATTTCCACCTTAGAAGCACATCAAAAAATATATTCATAGATAATATTGCATCTTATGTCTAATTTCCTTTAGATACTTTTTAAGCAATGAATAATTGATCAACCTTAATTTTTGTTTGGGTTATTAGAATAGCAGTGTACCACACAAGTCTTGTAAAATTTTCCTCACTAGTACCAAAATATTCATAATCCTTTTGTTTTAGCTCAAATAAATCCTTCTCTGACTTTGTATGAAGAATATGAGGAAATTACTAATTGAAAAATAATTTATTGAACTTGTCCCAATATGTATATTCTATTTCATCCTATTTCCTCATATTCTTGATAAGAGTCCACTATTGATTCGCTTCACCTTCCAAATAGTAGACAACCAAAATGAATGTTTCATATGTCAGACACTAGAGAATAGAAAATATCTTTTTAGTGGTGTTAATACATTTTTCATCAATTATTGTATCATATGACTCACAAAATTAAGGCGTAAGTTTCCTCATGAAATACTCAATATAATTTCCCCCCCCTTTTTTTGGAATTCCATCATGATTCATAACTTGAGATTTGTTTTGAAAATAATAATGAGATTATTAATTCTAGCTTCCATAATGTTAGGATGATCAAGAGGGAAATCACTTAATTGTATATGACACACAACATTAACATAATTCCTTTAGTTCATAGTCATTAACTAAATCCAAAATGTATGGTGTAAGAAAAAATAATCATGATGAGTAACCATATAATAATGAAAACAATCACATACATGATGTTTAAATCATGAAACCTTATTTAATCAATGACACATAAGGTTTATCCTAGGTCATCAAGAGTAATAATCTATTTAAATCCTTCACAATGGTTTTGTAATTAGTTTTTTGGATTTCTAAAGAATATCCCCTGGGTGTGTGAAATCAGGTGTGCGGTATAGCCCATTATTATCCACCAGGTGATGATTGAGTCTAGATAAATGTTCTATTTTAGAATTTTTTACCCCAAGGTACCTCTGTGACAAATCAATATCTATATATAGTATCCAGACAAAGATTTAATTTCTTGGAAACTTCTCACTCTATCCTTTACAGAAATTCAAGGACATTTTTCTATACTTCGACTAATCCTTAAACTTATCCTTAGACATGTCTATAGGGATATCACTAAGTTTTTCTCATAGTAGTTTCAAAATGTTCAATAATTTTATCCTATGATACAAATTATAGAGCCCCAGGCTTATCATACATAGATATTCTATAATTTTGTATGATTATTCATTACATTACACAAACATGCACATGAGGACCGTAATAATTTAGTTTCTTTAAAAATATGGAAACATAAAAAACTTGTCCATAGGTAAACCAAATAATATCACACAAAATTCTTCATAATAATAAACCTTATTAAACATATCATACATAATATATTTATTCATAAATTGGGGAAAGGAAACATAAGAAAGGTTGAGTTCAGATGCTCAGTAAGGGTAAATAAAGGAGATATGTAAGCATAAAATGAACATAAGGGTTTGATAAAATGTGTATAAAATTTAATAACCATATCATATATATAAAAGATTATAATCTTGAGTCATGGAATAAAAATTAGAAGTTCATATGACATAAATCATAAGGGAATCAAAGAACATGATTCATGAGAATATAACATTGGCATAAGTTATAGATTTGTGTCATACACTTAAGCATAGAAAACCTTATGTTAAGGCATCCTACTAAGATATTCATAACATGCTAGGATTGTGATAACCACTCGTGTACCTTATTTTATATTTGGATGACCCCCCATGTTCCCTTTTTTGGGCATAAGATTACCTCCTATGTATACTTTGAGATCATATAACATTAATCATTACCCAATGGATTAAAAGGAGATATATGTCCCACCTATATAATAATAAAACCATATTTATGTGTTCCATAAGATTATAAAGCTTTCATCATATAATTAAACATTAAATGAAATGGTTTTTATAAACATTATATCCTAACCTATGGAAAATAGGCAGGTTTCATAATCATTTCATTATTTCATCATAACATAACCCACTGAAAAAAAGTGTTTCATAATAATTTTATCATGATTTAACCCATAGAATAGAAATAGGTTTCATAAATATCCATCTATAATAAACATAAACCATTCATAGAATGAATAAGAATGAAATATTTGGATCATATCCCTAGTAAGTCATAGGTAACCTCAAAAATTAAATCTTAGATGAAAAATGATTTTGAATGATCATTTAAAACATTTCTTGAGGAAAATATCCTTTCTAATTTGAAAAATTATTTTTAAAAAATAAAAAAAATAAAACTATTTTTATTTTAAAATAACCTTGAAATCTTATAAAGTAATATTTAAAGAAAATAATGGTTATGATGATGAGAAGTTTTGTTCATGTTGTACATGTTAAAACAAAGATTCATTTCACATTTTAGGTAAAATCCAAACAAGAATTATTTAGAAAAAATTATGAATATTCTGTTAAAATGATTTTTATAAAAATCCAAACATGGTAAAAAATGTATTTTAAAAATAATAGGATAATAATAATAAATTTTTTATAATATTTTCAGAAAATATGGTTTTGGAGAAAATGAATTTTCCATTCGAAGATAGAAATAAATTCTGATTTTCATAAAAACATTTTATCAATTATTTTAAGTACCAAAAAGTGTAAAAATAGTACTATTACATGAGAATATCATTAACATCGGGAGTATAATAAAATTAATGAGTTTATTGAGATATATATCATAATATTTTATCATTATAAACATAATCATTAATTTTTTTATAAATGATGAGATTGTAACAGAAAATAATTATCACAATGGTAACTTTGAATTTTAAGCCCCATAAAGAAATATCATATTATATAACTTAAAATATCATTAGGATATAAAAATTCATAATATTACATGTAAAAGGATCTGTATATACACCTCATTAAAAAATATATGTGAATAACATAATATACATCTCAAAGAAAGAAAATTAAGACAAAAATACCTTTTATTAAGTTTTGAATTTCATCATACACATTCAAACCACATGTATAATAAATATATTTTTACTATACATATATTATATAAAAATATTTATATATATCATACCATATATGATTTTCTTATTACCTTTTATTACCCGTTTATTAACAATTCCGTGTTTAAGTTACGATTCAAGTAATAACAGCTTTGTTTTTCCTATATGTTTTGATTTGTTATTTTTTTGGTCCTATTACATTGATCATTATTTAATTATATTCATAATGGTAAACATAAATATCATATAAATTCTGTATATTTTTTTTAGGTTAACGCACGAAAATTAGTGATAGAAAATGAAATCCACCATTCATATAGGTGGTGGGTCACACGAACGCATGAACGTTGTTTCAATTTTCTTGTTAGATTGAAAGAAATAATGGTAAAAGATATATTATAATTCTAGAATTATTTTTATGATATATACATCACATTTTTACACTAAAAAAAATCCTTATTACCTTCCATGTAAAGTGTGAATGAATCACATCACTTTGTGAGACTGTTGTCCACCATACAAATGAGAAATGTTATTATATCCCCAAAGGATGGAAAGCGTGAAGGTATGTGTGATATCATAATTGAAGAAGAATAATAATATCATAAATATAATACCTTACTACTAGAATTTCTAATAAAAAATATTATGTATAATCAATAAATCCATCATTATGTACAAATGTGAGAGGTGGTAATGGAAAAACCAATAACGTCAGTTTGTGAGGCGGTAGTCCGTCGTATGCCTGAACGATAATTTTTTAACACTTTGTTGGATGTGGAGAAGGTTTTATGTGATGTAATTAACATAAAAAATAATTATATAGGATATAATGAGGTTATTTTATCATTGTGTTATAATAATAATTGATGGAGGTGGAAGAAGAAATAAAACAAAAATACTTGTTGATGAACATTACCTCTTCTTCATGTATCCTCCTTAGGTTTAAAGAAAAAGAATTATTAGGTTGGATTGATGTCCAAAATAAGGCTTCTAGAATTATATAAGGTATGTTGGGATTTATTTAGGTAGGTATTGGATAAAACAATAGGATTTTATGGTGTGAAGAAGAGATGATAGTGGGTGACCTTTTATAAGTGAGGTGAGTGACACACTTGTAATATTTTGAAATAAAAAAGTGTACCCAAGTTTTTCACATGAAGATGGGTCCAAAAATGGCTAAAATTAGATCCTTATACATTAAAATGTCTATATATTGCAATAAAATATATTTTAGATAATTTTATATTTCATTTTAACCCTTATCATTTTAGTTTAACCCCCTGATAAACTCAATTTTACCTTAACCAGGGTAAATAATTTTTGTTATGTTTACTATTCATTTTGATAAAAAATTAAGTTTACCATATTAGATAATATATATTATTATAATTAAAAATAAATAATACAATTTACCAAATTTATTTCACATAAGGTGAAATTTTTATTTTAAAATAAATCCCATAAATGCGATGAGAATGCGGGGTTTTTAAAGAGATTTTTTTTTAAAGTTTACAAAGTTTTTATATCCAAATTTAATTTTAAATTGATTAAAATGGAAAAAATATGATTAATGTATGTAAAATTTAACTCTTATTACTTTAAAATAAATTTAAAATATATTTTAACATTTTAAATATTTTAAACAAAATGGAATTTTTCAATTAAAATTTAGTATTTTTCACTATTCATAAAAAGATAAAACTTTTCATTAAAATCCTAAAAATTCACCCTAAGATAATTTTTACATGTTGATTTCAAAAATGAAGTTTATTTTACAAAATAAATTTTATAAAATTTTCTAAAATTAATTTTATTAATGTTCCCAATAATAAATAAAAATCATTTTTTGAGAAAATATATTTATTTGAAACATATAAAGACTTTATCGAAAATTATGTATTTTATTATCAATATGTTTTCATTATATAAAACCATTATAATTAACATTTAAAAATTATTTAATAATATTCATATTTTTATTTTTAATGTCTATGTCTCATTTAAATAACTATATTAATAATATATTATGGTTTTGTTAAAACTCACTATCGTGTGTCTAGAAAGCTAACCTAGTGTTGCAAACAACACAATATTAAATTAGTGTTGCATGTAACACTAACTATCAAATAAATTTTGTTCATTTTATTTTTTTAAAAAACATGGGGATGTTACACATTTAAATTCCATTGAGTAGGATCCCAACATGTCCTCTAGCATCCGAATAGTCCTTTCAAATTGGACATCAATTTAGGGGAGATAATATGTAATGAAATTCAAATCCATTTTAGTGAATGTTGATGAATTATATAGAATTTATAAGTGATCATTGTATCATGATATGAGGAAATAGAATTTGGTTTCTAATGTAGCCTCACCACCTTTTTTATATATTAACAAGTTTTTCAACTGAAAAATATTCTTAAATAGAAATAAAGTGGGTAGTCTTGGTGAGTTAATCAACCAAAACTCATATCACATTATTTAAGTTAGATTTATTTGGGAGACTAATGAAAACTTAAATGGAGATGTTCTTCCATTTCCATGTGGTTATGGTTAATGGTTTCATCATCCCATTTGAGTTATGTTTCTATAATTTAAATTTCTAACATACTAATCACTTTAAGGTATACTCAGTGACCTCGTTCATTTTTTGGTCCATCGTAAGTCCTCTAAAAGATCATGGTATATCTTGATACTTCTTGGATTGATGGAGAAATTTAATCTATTTTCGTTATCCAATAGCTCCATATTTTCCTCAATTTATCAAGGAACAAAAATTCTAGTTCAATATCAAATTACATCATCTTCATCGATACAAAAGTATTGAATCTTACCTTACTTTACTACCTCCACCTTTTCTTGTTCTCTATATCATCCATTTTTACCTCCTTGATCTTCTCTTGGATATATGGTTGGGAAATTATTTGTGAAATGTAAAATTTTTTCCCATCTATTACGATATCTAGATCCATCCTTTGTATATATATAAATAAAGATACGGTCTTTATCAATCTGCATCATGTATATAGTAGTTGGTTCTTTTCTTATAAGAGAATAAAATAACTTTCTCGCCTTTACCATATAGTAGTAAATAGAGAAATCATAGTCAGTGATTATCTATAACCATCATCTTTTATGCTTGTTTATCTCCTTCTTTCTGAATAAATACATTATAATCTTGTGATATTTATATATGTCTTACTTCTTTCCGTAGAGGTAGTGTTTCCAAATATTCAAGGCAAAGATCACATATTTTATCTATAAATCATGAATTTTGTAGTTATACTCATGTATCTTCACCTATTATTATGTATAGGATATCACTTTATCATTATTCATGAGTATATAACCCAATAATTTCTTCAAAGCATATCTATATATCAAAAAACATTCTCTACATATTGGTAGTGTGACTATAGGCACTTTTGATTTTCCTATTCTTGAAATCTAAAAATCAATCATCATATTCGTCTATTATGGAATTATTTACCCCTTTCTGTGATAACATAGTTAGAGAGATATAAAATCATGAGAAATTTATCACAAAACATCGGTGGTACCCTGATAATCCAAGAAAACTATAGATTTTCATGACACTAGTGGGTCTGGGTCATTCCTAAATTACCTTGGTATTTAAATGGTCTATATAATTTCCTTCACTTGGAATCACATGACCTATGAATTTTACGGTTTTATCCAAAAAACAACACTTATTGAACATAGCATACATTTTCTTCTTTATTAATTTTTCCAGTAAAATTCTTATATTCTCTTTATGTTCCTCTTTTCTTACAGAGTGAATGAGAATATCATCAATAAAGTCAATAAATAATTTTTCAAGGTAGTCACTAAAGTCTATATTCATCAAATCCATCAATATTGAAGGGTTATTAATTAGTTCAAAGGGAATCAATATGAACTCATAGTATCCATACCTTGTATAGAAGGTTATCTTTTGAATATCTTCATTCTTCACCTTCAGTTGATGATATCCAGAATGAAGAGCCACCTTTGATATGTATTTATATCCTCATAGTAGATCAAAAAATTCACAAATACTTTGTAGGGGATACCTTTTATTTATGTTGATCTTGTTAAGATCTCAGTATTTTATACATAGCCAAATTTATTTATCCCTTTTCTTTTTAAAGATCATTGATTCACTCCAAGGTGATACACTAGGTCATATAAACCCCATGTCCAAATTCTCTTTTAGCTACTTATTTTCCCCCTCCAGTTTGATAGGGACCACATTATAAGAAAATTTGGATATAGGTGTTTCTATGAGTATAAGTTATATTGAAACTATACCTAATGATATTGTGGAAGTCTAGGAAAATCATTTATAAATGCATCAGTATATTCCCTTATAATTGTAATTTCCTCAAGGTTGAAACTTTCTTTGGACTCAAAAATTTATCAAAGGTATGAATCTTCACAAGGTATCAACACCCACACCATTGAAAATTTTGGAAAATGATATTTGTTATCTTAATTTCATTTGTATAAGATCATTTAATGGTTCGAAATATATAAAGATATTTCTTTTTCCTTGGATTCGAGGTATTATCTCTATAACTAAGGACAATCCATGACCATTATAGTGTTAATTTACACCATGGGAAGGATTTCCAGATTCATCAAAAAAAATAGCCCATGATAATCAGAGAAGGTTCTAACACTTGGGTTAAAATTATTTCAACACTATGTGTTTTTATAGATACCACCACTTCAAGGTAACTGGGTTTTTATTAAAAATTTCTAGAAAATTTGAATGATATAAAGGAGTATATAGAGCTGGAATAAAATTAATATTGTCCATTATTTAGTAAATAGAAACTGTACTTTGTATGACATTCATGTTCTACATCTATAGTAGTGATGGAATAAGATTTACCTTACCTATTTGGATTTGGTGTTTGCTGACACTTATTACCATCAATGGCCAATGGTTTACCGCACTGGCCTACATAGTACCCTTTCTCCCTAGAGTTGAAGCATTTAACCATGGGTGGTGAATTATGAGGTGACTTCCTTTCCTCCTTCATTTTGGATAACTTCATCATCTCTCTTTAATATTCATATGCTTGGTGAAATTCTCTCCCACGCTTTATTCATTTCCCTACCCCTTTGAGGCAATTCCCATGATGTTTCTTCCCACATTTTTAACATTTTGGGGGTTGGATCCTCTTTAATCCTTTATCATTTTACCAACCATATTAAAAATTGAAAATTATATTCTATCTTCATAACCATGGGACCATTCACCAAAATCTATCTTTATTTTAGAGAACATAAAACTAGTTATTAAAACTCTCAAATTCTCAAAAATCTAGAGCCTTTAGATGGTGTGGTTTTAACCCAAGAAAGATTCTATCTCTATTCTAATCATTGTTGATAAAAAATATTAATTCATATATTGCAAGTGTAGTGATGTTTTCCTCATAATCCATGATAGATTTACCTTCCTTATGCATCATCTATATAAATTCTCTCTATATATTTGTTCAAAGTATTATAGGAAAATACATAATAATAAATATTTTCTTAAAGTCTTAACACTCCATATCTTCCATTTCATCATTCATCTTGGATTTCTTTATCAATGATCACCATTGACTAGATTTAGTATATAAATGATATACTGACAGAGTCAAATTCTCCTTCTCATGATAGTGGATGAAAAAAAATTCCTTATACATTGAGTTAACCAACTGTTCTGTGACATATGGATTGAAAGATCCAATAAACATCCATGGTCATTACTTCATAAAGGAATCAACATCTAATATCAAATTATTGGGTGATGGTAGACATTCCATGTAGTTTATGTTATTGTCAATAGCCTAAGATATCTAGATAATAATCTCCATGATGTTTTCAATTCCATCTCTCATCACAAAGGAAATGTAATTCGTATTGTTGGGAAAAAAATCCCTCAAGGCATCATTGAAGCATTTTGAGGTGATTGTGTTTGTTGACAAAGTGGACATCTGTGTTGTAATTGTTGACAAGGAAAACTATGACATACAATTTTGTTGAAAAAGGAGATTTCATGGTGACATTTCGAGTTCAAGGGATGTGGTTAACGATCCATGCTTGATTAAAGAATATTGATAAAGGAATGGATGATCTGGAGGCAGTACAAAAAGAGTAGATACAAGGTGGCGCCGTTTTCCAGTGTTTGCCAAATTTTTGGGCCTAAAAATCGACAAATGAATAAAATTAGTTTTTGGAAAAGGGATTTTCATGTCGTGTACTTGAAGGAGAGGAAACTTGTGCGCCATATGTTTTTCAAGATCAAAACATCAAAATATGGAAAATGGATAAGGGTTACGCAAGTTTTGGGTTTGGTCGCGCAAGTGATTTGCGCGGCAGGAGACTTGCGCGCCGAAACTTGTGCACCAAGGGGAGACTTGCACACCGTCATGAAGGGTGTTCAAATGCCTATAAATACAGGTTGAGCCCTCCTAATTCGGTACGAGTTCAAGACTTAGAGAAAATCAGAGCTCTCGTCGCGCAGGTGTGGTGGTCACACAAGTGGTGTGTGGTCGCACAAGTAGAGGTTACGCGCCAGGTGATAGTTGTGCGCCAAAGGTGGTCAGGGTGTGGAAGGAAGAGAGTCGCGCAAGTTATGAGTAAAAAAAGGAAGTGTCATGCAAGTGGTTTGGTGACACTTGCGCACCAAATTTTGTAGAAGCGTTAAATTTGTTGGTTGTGTGCCAAAATTGGATTGGGTGCAAAAGGTTGTGCGTCGTGCAAGTTTGGAGTAGCAGAAGCTTGTGTCGCGCAAGTGGTTGAGGTGGACTTGCACGCCAGTTTTGACTTGCGTGCCGAGACTTGTGCACCAGCTTAGAAAAGGGAGCGAAGTAAGGTTGATTTATGGCAGAGATTCAGGGATGTGTGAAAGCTAGAATATTTCCCAATACCTTCGGTTCAAAGTGAGATTCATCTATGGGTGAAAGTTGAAATTCAACATAGCATCCAAATACAATAGAGGATGTATTCATTAGTGATAACGAAGAGACCGACAGGTCTATAAACTGTGAGTGGATCCTTTCTAGATCAGTACGCAAAGGAAGAGGAATAAGGTGATCCTCTCCACTGGCGGTGAGACAGAGGGAGAGAAACAGGGAGTGACCCTTGGGAAAGTAGTGAGCTAAACCTAAACTTTGTAAATGTAGTGAGCCTGGGAATAGAAGTGATCTATCTTGAGTGTGATTATAGTGAATTTGGTACATCAGCACATTGTCGGTGTGTGCTCCTTGGACGTAGCCCAGTGAGGGTGAACGAAGTAAAAATTGATGTGTCCTGTGCATGATTTACTTTCTATTTATATTGTGCAACAGGAAATAGAGAGAAGAGTGTTTTGCTTAACAATGAAACAAGATCAGAACAGGCTTTAATTTTTAATTAGTCATACCCTGATTCACCCCCCTCTCAGGGTATTCAGCCTTGTGGACCTAACAATTGGTATCAGAGGGAAAGGTTCATTTTAGTTCTTCTCTCAATAGAGGTCAGTAATCATAAAGGGATTTCGATCTTCGACAGAAGTAATTTTCAGATATGGAAGAATCGAATGCAACAATATTTTCTATCTTTGGGAATAGATGTGTTTTAAGCAGATATGCATGGTATCTTAGCTGACATCAACAGTGAAGCATTATCAGAAGATGAAATAAGGGAGCAAGATGCTGACGCCAAGGGTATTAATGCTTTAGGCGGAGCCCTTTCAAATGATATCTATATGAAGGTGATGTCATGAAAAACGTCACATGCTATGTGGGAAAATATTTTGAACATATATGAAGGGGATACAAGAGTTAGAGAGGCAAAGATACAAGTTCCGTGGAACAAATATGGAGATTTGATAATGAGCCCGAATGAATCTATTGATGCATTTTTCGACAGGGTAAATGCTGTTGTGGAAGACATGCGAGGTCTTGGATAAGTCATCAAAGATATAAAGATTTTGAAGCATATCTTGAGGAAACTTCCACCTCGGTTTAATCCAAAAGTCTCAGTCTTGGAAAATAAATACCCAAAAGTGCTGATGCTGGATAACCTGCACAGTACACTTGTTGCATATAAAAGGAGGAATGATGACAATGATGCTATGGAAAAGGGGAAATCCAAGGAGGTGGCATTTAAGGCCATTAAGAATCTCACCATTGAATACTCTCAGGAAGAAGAATAGAAAGATGAGGTGATTTCATTCCTCTCCTCAAACCTTCAAAGAGGAAAAGGAAAGTTTAAAGGGAAGCTTCCACTATCTTGTTTTCAATGTGGAAAGGTTGGACATCTTGCGGCAAGGTTCCCCAAAAAGTTTCAAGAAGAAAATGATGAAGATGAAGTTTAAATTCCCAAGAAGATATCTTCAGCATATGCGAAAGGGAAGACACAGTTCAAGAGAAATTTCTTCAAGAAGAAGAATCTTCTTTCACAAAAAATAGACAGTTCAGATGAGTCTGAGGTTGAAGAGGTAGAGGAGATTGAAAATTGAAAAGATCGTGGAGAAAATGCTATGGTGGAAGTCGTTGGTAGTTCTCAAGAGAAGAACAAAACCTAAGGTGATTATGAAGAAGAAGAAGTTGAGGGAAGAGATGACATGCAAGCTGAGTTAGAGGCTTATCTTGAAGATATAGATGTTTGGAGAGCCAAAAAAAAAAGAAAGCTAACAAAGTTGTTCATGATGACAAACTCTATATGCAGTAGTAGGAAGAAGAGAAGTCTGAGTTGATGGAAGAAATAGAGAAAATCAAGTTATCAGCACCAGAGAACTCAGAATCAGTTCATGAGTATAAGCTCAAAATTAAAGAACAGAAAAGGGAGATCGATTGCTTGAATAGAAAAGTGAAAGATCAAGTCAAGTGTATCGAAGAACTTGAAGAAGAAGTGGTCAGTCTATAACGAAAAATGAAGGATCAAGAAAAACTCTTGACCCCCAATATGATATCAGAAAAGCAGGCCATTTAGAAGACAAAAAGGATGAAAGAGGAGGCTAGTAGTTCAGCAGGAATGAAACAGCAATTGAGCTTAGATGTCAAGGCCGAATTGGGGCTTGATAAAAAAAAAGCTGTAAATATTGATGTTAGACCGCAAGAATCCACTATGAGATTGAAGGTTGATTTGGCCAGAAAACAGAATCAGAATATTCAAATATCCCAAAGGGAAACTCATAGTGCTGAAATAACACGAAGGAATGCACCTTATATCAGGTGTTATTATTGTGTAAAGATGGGACATTCACAGTATTTGTGTTCCATAGCCAAGATATATCGAAAGGAACAAGAAAAGATGTGGCAGGTAAATATAGAATGGTTTTCCAGAACATATTTTGAAGGACACTGTTTTTGGTGCAGAGGATTTGGGCACATGGATATGTACTACACTTCGACTATACAGAGGAATGTGCTAAAGTAGAATCAAAATGTTCTCAAGCAGCAGATCAATAAACCAACAGGTGAGTTAAAAATGCAGAATAGATTTGCAGCTTTGCAAGTTGAATATTGTCCATCATACTCTAAGAAAGAACAAGAGTCTCAATCCATGATAAGTGTGAAGGCAAAAATATAGACCAATAAGAAGAAGAATGAGAAGGCAGTGGTGGCAGAAATTTCCCTTAAGGCATTAGATCACTCTGGTGTGTGGATCCTTGATAGTGGTTGCACATCTCATATGACAGATAATAAGGATATTGTTACAGGCATAAAATATGACAAAGAAGGAGTTTTCAAATTTGGAAATGATGAAAGCCTGAAGATTGTTGGCTCAGGAAAGTCCATGTTTGGGGGAAAAGAAATGAGACGTGCTGATTTCTTGGTAGTAGAGGGTCTTAGTCATAACTTGCTCAATGTCAGTCAACTATGTGACTCTGGGCACTCTATCTGATTTACCAAGAAGATGTGTGTTGTGAAAGGAAAAGATGGATCAGTTGTTCTACAAGGAAAAAGGACAAAGGGAAATATTTACCTTGTAAGTGGGGAAGAAGATATGTGCCTTTTATCCAGAGAAGAAGAAAACCAGTTGTGGCATAAGCGACTTGGTCATCTATGCCAACCATCCATAGAAGATCTGTTGAAGTGTGACGCTGCTAGAGACCTTCCCAAACTATCACGTGATCTTACTCATACATGCGATGCTTTCCAATAGGGAAGATCATCAGAAAGACATACATACCAAAGGAACAAAAATCAACCAGAGTGCTCGAATTAGTGCATGCTGATGTATGTGGACCTATCTCACCACGAGCTATAAATGGGAAAAGGTACTATGTCCTTTTCATTGATTATTATAGAATAATGGCTTGGGTATTTGTTGTTACCCATAAGACAGAGGTGTTCAGTTGCATAAAGTAGTATAGGAGGGAATCAGAAAGGATGCTTGGGTAGAAAATTCTGAAGTTTCGTACTGATAACGGTACAGAATTCACAAATAGTCAAGTTGAAGACTATCTCTAGAAACATGGGATAAGACATCAAGTTTCATCAGTGAGAACTCCCCAACATAATGGAGTGGTTGAAATGAGAAATCCTATCATCAACAACATGGCCAGAATAATGCTTATTGAAAAGGACCTACCAGAGAAATTTTGGAAGGAAGCAGTTTTGACATCGGTCTATATTTCGAACAGGTCTCTGTTGAGTCCAAAAGAAGGAAAGACTCCGTATAAAATGTTGTATAGAAATAAGCCAACGTTGAAATACTTTCGAATATTTGGAAGTAAGTGATTCATTCTCAACAAAGAAAATCACAGGAAATTTGAGTCACGAGGAGATGAGGGGGTATTCCTTGGCTACTCAGGGAAAGGCAAAGCATATAAATGCTTTAACAAAAGGCTGAGAAAAATTGTTGAGAGAAATGATGTCACTATAGTTGAAAATGAACAGAATACTCAACGACCCAGTGAACAGTTTTTGGATGAAAGTGATGAGGAGGTAAGAAACACAGGGGGGAGTAGAAGTGGCAGAGGATGACTCAGAAGAAGATACTGATGATGAGAAAGAGGAAACAAAATCTAAATCTACTAAGAATCCAAAGAGTCAAGCTAAAATTGATAGGAAAAATATCATTGGTGATCATAAAGCTCCAGTTCAGAATCAAATAATGAAATCATCATAGAAAACATTGTTTTTATCTCAGGTGGAGCCGAATTTTTTTTCCGATGCAGCTAAAGATGAGTACTAGGTTCAAGCTAGGAATGAAGAATTAGACCAGATTGAGAATAATCATACATGGGAGATTGTTTCGAGGCTAGTAAATAAGAATGTCATCGAGACTAATTGGGTCTTTTGCAACAAGATGAACGAAGATGACACAATGATTCGAAACAAAGCACGAATGGTGTGCAAAGGATACTCCCAAATAGAGGGTATTGATTTTGATGAGACATTTTCACCAGTTGCAAGGCTGGATACAATCAGATTATTTTTAGCCATAACAGTGCAAAGAAAGTTCAAAGTTTTCCAGATGGATTTCAAATATGCATTTCTAAATGGGGTTCTGGAAGAAGAGGTGTACATTTAGTAGCCAAATGGTTTTCTCATTCATGAGGATGAGAACAAAGTTTGCAGGCTGAAGAAGGCGTTGTATGGGCTAAAAAAAGAACCAAGAGAGTGGTACTCAAGGCTTGATCAGTACTTGAAGAAGCTTGGTTTCCAGTGTGGGGGAGTTGATTACAATCGCTATTTCAGCAACAATTGTAATCAAATAATGATGGTGTTGGTTTATGTCGAGGAAATAATATTTGGCGGATCAGATGAAGCTCAGTGCAGACAGTTTTCTGAATTCATGAAAAATGAGTTTGAAATGTCAATGATTGGAGAGCTAACATTTTCCTTGGTCTTCAGGTGACACAAGGATGGAATGGAACATTCATTTCTCAATCCAAATATGCCAAGGAGGTTTTAAGAAGGTTTGGAATGGATAATTCCAAGGAGATGAAGACTTCGGTTGCTACCCGGATGAAATTATCAAAAGATGGAGATGACAAGGCAGTTAATATCACAGAATACAGGCAAATAATTGGAAGTCTTTTGTACTTAACTACAACAAGGCCTGAAATTGTTTTCATCACATGCTAAGTAGAGAGATATCAGAGTAATCCCAAGGAAATCCACATTCTTTCAGTGAAAAGAATACTTCAGTATATCAAGGCACTGTGGACTTCAGCTTGACATATAATGACAAATCTTAGACAGAGTTATTGGGATATACGGATGCAGACTGGGCCGGTTCATCAGATGATAGAAAATCAACATCAGGTGGTGCATTCCATCTTGATGGACTATGTATTGCTTGGTTAAGCAAGAATCAGGATTGAATTTCATTAAGCACCGCAGAAGCTGAGTATATTATAGCCACTAAAGCTTGAACATAGTTATTATGGATGAATCAAAAGCTTGAAGATATGGGAGTTTAAGTGAAGTCTCCGATCGGAATCCAATGTGATAACTCAAGTGCTATCAATCTTAGAAAAAATCCAGTTCATCAGTCAAGGACAAATCACATTGAGATCAAATATCATTTCATCAATGAGAAGGTGGAGCAAGGGCTTATGAAGTTGGATTCTGTGCCTACAGAGCTACAAGTTACAGATATTCTGACAAAGGCCTTACCCAAGGAAGAGTTTGAAAGGCATCGATTGGCTCTGAGAGTTCAGTTGACTCCCCGCACTTAAAAGAGTTTGGATGTGGAACACCCCCCTCTCCCCAAGGTATGATGTGTTTTTCCCTAATGTGCTGATATGTGTTCTCTACTCTGTTACAGACTGCAAAGGAGTGACCTTTGGGTTCGTTGACAAAAGGGGGAGAAAATAGTGATTGTTCAAGGGGGAGATAGTGTGACAATTTGATAAATCATGAATGATATGGGGAGAAGCTGATAGGTGGAGCAGCGAGATAGGGGGAGAGCAATGAGAAAGGGGGAGAATATTAAATCTGACGATGCTAGAAGTGATCGATCAAAGAATAGATATCACGCCAGCAGAGGATCGTGATGAAAGAAGAAGAGTGGTGTTGGGATACGACAAGAATATTTCCAAAAATTAGTATTATTTTGGTTTCAACAGTGGATGTCAGAGTTAAAGTGATTCATTGATGAACTTTTCATTTACTATTGTTTCTAACATCGAGCATTGCTCATGTGGGCTTAGAGTATGTGTTGAGTAAATCATTGATCGCTATCAGAATCGTTATAGGAGAATGGTGGATGAATAATTAACGATGTATATTTTTATGGAAGAGTTGTCAACAAACCCAAAGGGGGAGATTGTTGGGAAAAAATCCCTCAAGGCATCATTGAAGCATTTTTGAGGTGATTGTGTTTGTTGACAAAGTGGACATCTGTGTTATGATTTTTGACAAGGAAAACTATGACATACAATTTTGTTGACAAATGGGATTTCATGGTGGCATGTCGAGTTCAAGGCATGTGGTTAATGATCCATGCTTTATTAAAGAACGTTGAAAAAGGAATGGATGATCTGGTGGTGGTACAAAAAGAGTAGATACAAGGTGGCGCTGTTTTCCAGTGTTTTCCAAATTTTTGGGCCTGAAAATCGACAAATGAAGAAAAGTGGTTTTTGGAAAAGGGACTTTCGCACCGTGTACTTGAAGGATAGGAAAATTTCGTCCCATATGTTTTTCAAGATCAAAACATCAAAATATGGCAAATGGATAAGGATCACACAAGTTTTGGGTTTGGTCGTGCAAGTGATTTGCGCGACAGGGGACTTGGGAGCCGAAACTTGCACACCGAGGGGAGAGTTGCGCGCCATCGTTCAGGGTATTCAAATGACTATAAATACAGGTCTAACCCTCCTCATTCGGTACGATTTCAATACTTAGAGAAAATCAGAGCTCCTGTAGCGCATGTGTGGTGGTCGTGCAAGTGGTGTATGGTCGCGCAAGCAGAGGTTGCGCACCAGGTGATAGTTGCGCCCCCAAGGTGGTCTGGGAGAGGAAGGAAGAGAGTCGTGTAAGTTCTGAGTTTAAGATGGAAGTGTCACGCAAGTGGTTTGGTGACACT
This sequence comes from Viscum album, assembly GCA_963277665.1. Taxonomy (NCBI): domain Eukaryota; kingdom Viridiplantae; phylum Streptophyta; class Magnoliopsida; order Santalales; family Viscaceae; genus Viscum; species Viscum album. Next base: position 946,407,621 of record OY728139.1, on the reverse strand, counting down.
TGCATGCCGTATTTTGAAGAAGCGTGAAAGTTGTTGGTTGCACGCAAAAACTGGATTGGGTTCAAAAGGTTGTGCGTCACACAAGTTTGGAGTAGCAGAATCTTATTTCACGTAAGTGGTTGAGGTGGACTTACACGCCAGTTTTGACTTGTGTGCTGAGACTTTTGCGCCAGCTTAGAGAAGGGCACCAAGTAAGGTTGATTCACGACAAAGATTCAGATTTGTGTGAAAGCTGGAAGATTGCCCGATACCTTCGGTGCGAAGTGAGATTCATCTACGTGTGAAAGTTGAACTTCAACAGAGCATTCAAATACAACAGAGGATGTATTCATTAGTGATAATGAAAAGACCTACAGGTCTATAAACTGTGAGTGGATCCTTTCCAGAGCAGTGCACAAAGGAAGAGGAAGAAGGTGATTCTCTCCACCGGCAGTGAGCCAGAGAGAGAGAAACAAGGAGTGACCCTTGGGAAAGTAGTGAGATAACCCTAAACTTTGTAAAGGCAGTGAGCCAGGGAATAGAAGTGATCTATCCCGAACCTTGTAAACAGTAGTGTTCTTATAGTGAATTTGGTACATCGTCACATTGTCGGTGTATGCTCCTTGGACGTAGCCCAGTGAGGGTGAACCAAGTAAAAATTGATGTGTCCTGTGCATGCTTTACTTTCTGTTTATATTGTGCAACGAGAATGAGAGAGAAGAGTGTTTTTCTTAACATTAAAACAAGATCATAATGAGATTTAATTTTTAATTAGTCATACCCTGATTCACCCCCCCTCTCAGGGTATTCAACCTTGTGGACCTAACACGGACAATAATTGTATTGTCCTTCAAACTAGTTATTGACATGCTTTGTCATAATTCCCACTATATTATAAAATAAAAAATATTTGAAAAAACTAGAATTCAAAAAATAATGAATAGATAATTTAATCTTATAGGAAATTAATTTCAATGGTATATCTTATGGGGTCCCTATGTTTATCCTTTTTATAAAATGATTATTCTAAGATGATTACCTACGCATAGATTTGACTTGTGGTTTTCTAAATTGTTCCCTAATATTACTTAAAAAATTTAATAAACCATGATTCAATTAAAACTATAACATACCAAAATTTCAAAAAAATGACTATTACAACACTTTTAAGATAAAAAACACAATAGTGATGCAATCCATCATCCAAAGGACTAGTTTCATGGTAAAATTAGGTCCATACATCAATTTTACATAATAAACTATAAATATTATTTAAATTATTCTTCTTTATCCTTCTAAATATCTCATGATATCATTATTATAGGTAGTCACTTGATCATATACCTCAAATAAAGGGGTCATCTAAAATCTCGATAAATGGAGGAATAAGGAACATGAATCAATAGTATGTGGGTGAGCATAATCAACATCATCATATCATAAGAATATGATCATCTTCAACATAATGAGGTAAAATTTTTCTAAAGGAATATAATGTTCCATACTCATAGTAATGAGACATCATAACATAGTGGCCAAAAACCATGCATTGTTGTGAAGAAATATAACAACATATTCATGCATACCATATGTTTATTAACCGTAACATAATAACTGTGAAAACCATTATAATTTTATTAACACATAATATGAATTATCTCATTAGATAAAAAACATTAACCAATTCATTATAGTGATATTTATTTTGGGAACAATCGTCACATCATATAATGATCGTAATCATGAAATAAACAAAGAAGGATCATAATTGTAGTCATGAAATAACCCTTGTAAAGCAATTGGTTTCTTAAAATATTTAACATAAAATAATTCATGAAATAAAATTAGGGATTCCATGATGAATATGGGATATCATAATTTTTCATAAATTATCATTTTATTTGTTTAAATGAGAAAAAACTCAATAGGATTCAAGAGATGTCATGGAAATTTAAGTCTTTAAAAAAAGCATTATAAATGGATTAGAAAACATTTTAGAAGGGTAAAAGCATGTATATCTCTGATAAAAAAGAAAATTAATATGGAAAGCACATATTTTGGGTATTATAGTAACATAAATACTGAAATCAATGTGAAATAATAGATAACCTAAAAATAGAGTTTGGGTTTGAGAATCCCTTTACCTTAAATCCTATAATACTCATTCACTTTTTAGTATCCTGAATAATAAATTTTGGTTTATTAAAAAATTGAACCAAAAGTTAATTATGTTAATCTATGACACTATTTATCAATTATAATAACTGTATTATATTTCTTAAAGACTTTTGTAGAATTTAAAGTGTATATATATCTTTTGTTCCTTGAAACATTCCTATTTTACATTGATTTATTTATTTTGTTCAAGGTCATTTATACATAAGTAGAATTAATTTAAGAATAATTGAATAAATATTTTTATATATTTATTTATAATAAATAATTTATTTTAATCATCCATAAGGATGGTGAAAAGAAAATAATTGGAAATGTTCTCATTGGTGGTTAACCAATCATTAACGAGACATTTTCACAAGAGGAAGTATAAACATTATGAAATATAATTACCAAATAGATATTATTATTTCATTTATATAAAATAAATAATATAATGTTTAAATAATACTTAATTAATCTTAGATGTTTTTTGTTTTTAATGTATAGAGTAAAATTATAAGAGAAGAGGAAAATGCAATGAAATATTGATGAAAACATACCCTCTTCTCAGCGCTTCTTTTCTTATATAGTATTAAACTCCCATAAATCCTAGAGTTGGTTACTCCATAAAATACTTAAGGATTATAAGGGTATTAATGGGGGTTGTTTCGGAATAGGTATGAATTTATAAATCTAGTGTGAAGTGTTTTTTCAAAGGGAGGGAGAGTGGTTATTTATACATGAGGACTAGCATATTTTTGAGTTAAAATATTGAATAAAATACTATATCCATATTAAACCTTATAATAGAGATATTTTTAATATAATTAATCATATATAAATATAATAGAATATTATTTGGACTTTAAAATTCTTTATAATTCTAATTCACTAATTTATTTAAAAAGAAAGTGTAAAAATGAAAAAACAATGTTTTTTAAAGGAATACTTTTGAATTTAGACTTTGGGAATTGATTTCTAGTTTTGGAAAACATGTTTATTATATCATAATTACTGTTTTATAAAATTAAATATGTTTTTTTTAATAAAAAATTTCTATAATTTATTAAATCATGACTCATGTAATTTAAAATTCATTGATTATGAAAAAACTATATTTTTACTATTCACCAGAAAATTAAAGTATTTCATAAAATTTCCATAAACCCTATCTTTGAAAATTTGATGTATATGATTTTAAAAAATAAATAAATTTCATAAAAATAATTATCTATCATAGTTTATTATTCCCAATGGTTATGTTACAATTCCTAATGGCAAGGTTATTATTCTTAACTATTAGGTTAATATTTCAACCGTCCGGTTACTATTACAACAATCATAATAACTCCTATAAATACCATACTATTCCTTCATTAAAAATTAACAAAAAATCATCCCAAGGTTATATATTTTAATTTTTTAATATGTTGATTAGTTTACTAACATTTTTTTTATTTCAATTATGTTAGTCATGGTGGCAATGATTCTTACACATTATAAGCACCCAAATTATCATATTTAGCTTTTGACAATCTATATTTTTTTTCCAATTGTGATGTTTTTAATTTTCATCAGTTTAGTAGATGATTAACATATCTATTAACATTATTAAAATAATTTTTTTTCTTATTATGTGATTTATGTGTATCAAACTGCAATATAAGAAAATTTTATTTGAAGAAAAAAATATCATTTATAAACATTGTGTTATTAAATCTTAAGACCTCCGAGTGAGTGTTGTTGATTCAGAAGATATTGATCACTAATCAAAGTAGGCAGAACTCAGATTCTAATAGCCAAATGAGTCTGTTGGAATTCAGCATAGGTGATCAAATATTTAAGAGAGTGAATCCTTGGATAGGATATAAATATTTGTTAAGTAAGGAGAAACTACCACTATGCTATGTTGGACCCTTTAAGGTCTCAAAGAAGGTTGGGAAAGTGGAATATCTTCTATAGATTCATTCTCTACTAAGGAATGAATGAATATTTTCATGCGTCTCGTCTTCATATGTATATTACTGATCCATTTTAGGTCATCGAATTTGAGGGTATTTAGTTAGTACCTAGAACATCGTATATGGAGAACTCGGTGTGGATTATAAGCCAAAGAAAGAAATTCTACCAAGGGAATGTGGTAGCACTTGGCTGGATCCTATGGAAGCATGGATGGATCTAAGAGTAAATGGGAGAGGAGGATCCTAAATATTGATCTCAATAGACTAATTTTTTTAAGTGAGACCGCTAGAAATACTTTTTATGGATAAAATGTTGATAAAGAGGGGAATTATTATATTAATATTTCTTTAAAATATTAAATAACCACATTTTTAAAATAATATTTATGTTATTTTATGTAAATATTAAGTAAATTTTAATTTAATTTTTACCCCTACGTATATCATAGGGCCTATATAAATGTTAATTCCTTCTACCTATATGCATAGTGATTTTTTGGATTTATATAAAAGAAAATACTTATTTATATGAGTTTTTAAGGGTTATCCAACCACTTTGTTAGAGTAAGTATAATTTCCAGCTACTTTGTAAATGTATCTCTCTATTTTCATGAGTTGCATAAGGGTATATTTATCTATCTATATGCTATGTAAGGGAAATCCACTATTCTCAAAGGATGTGTAATGGTAGGTTCAAGATGTGTAAAGGTAAACCCTAATTTTTAAAGGATGTGTGTAGTGTATCCTAGTACCCTCATGTGATAACAATGAGCTAAATAAGGGTAAAAAAATTTCACACTTATGCAGTTCCTTTTTTGATTTAAAAAAAACCTGTTTTAGTGTTCTCATCGCCTAGCATAAACCTGAAAAAACATGTTTGATGATTTTAATATCCTAAAATCATGGGAATTATTTCTATTTAATCATTTAACATTTTTAACTCATTTATGGACAATTTTAAATGATCATAAATTAAAAAATAATAATTAATAGACAAATTAAAAATGAATTTAATTTAGTGTTTTAGTGATATAATCTGGAATTCATCTTGTATTTATTAAAAATAATAAGTACTACCACTAAACCTGAAAGAGAATTTTTAAAAATACAAAAAAATTTATTTCACTAACCAAGACTCTTAAAAGTATGTTTTTTATTTTTCTTTGAGTTCTGATACTCCAAAATTCCCTGTACAAATTTAGTAAAGTCTTCTTCAATCAATAAAACTTCTTCATCTAGTTTTTATGCTTGAAAAAACCCTCCTTTCACTATCCTATTTTTGGGTGAAATGTTTTATTGTTTAATACCAACTGGGTATATGTATTTATCTTCTCCTTAATTCATGAGAGATTATTTAATTTTATCATTCTGAATATTTTTTTTAAAAAGGATATGGAATTCATAAATGATAATAACCAGAATTATCAAATAATGAAAAAAGAATAATCATCATGTTTATCTCAGATTATTTTGGACATATGTTTAATGATCAAAAATAAAAATTTAATTATTCATTAATTAAGAAACTCTAAAAAACGTTCTGTCTTAAATCAATAATTTGAAAATTATCCAAGGGATTGAATCTATTATTGCATATGGGGTTTTTATTTATTTTGAGAATTAATTTTTTTTGGTATCAACTATGAGAACCCCTAGAGAGTGGTTGGAACTGATTAATATGTGGTAATGATTCAGGTGATATTTCCTTGACTAACCTTGAAAATTATATCAAAACCCTTATGGTAGAATGTATGTTAAAATAAAGATCCTTGTATATGATATATTGACGAAAGCTCTGTTTATGCTTGATAACTCATGCTTCTAATGTTTTTTCCTATGGGTGTGTGGGTATCATTGTGTCCTTTATTGTTTATTATCATATAATTTTTTATCCACTTGAGAAATATTCTTGATATTAGTTTTTATTTTATGTATGTTACATGTTTTTTGACGTGTTTCACAGTATGGAGAACCATGCTTCAGGTAACAGGATGTTCAGGATACTTAGTTTTGGTTGATGACCCATTGGAGGGGAAGTGTGATGACATGATGATGGCCTTAGACTATAGATCACTTAATGGTATGGTTCATACCACTAACATTTCTATTAACATGGGAGTTGACCAATAATGGGAATTGGGAGTCTATTGGCTATATGCTAAGGTTATAGAATGACCTCAAGGGGTAATGTATTATCTATTTTCATCAAATAAGTGTTGTGGGACATACCATTAGTTAAGGATAATGACCAAAATCAAGGCGCAACATGTGGTATTCCTAATAACAACCATCAATAGGGTGATTCATGATGCATTTACTTAATAGTGGAACTTGAGAAGACATATTTTGACATCTTTACTAGTATCTAGCTGGTTAATAATGAACTGAGGTTTTTGGTGACTTGGTTAGTGTATGATTACTCTCCAGCTGTGTAGTTGTATGATTATTTGATAAATTAGCTATGTGATGAAATATATATTTATATATTATATTCACTTATGTTCAGACCACATTAGTGGTCTTCTACTATGTTTATTACTGACATGATACATGAGAATGTAGATGTGCTTACAGATTTCATAACTAGGGATCTAGGGAATGACATGAGACTTATGATATGGAGTTGAGGGGATGGAGTCTTGGTGTCAAAGATGATTTTGGGACATACTTATGATCCTTTATAATACATTTTTTTTCATTACTCTCCTTATTACTACAGTTTTCATTTTCACTTTAGGAGGCCATTTATTTTTTTGTATAACATGTACACTATTTGATATTATTATGTTTACATACACATTATTTAATCAGATTTGTTATATATATTTATATAATTGGTTAAAGTATATGAAATCACTGGTATATTCTCATTTATAACAAACTTTAGACCCTCATTGCTATTAGGAAGCCTATGAGATATATAGAGGAACATATAGAGCCTTATGTCTCTCTCTTGGACTCAGTGGTTTGGTTTGGGGAATTAAAATTAGTATAGAAGCCTCATAATGTATTGATATTTATCTATAATTGTAATATTTTGTCTCAATAAAATATATTGTGTTTTTTTAGTTTGGTGTTATGTGAAACATAAGCTATTGAAAAAGTTTTTTTCAATTAATATACATTTTAAACTCTTAGGGCATTACATTCTACACACCTATAGGAAATTGTGTCCTCATAATTTTAACATGAGTTTATTATCTAAGGGGATTATTGTCACAACCCATCCCTCGGGTCCCATGCTGTGACTACCCCAAGCCCGCAATCCATAGGCCAGGGGTTGGCGACTAGCACCAGAATGGAATATCCCCTAAATGGGAAGGCATTTCCTTTTTAACCTGTAAAGACACATTGTCCAAGAACACAACAAGAATAAACCACACATACTAGAATGCAATAAGATGTAACCACAAAGTAAACTGCTATAGTAAAAGAGTGTTGAAAGTGAAAAGGGGCTGTAATACAAGCCCAACAGTAAAAGTACAAGTATGACTAGATGTACAATACAACTGAAAGAAAAAGGGAAACCGCTATTGGGTCGTCCTTCAAGGTTCCTACCTGAAGGGTAGGTATAGATCGCCTCCTCATCACTCCATGTCTGTCAGTCTCCTCCACATCAAATCATGCCGAATGGTCCACCTCCGTGCACCGTCTAGTCCTATCTCCCTCAGCCTCAATCAACACTGTATTTCATCGGCACTAGACACAACAAGGTGCGGGAAAATCCCATGTAGGGGTGAGTATAATAATACTCAGTAGGGACCCCAAGACCCCCATATGTCTCCAAGAGTTCCATAAAGGAAAAACCAAAAATCAAGAAATCAAATCTACTTGTGTATATGCCCATACATATACCTAAGTTATCAAGATATATTCATCTCATACATGAGGGAAGAACACCACATAGGTAACAACACGAAGGTAGAAGTACCACACAGGTAACACCACAAGGATAAAAGTACCACACAGGTAACATCACAAAGATAGAAGTACCACACAGGTAACACCATGAATATAATACCACAAAGGAAGAAGTACCACACAGGTAACACCACAAAGATAAAATTATCACATAGGTAACACCATGAAGATAGAAGTACCACACAAGTAACACCACGAAGATGATACTATAAAGGTAGAAGTACCACATAGGTAACACCACAAATCTAGAAGTACCACACAGGTAACACCACAAAGATAGAAGTACCACATAGGTAACACCACGAAGATGATACCATAAAGGTAGAAGTACCACCTAGGTAACACCACAAAGCTAGAAGTACCACACAGGTAACCACATGAAGATAGAAGTACTACACAGATAACAAACTCAGCTCACAATCAGGTATAACTTAAGTACACAAGTACAGATGATTAGTCATAAACTAGATCATTTTATTCTGTTAATAAGCACTATTGCTGACCCACAGAGGATTGATAGGTAACTAACCTCCACTGACCCACACAAGATCAATAGGTAACTAACCCCCTCTAACCCACACAAGATCGATAGGTAACTAACCCCCGCTGACCCACACAGGATCTGACCCACACAGGATCTGACCCACACATGATCGGTATGCACTGAACCACATAGGATCACTTAGCACTAAACCACATAGGATCTGACCCACACAGGATCTATAGATGCTGACCCACATAGGATCGATGTTATTTCTTCACGTTGCAGCCTGCCTCAGGTTTCCTCACTCCCAGTGCGCTCGAGTTCTGTAGAATCTTCCCCTTGAGATATAGTTCATTCCTCGACTACCACTAATCTCCTCAAAGGAGTAACCCAAAGGAACACCATTTCGTAAGGGTTCTAACATGATAGATGACGCGTCAATCGAACGCCTGATCTGTGAGTTATAAGAGTTTTAGCTCCGAGGGCCTGGTTGGATTCGGGTTCGATCCAACCCGGATGTACTCCACCTTTCTTTAAAACTCAAGTGGAGTATACAGAAGGTCTGTCTCAATCCAAGGATCCCAACACTATAGACGGTTCGTCAAACATACATCTGGTTCTCAAGATATGCCCTTTTAAGTGTTTCTGGGTTCGGTTGGGCTCAGGTCTGGTCTGAACCAGTCAGACCAACCTGGCCTGACTCGGTCTCAGCTGGATTGGGGAGGACACGACCTGCTGGGCTGGGGTGGATTCCGCCCACTAGGCCGATGTCTGGTTTAGCCCGAAAGAGGGGGAGGGGGGGGGGGCAAGGGCGGCCTTGACAGAATAGAGCGGCAAACAAGGGCAACCAGACCAGAATAGTGTGGCCCGCAAGGGGCGGCCCCAACCGCGTGGTACAGTGGCCCGATACGAGGAGGTGGCCTGCTAGGGTGGTAGCCCGCATGGGTAGCGGTCTGGTCTAAGGGAAGAGACCTGCTTTGAGAGCGGCGACTCGCTCTGAGGGTGACGTCTCGGTCCGAGGGCGGTGACCCAGTGCGAGGGCGGCAGCACGGTCTGAGGGCGGTAGTCCGGTGCGAGGGTGGAAGCCCGGATCGAGGGTGGTGGCCTACTCTGATAGCAGCGTCCTAGTGCGAGGGTGGCGACCCGACACGAGGACGGTGGCCCAGCTCAAGGGCGGCGGCCCGGTGCGAGGGCGGCAGCCCGCTCCGAGGGCGGCAGCCCAGTTCGGTCCGACATGGGGGGTGTAACCCTCCGGTCACCCAAATTCCTGAATGGAATGGAGGTCGTTCGGTTGGCGAGGCGGCAACACCGCGTGGGTGTCGCTCGGTCGCCATAGAACCTGTCAGAGGCGGGATCGGCCTCCGTCGCGGCTTCGGCCATGGCTTCCATTCGTCGGCGGTACGGCGGTCACGCCGCCTTCCTTCCTACGGCCCGCCGTCGTGCCGACTGCCTCCTCCATTCGCCGCGGATGATGAGCCGTGGCCCTCCTCTTGTGGCATGCGTCGATGTACTCGCGGTCTTCCGGGGTGGTGCAAGGAAAGAAACATATCGGAGGGTTCATACCGGGTTTGATAGGCCCGCACCCTCCGCGTTAGCTCACAATATGGAGGATATTAAGGGAGTTCAATAAACAGTTGTATTGAACACAATATTAACCCCAAAAGATTACCCACAATAACCTCCCGCAAAGACGAATGAATTGCGGGTCAACCCGTTAGTCAGTTAACCCACATTTTTCGTGTTATCCAAAAACAGATAAGAGGAAAATCATTTGAATGCATAAATGAATTAAACCCCCTACCTGGAAGAGACGTCTGCTGATGACGGTCGACGAGACCTCCTTCATCATTGTCATCGGTTCGTGACTTAGTGGCGCTCGTCACCGCTCGTTGGGACCAGTCTCATCCTCCAGGTGGTTGGCGTCACGGTACTTTACCAGGGCTTCGTCGTTTGGTGAAGCCATGCCAACACCCCTTCTCGAGCTCCATATAAATAGGAGGGGATAATGAGTGTGAAACACTCGAGGAATTAATGAGGTTCATTTAATTAATTAACCTCCCTAATTCCCAATGGTGCATTTACAAGAAAATAAGAGTCAAGACATTTATTGGCTTGACATGTCACCGGTCCCGCCAGCGCCGTTCGTCCGTTAGATGAAAGAAAGAAAATAAAATAACAAAACATGTTATTTTATAAATCTTTCAAAAGTCCAAAAAAATAACTTTTCACCCGACCTACTACGGTCGATGTTTTGCCTCCATTAAGAGAATCTCGGTGCTGTGGATTCAACGATGCCCTCAGATTTTTAATCCAAGCAACGGTTCAAAAGTTAGAAAATACCGCTCATGCGTTTATTGAACATACCCTAAAAAAAGTTTGTAAAATTATTAACAGTCACCCTCGAACCACGCCGATTGAGGTTAGGCTCTTCCTAAGTGAAACATGCCCCAACAAACCCAACGATACTCGTGGATTTACAATCTGAGTTACTGTTTAAAGGTTATTGATTTTACAATAAAATAATTGCCACTTAATTATTTTATTTAGATCAAAAACTAACTTTCACTGGTGGCCCGCGCCGACCAATGTAAGCATCTGCCTAAAGAGAGAATACCCTCATATGTTCAGCAATGGTCTCATATTTTTAATCCGAGTTACCATTCGTGAGTTATAATCATTTGGAAACAGTACAGGAAAACGGCCGTTTAGCGGTGGTTTTAAAACCATTTCGTGGAGGTTTTTAAACCGCCATGAAAAAACCGCCGCGAAATGCCTTAATTTTTTTTTAAATTTTTTCGAGGATTAGCGGTGGTTTTTTAAAAAACCTCCGCGAAATAGCGGCGGTTTGGGTAAAACCACCGCGAAATGAAAGGAAAAAAATAAAAAAAACACGAGAAACCCCGAAATCACTAAAACAGCCATAACTTTTGATCCGGGCGTCCGTTGGAGCACCACGACTAGTCAAATCGAAGATCATGAAGAGATCTAGAGGCACTTATAATCAAAACCATGAGACGGTCTAAGGTGAGGAAGATATGAGAGTTAAAATAAAGTTGAAAAAAGTTCTCCAACTTCAAACGGCCATAACTTTTGCTCCGGGGGTCCGTTTGGGCTCTACCACATATTAAATCGAAGCCAGCGAAGATAGCTACACACCAATTCAACACAAGAAAGATTTAAAAAAACCCCTCCGAAGGCCTCCGAAACCCCATTTCCGTCACCGGTGTCCTGTCGAACTTGTCTTCAAATAGACCTAACTTTCGATCCGCGTGTCAGTTCAGACTCCTCCACCTACCAGATCGTATCTCATTCCATGAGCTTCAGTTTGAATGGTCACGACACCCAAATGCACTCCTGGATCATAAGTTATGGCCTTTTTAGTGGGTATCGGGTTTGTTATGTTTTTCGATGCCTCGTTTCTAGCACCCGTTCCCCGTCATCTTTTTTTTAAATGGTTGTAACTTCCGATTCGCCTATCCATTCAGACTCTTTCACCTATCAGGTCGAAGATCGTTTCAGGATCTTTGATTTGACAAGTCGCAGATCTGAAACGGACTCTCGGATCATAAGTTATCTCTATTAATGTGAGTCCAATTTTTTTGTCACTTTATGACCGTTTTGACGGGTTTTAACGGTTGCTCCATTTATTACTGTTTATTTGAGTTTCCATGACTTGTTATCTTTATCAATGATTTTTTGTGGGTTATTATGATGATTATGTTGAATTCTTAAGGGGTTTTAGAGAGTTGTCATGAGTTTTCATGAATTCTCATTCTTTCTAATGCCTCATTCTTCATGCTTATTTATCAGTTTTCATGCGTTTTCATGATTTTTCATCCCTTATCACGTCTTTTCATACTTTTTCATGTGTTTCATTTATTATTTATTATTTATTATTTATAATATACTTTTATTTATTTATTATCTATTATTTGTTACTGGTTATTTATTATTTATTATTTATTATTTTATTTATTTATTATTTATTATTTATTTATTATTTATTATATATTATATATTATTTATTATTACTAATAATAAAATATTAATAATAATAATAATATTTGTTACTGGTTATTTATTATTTATATTTATCTATTATTTATTATGTATTATGTATTATGTATTATGTATTATTTATTATTTATTATTTATATTTATTTATTATTTATTATTTTTATTTATTTATTATTTATTATTTATTATTTATTATTTATTATTTATTATTTATTATTTATTATTTATTAATAATAATATTTTATTTATTATGTGTTATTTATTATTTAATATTTATTATTAAATATATATTTATTATTTAGTATTTGTTATTTATTATTATTTATTATTATATATTATATATTATATATTATATATTATATATTATATATTATATATTATATGTTATATATTATATATTATTTATTGTTTATTGTTTATTATTTATTATTTATTATTTAGTATTTAGGATTTATTATTTATAATTTATAATTTATAATTTATAATTTATAATTTATTATTTGTTTATTATTATTTATTGTTTATTATTATTTATTGTTTATTATTATTTAATATTTAATATTATTTATTATTATTATTTAATATTTAATATTATTTAATATTTGTTATTATTTATTATTATTTATTATTATATATAATATATAATATATAATATATAATATATAATATATAATATATAATATATAATATATAATATATTATATATTACTTATTATTTATTATTTATTATTTAGTATTTATTATTTATTATTTATGATTTATAATTTATAATTTATAATTTATAATTTATAATTTATAATTTATTATTTCTTTATTACTATTTATTATTTATTATTATTTATTGTTTATTATTATTTAATATTTATTATTTATTATTTATTATTTATTATTTATTATTTATTATTATTTATTATTATTTATTGTTTATTATTTATAATTTATTGTTTATTATTTATTAGTTATTATTTATTAGTTATTATTTATTAGTTATTATTTATTATTTATTAGTTATTATTTATTACTTATTATTTATTGTTTATTATTTATTATTTATTATTTATTATTTATTATTTATTATTTATTATTTATTATTTATTATTATTGAGTTTATATCTATTATTTATGTATTATTTGTTTTTCAATTAATATATATAAGTATATTAAATTCTGTTTATTAACCACATGACGAGCTTGTTGGAGTGGTAAAATCTTTGGAAAATATGCAAGAGGTTAGGGGTTCAAATCTCACCAAATGCAATATTTCTTTATATTGCATGGGCATGTGCATGGGCATGTGCATGTTCATGGGATGTGCATGCATGGATAAATAAAGTAATATGAAATAAATAAATAAAATACGAAATAAATAAAATAAAATAAATAAAATAAATAAAATAAATAAAATAAATAAAATAAATAAAATAAATAAAATAAATAAAATAAATAAAATAAATAAAATAAATAAAATAAATAAAATAAATAAAATAAATAAAGTACGAAATAAATAAATAAAGTACGAAATAAATAAATAAAGTACGAAATAAATAAATAAAATACGAAATAAATACGAAATAAATAAAATAAATAAAATAAATAAAATAAATAAAATAAATACAAAATAAAATAAATAAATAAATAAATAAAATACGAAATAAATAAATAAAATAAGAAATAAATAAAATAAATACGAAATAAATAAAATAAATAATAAAATAAATAAATAAATAAATAATAAAATAAATAAATAAAATAAATAAAGAAATGAATGAAATGAAAGAAATGAAAGAAATGAAAGAAATGAATGAAATGAATGAAATGAATGAAATGAATGAAATGAATGAAATGAATGAAATGAATGAAATGAATGAAATGAATGAAATGAATGAAATGAATGAAATGAATGAAATGAATGAAATGAATGAAATGAATGAAATGAATGAAATGAATGAAATGAATGAAATGAATGAAATGAATCAATGAAAATATAATTATTTTATTTACGGTTATGCCATTTTCAGGTTTTCTCACAGGTGGTTAGCACCGACTAAAATTAAGTCGCACCTAGGGTAAACTTGCGATCCTAAGTGCAACAGTTCCCTTAGATTTCTAATCTAAGTAACTGTTTAAGAGTTATTCAATTTTATCAGAAAATCTACTTACACGCACTAATTAAACCTAAACAAAACTTCGACGGATCATTTCGGGCACTCCGGGTCTCGGAATCGCACGCCGTCAGATTTTGCATTCTCGAAATAATTAGATATAATTAAAAAAATTAAATGAAATTTCCAAGACATTACAATTATAAAGTTAATGAATTAAAACATTTTCAAAATCCATTTAATGGGTAAAAGAGAACATTGAACATCATAATTTTCAAAAGTAACCGCAAAAAGGGAACCATAAAAAGGACATAAGGTTTTTATAAAAGAAATGTGGATTTGAAGACAAAATATATGTTCTAGAATGGAAAAACCATTTTAAGAAGGATAAATAGAGAAATATAATGGTCACCTGGAATAGAATGTAAATTAGGTTTTAAAATAGGAAGGACAACATTTTAGGGAAGTTCAAATATGGACTTGAAAATATAATCCATTTAAGTGATAATTCTATACTTTTTGGAGAAGAAATATCATTATTTTCCCTATAAAGAGATAAGACCATCAATTAATTTGAAATAATGATAAAATTTAACATTTTATTTCATTATAATTTTTTTGTGTTGAGGTATTCCATTAAAATCATGCAAGAGAAAATGATAAAATATAAACCCTTGATTTCTCCAATTTTAGATACTCTATTTCATTCTTTTTGTGTATTTCAACTAGTTTCCACTTATTTTTATTCTCAAATCCATAATTGTGATTCACCAAGAGGAATTGTTATTCTTTAATCCTTAATAATCAACTCTTAATGGATCATGAGATCTATAAAAAGATGAAACATATGTTCTTGAATAGAAAAACCATTTTAATAAGGAGGAATATGGAAATATAAAGGTCACCTGATATCGAATGTAAATTAGGTTGAAAAATAAGAAGGACAACGTTTTAGGGAATTTAAAATATGGACTTGAAAATATGATCTATTTAAGAGATAACACTATAATTTTTGGAGAATAAAAATCAATATTTTCCCTATAAATAGAGAAGACCATCAATTAATCCGAAATAATGATAAAATTTAACTTTTCATTTCCATATATATTTTTTGGTTTTGAGGTATTCCATTACCATTACGCAAGAGAAAATGATAAAATATACATAGTTGAGTTCTCCAATTTTAGATACCCAATTTCATCCTTTTTTTTGTGTTTCAACTTTTTTCCACCACTTTTTATTCTCAAATCCATAATTTTTATTCACCAAGAGTAATTGTTATTCTTTGATCCTTAATAATCGACTCTTAATGGATCATGAGATCTATAAAAAGATGCAATGTTATTTCTCTTGTCTTTACTAAAACCTTAATGGTTATCACATGGTAAGTGATTTGTCACTGAAAGTGGATAATATTAATTGTTAATATCTTTATATTCATTGTTCCGAAGTCCATAAACATTGTTTTTAGTGCATTACATAAATAGAACTTCATTTCTCATCTAAAATGAAATTAATGTTTAAAATGAAAATTTGGGCCTAGTCATTCATCTATTTGTGGATAGAACAATATTAATTTTCTGAATTTGATATTTTGGGATACTATTTATTACATTATTTGGAACATTTTATCTTTTAGGTCCGATGGATTAATCTCAAAGGAAGATGGATATTTTTGCGCCGGAATGCAGAAATTTACTGGAAAAAGCATAATGGGCCTAAGGCCCATCAAACAAATGTGGGTCCCAAAAACCAATTCTAATGAAGCTCAATTTTTTACAGTAGAAATAGAAAAATATAAGGATCATTTTATTCAACTGTGGCCAGAGCTAATTGCGAAGTTTTCATGGAGATATATGGATCTAAAGTTTACATTTAAATGGTGGGACAAATACGAATGCCCATAAAGTCTTCTCACGATTTCGAGAATAACATTCAAAAGGTTGAACCAAATGACCTAAAATTTGGACAGAGGATAGAGGACACATGGGAGAAGATATTTGTCTTCTACAACCATTGATGATTCAGTAATATTTAATGTCAAATTTGAACGTCCAAATGGAGGATGAATCTGGACAGTTTTCCGGGTCAACTTCGAAATGTCAATTTCCTTTTGATTCTTTACCCTCCTTTTGACTCTATTAATTTTGGGGGGGGGGGGGTGAATTAATTATTGGGGGGTGGAACTAAGGATCTTAATATTCCTATATAAGGAGCTGGTGGTGAAGGGAATAAGCATATGATATTTTAATTTCAATTGTAATTTTCTGCTTTCATTTTGTAATCGTATCGTCAAATTTTCCCATGTAAGTTTTTCTTTCACGTTTAGTATCTTAATAAAAGTTTTTATTGTTCTTTTCTATTTATTTTAATTTTATTCACACGTTGATACCATTGAATCTAGGTGTGAATTTATTCACACCAACACTTGTGAATTTCTCACACAACAGTGGAGTGTACATTTTTCTTAATGTTTTTCTTCATCAATCCCGCTTCTTTAAGTCGACTTCCCGCTTACATTAATAGAATAACATCAATGAAGGGGTAAACTTTTATGGGTTGATCCTAGGGAGTCACATGGGGTGTATTGAATTTTATTATATTTTCTTAAATTCTTAATTTTTTTTCTTTATTTTAAGAGTTCTTTCTTTGATTTATCTTCTTCTTTGTCTTTACCGACTTTAACGACAACACATTTTGAGTGCTAGTATGATCCAATTCCATAGAGTGATCATAAAAGTGTTCCTCTAAGTGCATTGGTGATTAGCCTTGAAATTGTGTATGGATTAAATTAGAGAATTATGTTGAGAAATTATTTCATTTATTGGATACCTCTTGAACTAAGATGAGTCGATCCAATTTCTAGGATCAACTCTATGGAATTGGATCGTACTATCACTCAAAATGTGTCGTCATTAAAGTCAGTGAAGACAAAGAAGAAGATAAATCAAAGAAAAGAACTCTTAAAATAAAGAAAAAATTTAAGAATTTAAGAACATCAAATAAAATTCAATACACCCCATGTGACTCCCTAGGGTCAACCCATAAAAGTTTACCCCTTCATTGATGTTATTCTATTAATTTAAGTGGGAAGTTGACTTAAATAAGTGTGATTGATGAAGAAAAACATTAAGAAAAATGTACACTCCATCGTTGTGTGAGAAATTCACAAGTGTTTGTGTGAATAAATTAACACCTAGATTCAACTATATCAACGTGTGAATAAAATAAAAAGAAATAGAAAAGAAGAATAAAAACTTTTATTAAGATACTAAATGTGAAAGAAAAACTTTCATGGGAAAATTTGATGATACGATTACAAAATGAAAGCAGAAAATTACAATTGAAAGGAAAATATCAGATGCTTATTCCCTACACCACCAGATCATTATATAGGCATATTAGGAGCCTTAGGTCCACCCCCAACAATAAATTCACCCCCAACAATTAATTGAGTCAAAAGGAGGGTGAATAATCAAAAGGAAATTGACATTTCGAAGTTGACCTGGAAAACTGTCCAGATTCATCCTCCATTTGGACGTTAGAATTTTACATTAAATATGGCCGAATCATCATCGGTCATAGAAGAAAAATATCTTTATCCATGTGTCCTATATCAGCTTTCCAAATTTCATGTCATTTGGTGCAACCGTTTAAATGGTATTCCCGAAATGGTGAGAAGAATTTATGGGCATTCATATTGGTCCCACCATTTAAATGTAAACTTCAGATCCATATATCTCTATGAAAACTTCAGAATTAGCTCTGGAAATAGTTGAATAAAATGATACTCATATTTTTTTTATTTCTACTTTAAAAATTTGAGCTTCATTGGGTTTTATTTGTGGGACCCACATTTGTTTGATGGGCCTTAGGCCCATTATTCTTTTTCCATTAAATTTCTGCATTCCGGTGCAAAAATTTCTATCTTCCCTTGGGATTCATCTATCAGACCTAAAAGATAAAATGTTCCAAATAAAGTAATAAATAATATCCCAAAATATCAAATTCAGAAAATTAATATAATTCTATTCACAAACAGATGAACGACTGGGCCCAAATTTTCATTTTAAACATTAATTGCATTTAAGATGAGAAATGAAGTTATATTTATTTAATGCACTAAAAAAATGTTTATGGACTTTAGATCAATGAATATAAAGATATTTACAATGAATATTAACTTCTTTTAGTGACTAATCAATAATATAATACATAAAATGAATAAAACTTCATAAATATATAAAATATTAGTAATGTTACCAAAATTTAAACATAAATCATTATATAAATAACTAAAAACTATTTCATATATTCTAAGAAAAAGCTGAAACCCTATAGTCAGAATGTGTTGAAAAAAAATTCAACTAAATTCAAGTTATCATCAATATCAGAACATAACTGATTAATAATTATGTCACATACCCAAAAGGATATCCATATAATAAAATTTATGTCCTCAAAATATAATATTTTTCTGCCCAAAATAACCATCACACTAAATAATTTTTTAAAACTATGGTTTATGTATACCTAAATCATTTATAAAAATCTAGTAATTTATTTTCAAAATATAAGTAATCACTTTAAATTTATAATCCCATTAATCGTAAAAAACTGGCATTGATATATTTGAACATATAATAATATATAAACATTTAAATCCTTTCATATGATTAAACAATATCATAACTCTTGTAACCATATACATAACACATCAATCATTCAACATTATTTAAAAAACATAGGCCTATATTTCTAGGTTATTTCCTAATACTTCCTATAATCAAAAATATAAATTGTGTCCTCAAATTCACCAATCTCAATATAGTAATGTTTACAACATTAAATATATATAAATCATACCATTTAAGTATATATATCACCATACTTTCCAATCCCAATTTCAAGAAATGATTCCCTATAATCTACCTGGTGGATTCCATACATTTTCAGAATGCCTCAAAACCTTGAAAATTTCCTCTAATTCATTTATCAATGCAAGGATATTAGATCATGATTAAAATGTATATTTATAGGGAAAAATATATAAACAATCCCATGTTTTGAATATATAATTTGGATATATAATCTCAAACTTGTTTCCTAAAAAAACATTGGAATATATTTTTATATGATTTTTTCAAATTAGGGAATGTGTTTATAAGAATAAAAAATATGATAATAAGTGAATTTCATAATATTCTTGGAGGTCTTCCTACAGTATAGCTATATAGAGTGTTTTAAGTCCTTTTTTTGAGTTACCCATAGTTAAATCTTGATAAATTCCATTATCGTATTTCAAAAAATGGGAATGATGAGATAATTGTTTTTTCAAAACATGGTCAAATGTCTCCCAAGTTACTTCATGATATCGACTTATAGAAGAGAAATGGGATACACTATAAATTTATTTAAGTAAGATGAATAACAGTGACTATTTATAAATCACATGAGGATTTTGAAATTATTATGTGAAGTGAATCCTCTGGAAGAGAAAGGATGTTAGTGTTTTACTTAAGCCCATCCATCAAGAAGAAGAACATTTACCAATAAAAAATAAATTATTAAGTAAAATTCAAATAAGTTTTCAAATAAATTTGAGTGAATAAGTAAATAAAATTTATTAGATAATGTTGTGAATGTTTTATTCTAAGATACAATTCCATTATTCTATGAATCTTTGGATTCACAATTAAATCACGATATGTTACCTTAAGTTTGGTTCTCTTATACTTATCAACCTAATCATAACAGAAACAAAATTCATCTTAATATGCTACCCATTATTCTCATAGAAGTAATATAACATATGATCCCACATTAACATATTAAACCTTTATTTTTCACCATCAAACAATATCATATATTCTAATTTTATCTAAACCCTTTCCCCGATACCAAGTACAATGACCCTTTACTTTAATAACACATATATATGAATATAAAAGAATAGTTTTAACATTTTTACATTATCATGATCTTTTAGGTTTATATTATTAGTGAATTATGATAAAAATTACATAACAAAGAGGACAATTCCACATAGTGTATATTATTTCCACAAAATAGTTCTTTATGTTTACACCCATGTTTCATTCATGAAATTTTATCTTCATTTAAAATGAGTCACCATAAAAAACATAACCATTATAAAATATCAAATCCTACTTATATCCTATGAAATAACATTTTAGAATGTTAGACAAGTAAAATAAATCTCAATAAGCATATATGAATAGTGGAAACCTATTAGTCTTGTGGAAAACATGAAAACCAATGAAAATGTTTACCCTTTTCACAATAATGTTTTTAGAAAATAAATTAAAAATATCCACATTATAAAATAAACCCTTTCTCAATGAAATCATAAAAACCCATTTAGAAAACCTAAAAAATAAATCATTATAAGGCATGTTTTAATTCATGAAACATTTCTTTGAAAATGAACCTTACACATTTAAAAGTTTATAAACATTAATTACCTAATTAAATCAAAATTATTCTATAAAAACACTTTTTGAAATCATAATATATGTATCTTAGAGCATCATATACATAACACATAGTCACTTATTTTTATCCCATATAAGAATAAGTTAATCTTAGTGAATTCTGTAGGATTAACCAATACATTTTTCTCCCTTATTTTCACCTTCAATGTAAATATCATTAACTAATGCATTGGAGAGATATATTCGGATCATCCATAAGAATGATATATATTGGGTTATCCCATCATCATATATAATTCTCAATTACCATGTCATAATTTTTTTTTCATTATAAAACCTTATTTTAATTTATTGTAAAATACTTTCCATTTTCACATAATGATAAAAAAATATATATTATTTCAAAACTATTAAAAATAAACCAAAAAATAGAATATCGAGAAATGTGATCATCTTTGGAAACCCATGTTAACTTATAGATGAATAATGAAAATGAATAATGGATTTTGAAGTAGGAATATGTGGTCAATAAGTATATTTTAAAAACTATTATTTTTTTTAACTTTTGTAAAAATATAAAAATAACCCATATGGAAGATATTATAAAGGTCAATATTCAGGCCTTTGTAAAGAAAATATAAAAAGAATCCATTTTATCATAAATTAGAACACTCTTGAAAATTTTAAAAGTACCTCATCATGGAAGAAAATGAGTTTGAAGTAAAAAATTAAAAAATAATAAAAAATGTCCCTTACTTAGTATCCTGGCTAGTTTTGATGATATGTCTACCCTTCTGAATAATAAAATTATATTATTTGTTTTGAAACTATCTAGAATATTTTTCATATTAATTACATTATCATTATTCTATTTATTTAATTTTTTCTATTTTTTATTTAGTTATTTAATTTTTTAATTTTACATTATATGTTTTCAAGACTTTCATTTTATGACCTCAAAATAATATCAGTGTATTGACCTCTTTCAAATGGGTTATTCTTATATTTACTAAATAATAATAAATATTTTATAATTAAAATATTATTTCATTATATAAAATATTAAAACCAACCATTTATGTTTTTTATGAAAAATTAATGACATCGTTTCATAGAGATGGTAGTCTATAAGTATGCATGAAAAAACATTTTCATTTTTCTACTAGGTGGTAATGAAATAAGGTAAATAACTATTTTAATTTCAATTGTAAAGAATATTTAATAAATTTAATATTAATTAATTATTTTTATCCATATGATAATACTTATATAGTGTAAATGAAAAATAAGTCACACAACTCTGTGCATCTGGTAGTCCGCACATATACAGGAGAGACATTATCATTAGCCAACATATAGAAAGATGATAATTTAAGTAATATATTATCATTAAAGAATCATAATTATGATATAGATATCATATATATCCACTTTATTGATCATTTTAACCTTTCATTTAATTCAGTGATGAAAAATGATAAACATCACTTCGTGGAGGTGGTAGTCCATATGAACACACGAGCATTGTGTTCATTTCCTATATGATGGAAAATGATATAAATATTTCTTATACTATAATCATAATAATATTTAATTATATATGATATGTTTATAACTATATTTTAATATAGTTAAAGAAAATTTTAAGGAGGTAAAAGAAGAAATAAACATAACACACTTGATTAATAATTATACTTCTTTTTTGGAATACCACCCATGCCTTAAAACTTAAGCCTTATTTGGATGATATTTCAGAGATAAAATGACCTCTATGAAATTTTAAAGTGATTTGGGAAATTATTTTGGAAATAATTGGTTGAGATAAATTTCTAAAAGTGCATGAATAGGTGGGGATATGATGTGCCCTTTTATAAGTAAACGGAGAAGCACTCTTTTAATTAATCAAATATTTAAAATAATATAATGTCTTATTCATGGTAATTTTTCTCTAAAACTATCTAATTTTCAAGAAAATATGTTATTGATTGTAATGAAATCAACCAATATGAATTAAATAATATTTTTGGCCTTATAAATTAGTTTTTACATTAATAAACCTGTTTTCCCTTTACAATGGTAACTAAAATTTCACTTGGTAATTATTAATTAAAACTAAAAATAAATTAAATAAATTCAAAAAATATGGAAATTATTATTTAAAATATAAAATTAATTTTTTATTATTTAATTTATAAATGATATGTAAAATCATTTTAATATATATACTCAAAACAAAATGAAAAATCTTTTTAGATAAATACTCATTTTAAGCATAAAAATATTTTTATATAAAAATAAAATATAATGATGATTCCTAGGGAATTAATTGTAATATTTTAAAAAAATGAGACTTATTTTTATTTAAAAATAATCAAAAATATAAAAAAACCTTGTAAATATTTTATTTAAATAACCGAACCAAAAGTGTTATCATTTGAATAAAAATGGTTACCCTAATTCCCAAAAATGTTAAACATAGATTATAATATAATAATTTTATTTTAAAATAAATTATATTAATAAATAAATTTATATTTATTGTTTAAAAATTATTAATAAACTTTAATTTCATTATTATATAATAATAATTTAATAAATATGAAAAAACATTCAAATTCAGTATTATTATTATTCACTTAAAAATGAATATTTTTGGAAAAGTACAAAAAATATATCTTAAGGATATTTTTACACGATAATTTAAAAAATATGTTACATTTTTTCAAGCACAATTTTTTCTAGTGTATTAAATGAATCATAATATTAATACCCAAAATTAAATTAAAACAATTTTATATGAAAATGTATTTTTGAAATTAATGGAATTTATACTCATTAAATATATATTAACCAAAATTAGATGAATATTAATATATTAGTAAATATTCTAAGATATCATATATTTTCATAGTCATATTTTTAATGTGATTAATTTATTATGATAAAATTAAAAATACATTGAAAACTTTTCATTGATTTTTTTATTTTAATAAAATAAAATTATTTAATTTTTTAATAAATATTTAGGTATTTTATATATTGAAAATATAATCACAACATTAATATATCTATAAATTCTAAATAATCAAAATGAACATATGATCCCAACATCCATTTCACATTCTTAGATAATCTCACATTAATCCCTAAAATCAATACTTATAACGATTTCTTCCAATAAAGGTTATAATTCTATGACTTTAATCTCTAGTTTTAATCAGGATTATGTTCTTTATATAAGACCACAAGGATGCATATTATATTATTTATATAATTTTAATTTTTTAAAAAATTATATAAAAATTATTTTTATTACTATTTATTATTATAAAATCTCCATAATGTCTTAATATTTATCCATAATTGAAATATTTTATATCAATAAAACATACAACCTTCAATTTTAGGTCAGAGTTGTTTATAATATATGTTATAGGAAAATTTTTATTTAAATAAATATAAATTATAAAATCTCAAGGTATTGAATAAGTTACACTACCTCACAAATATTCTCTTCAGAGAAGAACTCTTCAATGGGGTGGGATGAGTCAACATGGTTGTCCAATGGTAGGAAAATCCAACTGATCTGGCTTGATAAAATTTTTTCGATGTCTCACTTATCTAGATTATCTAGGTAAATATTATAAATAATATGCATCTATTATATGAGATAATGTCAATCTATAGCACTATTAAAGTGAATATGAAGGGTAACATAATAAAAAAAATAATGAAATTTGATACAAGAATTTATAAATGAAATTTCATTAAAGATATGAAATAGAAAAAATTTGTTTTTTAGTGGTTGTATTGTTTTTACAAGGAAATCTATAATACTAATAAATCATATGGAATTACATGAGGATACCACTCAAATCTTAATAATATATCAACACAAACAGCATAGTTTTAGGAATCACACATGATCTCAAAGGGGAGATCCCACCTAAGTAACAAGAGAATTTATGGGGATGTTAAATTCCTTTTTAGTGAATTAAAATAATCTATGTAATTATCAATAAGAATAAACTATAAATATTTTTGTAAAAAAATTTAAGATAAGTGTGATCTTTCTTTGATATATAATTAATCAATGTTAAAAACTTTCATGAGATATGAAATATTCCACCTCATGAACACATTTGGTCTATAAAAGTGAGGAGGTTATATAAATTTTTTATTTGTCACCTTTTATTCCATATGAACTGAAGACAATCCCATGAAATATCCCTCACTCTACCATGAAATGGAATTTATCATAATTTAATAAGTGATATTAATCAATGAAACAACATATTATATAAACTAGTAATTCCAAACAATATTAAAGGAAGTTATATATGTATTATAATCATAAATGAAAACATCCATGAAATACCTAAGTTACTCATAGAATATCCTATTCAAATAATGTTGAGAGGGATAAGTGGTATTAAATAAGAAAAAAACATTATCCAATATTAAAATGTACCAAATGGATTGGTATATGTTATATATATTTTTTTAAATTCTGATTAAATATATATATTTTAAAATAAAATTTAAATATATTTAAGAAATCAATGTACCTAGATAAATGTAGACTCACTGAGGGGGTGATTGGGTGAATCAATAATCATTTTTATTTTACAAGAATATTTCTTACCTTGGAAAGGAAATTTTATCTAATCTTTAATAATTGTTATAGTTCCAATCCAATCAAATATAAATCTCAAACTCACATATTGTATGTAAAAAATATAAAGAGATATCAGGTCTCAATAATAACTGGGTTCAGTAAAGTTTCCTCTTCCTTTCCATGTTGGTTATCCCCCAAATATGGATTTCATTACTAACATATTTCAGGATTACAGTGGCATATGTAAGAACTATTTATACACCCTAGTAATCACTATTCTAGATAACACTAGTTTAACCCCCCATAAATATGATATTATTCTAAATTAGTTTATACCCCACAACTCTCCTAACCGTATACGCTTTCTTCATAGTCGGTTATTCTATAGGCATGTTTGATCACATTCTCCTATGTACGACATTCAAAATCTTCAACAACTCTCTTAAGATCTTTATGGCCATGAAATATCCTACTATACGTTAGAAGACCTTTATATTTTTAATCAAATCTATTCCAAATATATTCAAAAAATATTCCATTAAAATTTCCATCAAATAAACCTTTTTGAAGTATACCCTCAATTTAATGGGTCTTTATCCAATAAATCCCTTTCTTATGATTCTCAACTCAATGAAATTCAATATGATAAGATCTATTTGAGGTACTTTTATCTAATGATATTAGTATGAAGATTATATGACTAATGAAATATGCTCAGTTTGATAAACTACAATCAACCTAGTAAAACATCTATTCATAAACTTAAGGAATTTTTTTTCTTTATATCGTGATTCTTGATCCTATGTCACTTTTACTCTATCTGATGAAACTCAGCACAATTGAACTCTTATTCAACCTTGAAGGATCCTTGGTTATATTTTCATAGAAAAAATACTTTAGCACTTCCACCACTTCTCATGTAAAATAGTACAATACTGTTATAATGTTTTGCCTCTATTTTATAGGCCTTTTTCTCAGGATAAAAGGTGAGATACAAAAAAATTATTTTATTGATAAACCAAAATCTAAATTAAAATTATCCAACTATTTTGAATTTCATTTGACGCTTCTCAAATATTATAGAATATTATTGAAGGATATTTCAAACTCAAAGTATGTAACTATATATGAATTTATTTAAAATAAACGTTTAAGAAACTTCATTAAACATCACTAACCATCAAATGAAAAAAACATTTTAAAGAATAAATTCTCATATTCATTATTTAGAAATTTATAAACTATTTATAATTATTATTATAACTCCTCTCTCGGATGAAAAAACTCCTTCCTCCATTCAATGGACTTAGAGACATTCATCATCGGATAGAAATAGTTTTTATTTCTCCTTTTTAAGAAACCTTACTCTAATGTAATCATCATATGTTTTTCTGATGAAATATCATATCTCCATATAATGGATATTCATAACACTCCCCCATTGATGTATCATAACTCTATTTTAATATTTCTATCAACTTGATAAATATTTATCTAATGACATTAAAAAAATTACACCCATTAAATCTTTTCGGTATAGGTCTGATGAATTTTCCTCAACCATTGAATTATTATATATATCTCAATTATTCACTCTCCTTGTATTTCCACCATCTGATATCTTTGATAAGCTATCCTCCTCCTAATGACTTTGTACAATCACAACTTCATAGATCACTTTCCACATAGCTAAAATTAACCCCTTATAAATCAGTCCTTGATCTGATGATAACTTCTCTAAATCATCCATCTGATAAAATATTCTTTGACTCTTATATCTAATCATTCTTCATGTGGTCAATTGAATCTCAACCCTTGTACAGTTAATCAAATTTTTTTCTCCTTATAATCAAAATGGTTATCTATTTCGAATAATAATGTACACCCTCAACTTTTTATACCCATTAAATTACCCCACTATATAATTCACCCACATTTCAATTCCTAAATTAGATTGAATAAAATAACCTCCATTATTATTAGAACTTGAAGATCATTACAGTATCTTCTAACTCAAAGAAGCTTCCCTAACATAGTTAAGTAAATATTCTTACTCTCTATATAGATAGTTTCTTAGATGAATCTTGTAAATTATATTCTCTCAATCATTTCAATTTTTCATAAGAAAATTTATCTATAAACACATATTGATATATTGAAAAAAATGAAACCAAACTCACCTTTGAAAAAAATATCCCCCTTTTTGTCAATATCAACATAAAACATAAAATATCTTCAAAGTAAATAGATTTTCTCAATTATTTCACCTCATATGATATTTTCATTTTATTTCTACCTATATTTAATTTCCCATCCTTATTGAAAATAAAATGAAAAGGGTAACATATGAATCATCAAATCACATCTTATATAGACTTAGAATCTTTTAAAATCTCTTCGTGAGAAAATTATTAATGCATCAGTTTCTAAATAAATAGACTTTAAATAAATTCCTCTAAGTCTATATGGGAGAACCTGGTGTAAAAAAAGAGTTTATAATTAAGTTAATCAATGTTATCTGTGAAAATTGTTCCATTTAATACTTTCATAAATATTCATACAATATATTTTTATTTAGGGAATTTTTTTCATGTTTGTTAAGGAAAAACCAACACCCGTCTTAACAAATATAATGAAATATTTCATTTCTATAAGCATAATCCCCCCATCACATCATCTCTATTATTATCCCTATTTTTTTTAAAAAAAAGTGTGATGTGATAATTTTTGAAAACTTTTTTATTACATTTTTCTTTAGTATAATTTTGTGTATCCACCATATTTCTATCTATAGAAATTTGATCTAACCAAATAATTATACACTCTTTAATTCCTTGATCAACTTTCTTACCCTACTCAGTATTATTTTTGACTCAATAAACAGTCTAGAAAAATGTGTTTATATATTATCATTATAGAATCCCCATGATTTATAAATTTTTTCTAGTATAGACAATTCATACCAATATAAGAGTTCTCTATGCTCAAAATTATGACAACAATGGCACTTTACTATGAATCTTCTTCTCTTATTTTATAATATTTTATGTTTATATTTATGAATATGCGAACCTTTCTATTTTTTAGTGAAACCACCACTATTTTGGACACTTCTTGGGGAATAGTTATTCTATATCATTTACCATACACCTTTGGTGTGGTGGTATTATCATAATTTTTAAAATCCATAATTTTTAGGAATTTGAATTGAAACATGTAAAAATAATCAAATAATCATTAATACAGTCATATGTTTCTAATTTATGGGATACCTTCCTATAGGAGGATGTTTCTATGTGATATGTTGATGATATCTTTATCTTAATTCTAAAAAAATGATTCTTCTTATTTTCTTAACTCTAAATTTTAACTAGTGTGGAAAAATATCTTTCTTGAAAACATGGGAAGTACATGCTCATGGTGATTCTTGATCCTTCAATGTTACCTCCAAGTTAAACCAATTTATGTTGAGGGTGTTCTTTTCATCCTCAACAGATCTCATCCTATATTTCCAATCCTATTTAAACTTATTTATTTTTTCTTTATGAATTTTTCTTTAATTTTATAATAAGTATTCAATCTCCTTCATCTATTTTTATTTAACCACTAATTGTGGAGATTTGAAATCCATAGAAGCTTTGTGTAATTTTTTGAGTGTATATAAAGATTATACAAAAGAATCTCATTATAATATTTCTCAAAATCATCACATTTAAGTTTTTATTCATCAATAATAATGGATTTATACAATACTTATACTAGGTCAGTGATAGTGATACACTTTTCGAAAATATTACATAGTGTATCCTCTATTTATTAAACATTCTTTTCTATATTTTAATTATAAAAATGAAGTCCCTTGATATATTTTATCACTTCTTTGGGAACATTATTTAGATATAATCTAAACTCATATTTAATATATTTGAATGAAATATATTACCATAGTTTGAACTATATTCACTAGAATAATCACAATCAAAAGAATTATTCCATCTTATAATTATCTGATTACCTTAATTTACAGGTGTTTCTCAATTTACATATTGATTTTATTCATCTTACTTGTATATTTTTTCTTCCTATTTCTGTGTTCCTTTGAATAAATTTATATATTTTCATCCTCATGAGTAATTTTTTTATCTCCAACCTCAATAGAAAATTGGATATTTCTGATGGTACCTTCCCTCTGATACCAATTGATGTTCCAAAATCAAGGTAAGATTACCAATAGGGGAGGGGTAAATCTGTGATCAATTTTATTTTACAAGAATGTTTCATATCTTCTTATGGAAACATTTAATATTCTATAAGACCTATTAGAGTTATGATACACTTAAATATATATATTTCAAACTCACCTATCATATTAAAAAATGTTAATAGTGATTAGAACACAATATTTACAAGGATCAATAAAATACTAAACCCTTTCCATGTTGGTTATCCACCCAACATGGATTCTTTTGCTAACTTCTTTCAAGATTACAAAGGAATTTAAAATGACAGGTTCAATACCCCAATAATTTTTACTCCAGCTAACCCAAGTTCTACCCCCCAATAATAATATCTTCTTATATAGTTTTTTACAACCCCTAAAGTTAATAACTATATCAACTTTATTCAAAGATGGTTATACCCCCTAGGAAAAATCATTTTTTGTAATTGGCTACAAGATCTTCCCTTATGCTTTTTTTGGTCCCTGATAAAAGGATTTTATCTTTACCCACAATCAATTTGGATCACCATAACCTATTTTCAATCACTAATATCTTCAAAAAAATATAAATAGAGTTTGATGACCTAAATCTCCCCTTTCCTTAGGAATAAATCGATAAAATTAATATCAAATATTATATAACTTGTTTTTAAATATTAATAAACAACAAATATCTAATCAACCTTGGTATCATATTCCATCTATCTAATTGGTCTGAATCTAATGGGTCCCCATCTAATGCTGCTTAACTCAGTTTGATTTAGTACAAAATGATTTGTTTGATGCACATATATCTAATTTTATTAGTCTGATGCTTATTTATCCAATGAAGAAAACTCAATATGATTATATTCTTAAACCAAATTGAAACTCTAATCATAAACTCATGTACATAGCTTCATATTCATAAAATAATTCTCATTTCAATACAAATTCTTCTTTGTTTGATTGAACACGATCTGATGAAACTCTTCTTCAACCAGGTAAGAATCTTGGTTGATTCTAATAGAAGAAATCTATTAATAATTCCTACCATGCATGTGTTAAATAGTTTATTACTCTTATAATATTGAATCCCCAATGTATAGGTTCTCTCCTCAAGAGAAAATGTAGGAATCCAAATGTATTTTCCCAATCAACTAAATTTAAAATCCAAATCCTCCCACTCATTTTAATTTCATCAGATAATACTCAAATATTCTATAACATTATTGAAGGATCTTAAGAAATCAAAATAGGCAACCTTCGATGAATTTCCTTAAACATGGTGTTAATTAACTTCTTAAAATATCCATTATATTTGGTAATATTACAACATTTGAATGAACATCTTAGCATATTCATTATTGAGGACTATAAAAACACATTGTAATGATCATTTGATCTCTTTTTTTAATAAAAAACCCTTTAACCTCTATCGATAGACACATAGACTTGTCATCCGATGGACCTGCATTTGGTTTCCCTTTATTAGGAAACCTTTGATCGATATAGTTTACATATGTTTACTTGATGAAATCACATATATATTTTTTAGCTGATCATCATATTACTCTATGACTATTGTAGCTCAACTTTATTATAAAATTTGTACCACCTTGATAAATAGACATTTAAAGACATCTTAAATATCCATAGTTTAGTTCACTAGAGTGTATGTTTGCTGAATCTTCCTTAACCATTGTATCATTTTTTATTTCCCTATATTTTTCTATACTCATATTTTATCTATGTAATATATTTGATAATATATCCTCTATATAATGACTGGGTGTAGATGAGACTTTATAAATCACACTCCGAATAGAAGAAACTCAAACCTTATAACTCAAACCTCTAAAAAATAAGTTCTTATTTGATTACTCCATCCAATAAAAAATTCTACGACTCCTACATCATTTTATTTTAGATCCAGTCTCATGAATCTCAACATTTGTATAGATGATCTCATTAGGTCTCTCTATCCTATCACATTGTATTATCTTTTCAACAACATTTTATAACCTCATCTTTATACAACATTTATCTTTTACCACTATATAAATCACTTAATTTTTACTTTTTTCATTTGATTGAATCATGATAACCTTCATGATGTTTTAAACTATAATATTGACACAATATCATTTGAATCATGGAATGTTTTTCAACATAGGTAACTAAACATTCTTACTATCTATAATTAATTTGTCTATCATGACTCCTATATGATCTATTCTCACAAAATTCTCTATGTTTCTCAAGAAACTTACTCTATAAACACATATTGATATATTGAAAACAATGATACCAAAATCACATAAGAACAACAAAAATAATAATAATATGACTTACTATCCATGATTTATAACATTTTTTTAGTAATAGGTAGAGTAAATTTTCCCTTTATTATGGATAAATTTATCTGATAATAGTAAAATAAAACTCACCATATATTTTTAAAATGCGTAGAAACTAATTTATTTATTTAATTATTAATATAATTCTTATTTTCATAGGAAAATTTTTCCATAGAATGGTCAATTTTTCCTCACATATGAGATAAATGATCCCAACAAAAATTAATTATTTCACCTTCACTTTTAAGACTTTTATAACGGTTGGGATTTAACCCCTATTTATTTTACCTTATTTTCTTTTCCTCATCTTCTAATAGAATGTTATGCATACAAAGTGATGGTCTATTCCTTATAATTTTCATTATTTTCAGTTCTATATCCTTTTTATACACACTTAAATGGTCTATAAATATTAATTCCTAAATGGGAGTGAGGATTCTAGAAATAATGATTTCCATTATTTAATTTACACATGATAAAAAAATAAAAAAATAGAAGGATATAATTTAAATTCTAATAATGATGGTTTTCTTATTGAGGGAAGAAATTTGAGTGGAGTGTGGTCATTGACACTTGATATCTACTAATTTTTATTCAATATAGAAATAAAATTAATGAAAATGATATTTTTATAATCATTTATGACCATAGGTACCTATAAATGAACAAACTCATCATATAAAATAAAATTATTACATTTTTTATTCTATGAAATAATTAACATTTTAATTGAAACATGTTTTTTTCAATTTTTGAAAAAAATCTAAATAGGGGTTAAGAGAATAATATAAGGAATTTGTGTTATTTAGGAGCACATCCATTGAATATACTGAAGTGTAAAGTACTATTTACATAGGAATTTTATTTCACCAAGAATATTGAAACTTACTTTTTATCCCCCAAAGTCCATGGATTATGTTCCATTATGAATGTTGATGATTAGATTCACTATTTTAGGAAAAGTAATTCCATGCATGCAATGAATATTTCACTGGGTTTGGGTATATACCATATCAAGGATATTAAATATCATCGGTAATATGATGTTACTTTCTGGCATAGGAAGATACTCGATCAACTAGTTTAGTGAGTTTTTCACTAGTTATCATATATATGATGATTCCCAAGAGTTAAGTCATTACAACCTACAAATAAGTATAAAAATAGGGAGGAATCATGTTAATATATTATCCAAACATAATCATCAAATAAAAAAGTAAAGTCACCCAAATTTTGTAGGGTTTAATATATGTTCTTTCATCCTAGAATTTTTTTTCCATTACAAGTTATATCAAGTCTAAGACTTTCCTTCCAAGGTCTACCCTCTCATACCATTTTATTTGATTTTGTTTGGAATAAATATCTTTAAAAAATTATCTTAGTGAGGAATTTATTTGACTAAATCCAAAAAATGAATATTAAATTTCAAAATATTAAATGTTTATGTGATATCCTTACCAATTAAATTATAAATATTTTTCATGTATTTATAAACACATTAGGGAAATATAAGGGGAATGAAATAATGAAGTGAGTCAATAGTGATTACACTTTACATTTATTGTTTTCTAAATATTTACTTGGGTATTTTTATTATCAGGAAGAAGAAAATGGGTTTCCATTGAACATACAGGTTCTATTATTCCAATGTTGTTACATACTGTAATTTCACATAACATATCTTTTCCCTTAATATTAATAATAGGTTGGGAAGGTATTATTATAGAACCTTACATCATGATCATCCTAGTGGTTTTTTAAAATTATCCAAACATGAGTTTAGAAATAAAGTATTGTTGATTGTGGTTTCTATGGAAAATAGAGGTTCTTTGATTCCATTGACTCACTAGGTCCTTGTGAATTGGTTTATAATTTATATAAATAAAAGGGTTTCACCATATAGGAAGAGGATGATTATGTGTTCATTTTACCTTGTGATACTATTTTATTTTAGGATAACTTGAGTTTCCACCTTTTTGGAATCGTGGTTATCCTTTCCACTAAGGATTGAGATTTTACCTGAAGTTATAATTATTAAAAGGTTTTATTAATAAAATATATTTTAAGAAAATATTACTATATATGACATAGATGAATTCCAATGTTGTGTCATTATTTAGAAAAATTTCTACTTTCAGTAAAATATTAAAATTTAAATGAACATGAAAAGATTGAAAGTTATGTTTATCTTAAGAAAAATATCTTAATAGTGATACTATTTCATCCTTTTAATTATCCACATTTTATTCTAATGATGAAATATTTAACTCATGTACTCTTCGAGTGGTTTTATCACTCATTTTCAAAAATTTTGATAATTTTTTTATCATGTTCGATATTAATTTATAAGTGATAGAAGGAATTTGTTTCCACTAGGAAAACTCCTGCTAAAATATATATCATGCCATAATTCATTGGGCCAAGTACTTAATAGTAGTATTTTATTTCAAATTATTCACTAATTTGGTGGTGGATAAAAGTAGAGAAAATTTATTAAAATCACTCATAAAACTCATGAAGGGTTTCTCCTTGTGATTTCCAAATGCAAAAAATTTCTTTTATAATTTATGTGATTTAGAATTATGAGATTCATTTCTCTAGAATGATTCATTAATGTTAAGTATAGTCACCAATTATGGAAGGTATATAGTGTAACGTCTCCATTTTTTAATGTAAATATTTAGAATATATCTAGTAGTATTATTAGAGCTAGGTGTTGAGATAATTCAAAATTATAAGGATCGATGATCCTAGTATTGATATTATAATGTGTCAGGTATCTTAAAATCATGTGCACACATTTTTCTTGAAATAATGGAATAAATTATGAAAGGGAACTTATATAATAAATATAGAACATTCATTGTGTCTAGAATGTGGGTTTTACCTTAGGCATGGAAAAACCTTGGTCAACGTTAGGAATTTTTCCCAAAACTTATTATGGATGAAAATAATGAATTATTTTAATTCATTCATTTTTTTAGCGTAACAAACTAAATCTTTACCTTTTGGAACACTCTTATGGAAAATTACCAGGTATAGTTTCATAATCTAAATGATTTAGAGAGATAATTAGAGGATGTCATAGAAAACAACAATGACTGATTGAGGATTATTTTTCCAATTTAGTTCATGGATCTCTCCATATATGGTGATGTAGATTGTTCTTCATCAATGATCAATACAACCCAAGGAAGGGTTTTTTTTGTGATTTATTTCCCCATTTTTTTATCTCATGATGAACATGATTTTAATTAACTAATATATTGATTCATAGGATGATCATGTTATAGGAGTTGGTTATTTTACCTAGTATTTGGGGAATTATTATTAAATTATTTATTGATGTTATTAAATCATCATTCTATCTATAACAAATTGAGTCCAACCTGAAC
The DNA here is from genome assembly GCA_963277665.1 of Viscum album. Lineage (NCBI taxonomy): Eukaryota > Viridiplantae > Streptophyta > Magnoliopsida > Santalales > Viscaceae > Viscum > Viscum album. The sequence continues at coordinate 946,371,974 of OY728139.1, read as the reverse complement.
ATGGATGAGTTTCATTCCTCATTTTTTTTATTTTTAAACCCTCTCATTTCACCACATTTTCATCGCTACCAATAGCAATGAACAATACTTTGAAAAATAATTGGTATTCTACCATTACACAACTATTCTTTGGCACATTGAATCGATATTTTGGGTGAAGTTCATGATCGAAGGTGAAATTGAAGTGAGATGATAATGGTGGTCACTTTGAGTTAGATCAGATTGAATTGGAGTTTCCTCAATTTTTGGATATTTGGCATTCATAAAATGTAGTGTGAAGGAGGATCTTTCTGATCAAAATTTATGGCTAGATTATAGAGAGAGGAAACAATGGGACTCGATCAATACATATTAATGATTGGAGGAAATAATCATAGTGGATTGAAGGTTATAGTAACAGGTGAAGATATATAGAATAATATAGAATTTCTGGTAAATTCCTGACTACACTATGTGTAACGCCCCGACCCCAGCTACCCAGAGTCGGTGCATTACTTCGTAACATTGGCATGATCACAAGAAGATCAAATCTCGAAAGACCGATTGGTTTAGTATCCTTGGAAACACTAGATATATTCATAAGTTTTACATTACATCATAAAATGAAAAACTACTACAACAACATAATGTTTCCACAGTCCACACTATAATCCCCTCATAATATCCCTGCAGGTCATTCATAACTTACATCTTCACTTCCTGGGAAAAATAAAACATAGAAAAGGGGTGAGCTCAAATGCCCAGTAAGGATAACAATATAGCGGAAACTTTCATAAATAAGAATAAACATTTAAGGCAATGTATAACTAAAACAAAAGCCTTTTAAACATGAACTTTCAACATGGTATGGCATAAATAAAATGAAATAATGCCATTTAATTATTCACATGGATATTCTACTAATCGAATAATCACATGCAAAAATCAATAACCACTTTCATAATGTTGGAATGCATAATGCCAGACTATCATAACCACATAGCCAAGGCCTCGCGCCAAGACTACAAATAAGATTTTGTCAAGGCCTTGTGCCAAGACACTAGTTTGTCTCATGAGACCTACCGATGCATCGAGGAGCTATAGAGGGCTCCACCCGTCACTTATTAAGTCCAATGCATTCCCATATGAAAAGGTTTAAACATAACATAAACATTCGTATTAAAACTAGCATACGAAATGTCAATAATTTCACCATAAACTATGAATGGTATAAAAATAGAACATCCACAGTCAAACATATCACAAAACCTTAAATACAATTATAGAAGTTTTGTATCATAATAAATCAACTTCAAATAAGCATAAAATCCGTCGAAGGATGTTGACATTGTTGTACCTCTCGAACCCCTCAAGGTTTTATTTTCATGATCACAATCACCCTCATATTTATCTAATCCTCTTTCAAGTGTTTTTGGTTGATAGGAATCAAATCAGGTGGCCAAGGAATTGGGCCAAGAAAGAAAGAAGGCAAAGTGGACTGAAATTCAGTCCACCGGCCAACCGGTGGCTTCACCACCGGTCAGCCGATGGAGCCTGGACAGAAGGCATCCTTCTGTCCAGACCACCGGCCAGCCGGTGGCACACCACCGGCCAGCCGGTGGCACCTGCACTCAAGAGGGAGCCACTGCCTTACCACCGGCCAACCGGTGGCCTCAGCACCGGCCAGCCGGTGTCACCCAGAATGAACAGGGTTTGCTACTGCCTCACCACCGGCCAGCCGGTGGCTCTGGCACCGGTCGACCGGTGGAGCCTGGACCAGATTTCTCCTCCACTGCCAAGGCACCGGCCAGCCGGTGGAGCTGTACCGGCCAGCCGGTAGCCCAGTCAAACTAGCCGTTGGCTTTGACCAGTCAACCCTCTTTTGGCCTCCAACGGCTCCGAAGACCTCTCCAACGGCTCCGAAGCCTCCCCAAGGGTTCCTAGCCTATAAATAAAGGCCAAGGAAGCCCCGGAACACTGTCGGATCATATACGAAGCCAACAGACATATTTTGGATCAATTGGCCAACCTCCGGCGACTTCCTTCAAAGGAACCCCAAGAGCTCCAACAACTTCCACATCCAAGGAGCTCCACTCAAGAAGCTTGGGAGAGCACGCTCATTACCTCCATCATCCATTGGCGCCCGAGTCTTCCCAATTACGGGTTTTATTGCATTTATTTATTTTGAGCTTAAAATTGGGTTTGTGCCTACAAACCCCAACCCTTTTCTCTTCCCCCTTTCTTTTGGGTTTCACACCACCATTAAGGTGTGAAGAGGTTTCTTCAAGCCTTTCCTTTTAAAAGGCTTGTGTTGCGGTGAGCTAGCCTTCACCCGTTAAAAAGGCTAGTGGGTTCTTGCTAAACCATTGAAAGCAAGTGGGTTCTTGCTCAACCATAAAAAGCAAGCTGTAATAGGTCCTAGTGCTACCTCAAAGCCTAGTGGGTTTCTTGCTAAAACCATTGAAAAGCAAGCGGTAGGAATCTCTCAACGGTTGAGTTGGGAGCGGAGACGTAGGCCGGGTTTTGGCCGAACTCCGTTATCAAGTTCTTGTGTGATTGCCTCCTTTATTTCCGCTGCATCTTTACCTTGATTTTTAAATTGTTAATATTTTTTTAAAAGGCAATTCACCCCCCTCTTGCCATCATTTTCCGTTTTTCTTCCGACCCAACAGACATAGATGAAATCAAAACACTTTTTAGAGAAATATCTCTTTCTATTTTTGAAATCATTTAAGAGCCATATAAAATAAAACATTTTCTTGAAAATATTCTTATAAGCTTGTAAGGGAAGCTTTGACGATTTTATAACGGCGGAAAATAACCGCACCCGCCGTATAAGTAAAAAAAACATTCTTATCTTAATTCTGTCGAAAAGGTTAAAAAGGACCTTGTTTTGAAAACGACGGAAAGATTCCTTTATAAACCTCTTACAAAAAGTCAAACAAGGGTATAAATGAATTTAACCCATATTCTTGTAAATAATAAATATGTTTTGAAATACATTTCGAAGAAACATGGATGTGGATGATAAAGAAATCCCAGTAGATTATTACGTATAAACAACCTCGGATAATGAAGAGATTGTGAAATAACCCTTACCTTGTACTTTTCCTTGGTTGGGGTAGGTTAACCTCCTGTATAATGGTGAAATAATTGTTATTAAATTATACAAGAATCATATATATTAATATGATATCATATATGATCTTTTAACATTGATTTGTTAATAATATCTTAGAATTATCGTCGTTTCGGGTGTTAACTTACTCATTTTCTTTTATATGTTTTGTTACATAAGTCATGTTTGTTGTATCTTATTCATATCCAGAATGATATCAAGTCCTTAAACATCATTTTTAAATCATTAAATGATAATTATACTTGAATGGATACGATGGAGAATGAATCTCATCGCGTTCGTGGAGACGGTAGTCCGTACGTACGCACGAACGCAACTTCCATTTAATTTTTATTTTAAAAGAATCGAATCCAAATGATACTTAGGTATATTACTATTACAGTATAATAGAATATTTTATATATGTTACTTAAGTTCATTAACACCATCCTTTATACGTTCCATGTGTGGTATGAACGAGTCATATCATTTTAAGGGGGCGGTAGTCCGCACTTCCTCAAATGAAATTATCGTATGTATATACAACATGAAACGAATAATGGTATGAAATAAAATGGAATTACAGAAGCTTATATATAAAATATATATCATTAATATCATATTTAATTACAGTGCCATCATAATGGCCACCATGAGAGGCCGTAAGATGTATTTGAACAATCATCGTTTCGTGAGGCGTTAGTTTGCCATCCACAGAAACATTATGTTCATCATCCATTAGATGGAGTTGTGTGTATGTGTAGTTTGAATCCTTCTTATAACAACATACTAGTATATTGAGGATACTGGTGTTGTTACAAAAGAAAGGAAATAAAAAGAGTTTGGGGGTTGAAGAAGCAAAATAAATGAAAATAATTTAAGAGAAATCGTTACCTTTAATTTAGGTAACTCACTTTGGTTGGAACCAAAGGACTTCTTGAAATGCTTTCTGCCTAAGGGGAAGCTTCAAGGAGGAGGAGAGGGATGTGGGGAGCTTAGTTGGGCAGAGTTTGGACGATCCAAGTGGCTTGAGAGGTGTGAGGAATGAGTAGAAGTGGTCTCCTTTTATAAGGGAGAGGAGGGGCTCTTTAGGAAAGAGTGAAAGTATTACTTTATAATATAATTATATTCGGTTTATAATGGTCCAAAAATAATTGAGGTCGAAGATAAGATGACTAATATTCTAAATAACATCAACCAATAAGAATTGGACAGGTTTTAGATAATATTTTAATCATTATAATCTTATTTATTTAAATGATTTATTAATGAGGTAAACATTGCATCATTATTGTGTCATTAATAATTTAAATTACTTGATGTCTAAAAATTATAAATAAAATATCATTATGTATGAAATATTTTTAGATTTCTAATGAATATTTATATTCGAAAATCCAACATGTATAACCCTATGTAAAAATTATTCTTCTAAAAGATGTAAGCTTATGCCATTTTTATTTTTATTTTAACTTTATTAATATAAAGTGTCCCTACCACATACAAGTGGCTCCAAGGGGTCCCCAAATTGACCCAAGGATGCTCATGGTCGGGTATGTGTCCACCAATAAGGTTAGGACACGTTTTAGGTTAATTTTGTATTATTATAATATTATTTTTTAACCCTTATTTACCGGATTTACCCTTAACCATGGTAAATAAAATATTTACCACAGTAATTATTCAAAATGTCTAAAAATAAAAGTTACCTATTTACACAATTTGGACATCCTGATTCCAAATATGGAATCCATTTTTCTAAATTCAAAACACAGAAGTGGCAGAAATTAATTTAAAATTAATTCCCGCTGTCAAAACAAAAAGCGTGTTTTTTAAGAGGTAATAACTATCAAAAGATTGACACTTGTTTATGTTCGGTTTAATTGTAAAATTATGTCCAATGACCAACATTATATTAAATGGTAAAAATATATTCTAAATATACTTTAAAACCACTCAAATTCATAATTTATAACTATTAATTATTTTGATTAAAAAAGTTGTTTTTAATTAAAATTTAGTAATTTTCACTATTCATCAAAATATGAAAGTTATCCGAAAAGTACCAAAATTTCACCTTAGGCTAAATTCGATATTCCGAATCCAAAAATGAAGTCCATTTTAAAATATAAAATATATATAATTTCAAAAGGTAGGTATTACTATTCATAACGGCTAGTTTGATTGGTTACGGTGTGTTAGAACTCGGTGTTGCGTACAACACACGCTAGCGTACCGTGGAAGCTTAGGATGTTTCATTTTAAATTTTTGATGTCCCCATTTAGTCAAAAAGTTTAAAATATAGTATCTAAAAATGGTTCACTATTAAAATTTGGTAAAAGTGCAATACTGAAAATGAATTTGTTCTTACATTATGTCTAAGAAACTCATAATATGGATTCTAAGGATTATATAAAGTTTTAGTTAACACTATTCATAACCTCTTTTGAACAGATTGTTTGGTAAGTCATGGTGCGATTGAACTTGGTGTTGCGTGTAGTGAAAGTTATTGAATTATTTTGAAGAAATAACACACTATAAAATCTTGGGGTGTTACATTCTCCCCTCCTTCAATAAATTGCGTCCTCGCAATTTGAAATTGTTCTTCGAAAATAAAAGGAAAAAAAAATATATTTGTGGGAAAACCCACATCGGAAATTGGGTTACTAAAATTTAGTCTTAATATGAGGAAAATAGAAATGAAAGGGTCACCATCAAATTATGATCTCGATTAGGAGAACATTGGTGGTAATTAGACATATAATTAGAGGAAAAACGCAAATATTTATAGGTAGTGATTGAGGTCATCAATCACAAACAAGTATAAAATTGAGGTCCTTAAACTCATCAATCTATGATGATTTGAAATACCATCGGTCCAACAAAACATAGGGTATTGGGATAACACATTTTTGACGTTTCAAAATATCTTGGTTGAAATCCCACATCGAAAAATGAATTAATGAGGCCTCTATTTAAAATAAAGAGTGGAAAGTATGAAGATTACCGAAAATAACACATACTGGGGTTCCATGTAGGAAAATATGGATATGGAAGAGAAATCTAACCATCAATTATCTGATGGAGAGTGGTAGAGAACATGGCTATGAAAAGGCCAACAATCCCAAAGCCATAAATTAGTGATGATTTAAGGTACCATCTAGGACAACATTTTTTTTTAAAGTTACATTACATAAGGAAGAGGAATTCATTTATGATATTGACTAAGAACATTATGAGATATACTTAAATTTTAAGTAGATTTTCATTCTTTAATAAATTTCCACCACTAACTCAATTTTTTTAAACGATGAGTATTCAAGAAGACTTGGTCACACTGGAAGAGCTAGAATAAACTTCTATAGAATCACATGATCCATGCAGGATAAACCATATATTTACATTTTCTTTGAAGATTAATCAAAACCAAAATGGTTAGTGAATGATCTAATGATCCCCCAAAAGGATATTCATTGAGATAAATATGCACTAATCTTAATTTCTAAAATTAAACCAACAATACCCCAAAGTTAAATAGATACCATTCAATAACCAATTGTCCTTAAAATACTTTAATATAATCCAAACTAATATTGAAACCCAAAACATAGAAGAATTTGATTATGTAGTCTCCCATGTTACATTGTATCTCCAAATGACATCAAATACTCTTAAAGTCACATACTTAAAAGTAATCAACATCATCACATATTCTCTATTATAGGTTAATCATTTCCATAAATAACCCAAATCACTATAAATCAACAATAAAAACGTAGATAAAAATCCACCATTACTCTACTAATGAAACCTCATTGTATTCTATTTTCCTTGGGCATATAGTGTTCCTAACAAAATGAACATCTTCCAAAATAACATTTATCACTTAATCACCAAATCATTTTCCTATACCAAGGGTATTCATTTGATAAGACATAAGAACCCAAATAATCTTATTATTGATCAATAAAATCATTTAATAAAAAAAAATAGTCACACTAACCAGGGACTTCACGTAGTCCAGTGGTAGGCGATAAATCCCAATCGCACTTTGGTTGTGGGTTCGATTCCCACAGCTTTGTCCGACACGACGGGTTGTCACACGGTCTACGTGTTGTCCTTTTTCAAAAACTATATTTTATAATATTACCAAAATGAGATAAATTCCTCAAAATAACATAATTTAACCACAAATGTTATATCATACTTTGCATTTTCATCCCAAATTATAATAACTTATCATTTTCTCAAACCCCAATGATCATATAAAACCAAATGGTTATTTATACCTATATCCACAAGAGAAGAGACAATTCTTCCACAAATATCATTCTCACATGGCAAACTGCAGGGTTACAAATACAAGAGAAAATTATTCCAAAGTAAACCCATCAACAAGGAGTGCTAATACTTTTTAAATTTTTCTCCAACCATTTATTTCCACATAGCTTCTTCTTTGACCAATAAAATATCCTATAGAATAGGACATTCACTCGGGTAATGGCCAGGTCCCCTACATTTACGGCAAATGACTGTAAATGGACTCTTGGGACCATTTTTATCTTCTTCCATAGTACTCTTCATTTTTCTTCGGCAATTCTTCACTTTATGTCCTTCCTTCCCGCACGTAAAACATTTCGTTGTCCCATTGAGACACTTTCCTAGGTGTCTCTTTCCACATTTCCTGCATGATGAAAATTGAGGTTTCTTTTCTCCATGGTCTCCATTGCTGGAGCTCTTATCATTTATCACCTTTCTCTTCCTTGTTGAGTCTGGGAGTTGGTTAATATATATGTTGTTGATCATATTTTTGGAAAACTGATTTGGCATAAAGACGATATCTTTTACGCCTATCAACATTCCATTTTGTTGCTCATTGCCACCACCGTTCCCACCTTGTACATCATTCTCAAAGTCACTATGACTTCCTTGGAATCCAGCCATTGACTAAAACCAGAAAGCATTGTGTGAGTAATAGTAGTCGTAAAATAATTTAGAGATTAAAATGTCACCATATTCTCAATTTGAAACATATTAGGATTAACCAAGGTCATTTACTCTCATCTTATGTATATATATTACTTAAATTGGTTTGTAAAGAAAATGTAAATTATCCTAAGCATATCCCCCGGGAGTGTCGTAACCAAGAGTGCAGCAAGGTCCGTTGTCGTGCACCAGTTCCCGTTCGAGTCTAGCTCAAAGCAGTGTTTTCGGGTTTTACCCCTAGGTACATCTGTGCCAGAGCCGCCTCTACCTGCTCGTATCCAGACAGGGATGTATTGCTCGGAAAACTCACAAAATCTCTACAATACCAAAATTCTAGGAAGTTCTTCTATACTAATCCTCAAAGTTCATCTTAGGTCTACGTGCTCTAATCAGAGTTTATCTAAATCTAGCTTCCAAGATTTGTACTAAACTTCCTCTGATACCAACTGTAACGCCCCGACCCCAGCTACCCAGAGTCGGTGCATTACTTCGTAACATTGGCATGATCACAAGAAGATCAAATCTCGAAAGACCGATTGGTTTAGTAGCCTTGGAAACACTAGATATATTCATAAGTTTTACATTACATCATAAAATGAAAAACTACTAAAACAACATAATGTTTCCACAGTCCACACTATAATCCCCTCATAATATCCCTGCAGGTCATTCATAACTTACATCTTCACTTCCTGGGAAAAATAAAACATAGAAAAGGGGTGAGCTCAAATGCCCAGTAAGGATAACAATATAGCGGAAACTTTCATAAATAAGAATAAACATTTAAGGCAATGTATAACTAAAACAAAAGCCTTTTAAACATGAACTTTCAACATGGTATGGCATAAATAAAATGAAATAATGCCATTTAATTATTCACATGGATATTCTACTAATCGAATAATCACATGCAAAAATCAATAACCACTTTCATAATGTTGGAATGCATAATGCCAGACTATCATAACCACATAGCCAAGGCCTCGCGCCAAGACTACAAATAAGATTTTGTCAAGGCCTTGTGCCAAGACACTAGTTTGTCTCATGAGACCTACCGATGCATCGAGGAGCTATAGCGGGCTCCACCCGTCACTTATTAAGTCCAATGCATTCCCATATGAAAAGGTTTAAACATAACATAAACATTCGTATTAAAACTAGCATACGAAATGTCAATAATTTCACCATAAACTATGAATGGTATAAAAATAGCACATCCACAGTCAAACATATCACAAAACCTTAAATACAATTATAGAAGTTTTTTATCATAATAAATCAACTTCAAATAAGCATAAAATCCGTCGAAGGATGTTGACATAGATGAAATCAAAACACTTTTTAGAGAAATATCTCTTTCTATTTTTGAAATCATTTAAGAGCCATATAAAATAAAACATTTTCTTGAAAATATTCTTATAAGATTGTAAGGGAAGCTTTGACGATTTTATAACGGCGGAAAATAACCGCACCCGCCGTATAAGTAAAAAAAACATTCTTATCTTAATTCTGTCGAAAAGGTTAAAAAGGACCTTGTTTTGAAAACGACGGAAAGATTTCTTTATAAACCTCTTACAAAAAGTCAAACAAGGGTATAAATGAATTTAACCCATATTCTTGTAAATAATAAATATGTTTTGAAATACATTTCGAAGAAACATGGATGTGGATGATAAAGAAATCCCAGTAGATTATTACGTATAAACAACCTCAGATAATGAAGAGATTGTGAAATAACCCTTACCTTGTACTTTTCCTTGGTTGGGGTAGGTTAACCTCCTGTATAATGGTGAAATAATTGTTATTAAATTATACAAGAATCATATATATTAATATGATATCATATATGATCTTTTAACATTGATTTGTTAATAATATCTTAGAATTATCGTCGTTTCGGGTGTTAACTTACTCATTTTCTTTTATATGTTTTGTTACATAAGTCATGTTTGTTGTATCTTATTCATATCCAGAATGATATCAAGTCCTTAAACATCATTTTTAAATCATTAAATGATAATTATACTTGAATGGATACGATGGAGAATGAATCTCATCGCGTTCGTGGAGACGGTAGTCCGTACGTACGCACGAACGCAACTTCCATTTAATTTTTATTTTAAAAGAATCGAATCCAAATGATACTTAGGTATATTACTATTACAGTATAATAGAATATTTTATATATGTTACGTAAGTTCATTAACACCATCCTTTATACGTTCCATGTGTGGTATGAACGAGTCATATCATTTTAAGGGGGCGGTAGTCCGCACTTCCTCAAATGAAATTATCGTATGTATATACAACATGAAACGAATAATGGTATGAAATAAAATGGAATTACAGAAGCTTATATATAAAATATATATCATTAATATCATATTTAATTACAGTGCCATCATAATGGCCACCATGAGAGGCGGTAAGATGTATTTGAACAATCATCGTTTCGTGAGGCGTTAGTTTGCCATCCACAGAAACATTATGTTCATCATCCATTAGATGGAGTTGTGTGTATGTGTAGTTTGAATACTTCTTATAACAACATCCTAGTATATTGAGGATACTGGTGTTGTTACAAAAGAAAGGAAATAAAAAGAGTTTGGGGGTTGAAGAAGCAAAATAAATGAAAATAATTTAAGAGAAATCGTTACCTTTAATTTAGGTAACTCACTTTGGTTGGAACCAAAGGACTTCTTGAAATGCTTTCTGCCTAAGGGGAAGCTTCAAGGAGGAGGAGAGGGATGTGGGGAGCTTAGTTGGGCAGATTTTGGACGAGCCAAGTGGCTTGAGAGGTGTGAGGAATGAGTAGAAGTGGTCTCCTTTTATAAGGGAGAGGAGGGGCTCTTTAGGAAAGAGTGAAAGTATTACTTTATAATATAATTATATTCGGTTTATAATGGTCCAAAAATCATTGAGGTCGAAGATAAGATGACTAATATTCTAAATAACATCAACCAATAAGAATTGGACAGGTTTTAGATAATATTTTAATCATTATAATATTATTTATTTAAATGATTTATTAATGAGGTAAACATTGCATCATTATTGTGTCATTAATAATTTAAATTACTTGATGTCTAAAAATTATAAATAAAATATCATTATGTAGGAAATATTTTTAGCTTTCTAATGAATATTTATATTCGAAAATCCAACATGTATAACCCTATGTAAAAATTATTCTTCTAAAAGATGTAAGCTTATGCCATTTTTATTTTTATTTTAACTTTATTAATATAAAGTGTCCCTACCACATACAAGTGGCTCCAAGGGGTCCCCAAATTGACCCAAGGATGCTCATGGTCGGGTATGTTTTCACCAATAAGGTTAGGACACGTTTTAGGTTAATTTTGTATTATTATAATATTATTTTTTAACCCTTATTTACCGGATTTACCCTTAACCATGGTAAATAAAATATTTACCACAGTAATTATTCAAAATGTCTAAAAATAAAAGTTACCTATTTACACAATTTGGACATCCTGATTCCAAATATGGAATCCATTTTTCTAAATTCAAAACACAGAAGTGGCAGAAATTAATTTAAAATTAATTCCCGCTGTCAAAACAAAAAGCGTGTTTTTTAAGAGGTAATAACTATCAAAAGATTGACACTTGTTTATGTTCGGTTTAATTGTAAAATTATGTCCAATGACCAACATTATATTAAATGGTAAAAATATATTCTAAATATACTTTAAAACCACTCAAATTCATAATTTATCACTATTAATTATTTTGATTAAAAAAGTTGTTTTTAATTAAAATTTAGTAATTTTCACTATTCATCAAAATATGAAAGTTATCCGAAAAGTACCAAAATTTCACCTTAGGCTAAATTCGATATTCCGAATCCAAAAATGAAGTCCATTTTAAAATATAAAATATATATAATTTCAAAAGGTAGGTATTACTATTCATAACGGCTAGTTTGATTGGTTACGGTGTGTTAGAACTCGGTGTTGCGTACAACACACGCTAGCGTACCGTGGAAGCTTGGGATGTTTCATTTTAAATTTTTGATGTCCCCATTTAGTCAAAAAGTTTAAAATATAGTATCTAAAAATGGTTCACTATTAAAATTTGGTAAAAGTGCAATACTGAAAATGAATTTGTTCTTACATTATGTCTAAGAAACTCATAATATGGATTCTAAGGATTATATAAAGTTTTAGTTAACACTATTCATAACCTCTTTTGAACAGATTGTTTGGTAAGTCATGGTGCGATTGAACTTGGTGTTGCGTGTAGTGAAAGTTATTGAATTATTTTGAAGAAATAACACACTATAAAATCTTGGGGTGTTACACTATGTGTATTCTGGAGAACACACATTGTGTAGAATATCATCTATGGTGAAAGGGTTTACATGTTGGGAAAAGTATCACATGTTGTGTGACATGTTTCACATGTCATGTGACCTAGTTTTAGGTGATCTATTTATATGCCCTAGCATACATGATCATGGACATGGCTAGGAACACATTAATGGCCAGAGTAAATGGGCATGTCTATGAACTCAAACCTAGCCAAGTACATAGACATGGATAGGTACATAGGCACAACCCAAAGTATAGGAGAATAAGAAAATGAACATTGGAATAGACACAAGAAAGTAAAAGTTTATAGATACATGTAGTGTCCCATATATACATACAGTGTAACCCCTTAGATATTTCTTAGTGACCTTTGTCTCTTAATTATAGACCATATTCCATTGAATTTTATTCCATGGTCTATCCCTTTTATGGTATAGTGTGCCATGAAATCCTTGACATATAATTATAATACTCTCTATAGGATCTATTTCAGAAATATTTTTGGTATCCCTCCAAGAGGCCTAGGGTGGGAACATCTATCATATCTCCATTCTTATGTGAGTTTTGTAGTATCGGTGAGGCCACCTTGCACTAGGTGTCTATCCCCTATATAGAATATTGATCTAGTATGGTTCAAAATGTCTCGAACAGTCCTAGGTGTGATTCCCTACTTGGATGTAGACATCTTTAAAGTTTTAGTGAGTACTTACTTTGGAAAGAACTAATGAGCATGACCTCTTTGATGATCTCCATCAGTGATAGCATGGATCATGGAGTGAGTATTCCTAGAACAATAATTACCTTGAATCCTCAAGAATAATGGTATGGTTGTAATTATTGTTGAGACCTCTATGAGACTTGAAGTTTGTTATGAGTATATATGGGTAATTATTTATAATCGTCATGTCACATTTATTGAATGACATACCTATATATTGATGAGTTGACTACTCTTGATGTTTTATGTTTTGTGGTTTCTAGGATCCCTAATAGTTATTATTATACCCACCATTTAATGGGATCTAACCGTACATGTCATGTCTTATGTAGATGATTTTTTTGATGGGGTAATTGGTGGACCAAGATTAGGTGGAGTATAGTATTAGGCTAGATAGACTGAGTTTCTTACTAGTGTTTCATTTGATAGCATTCCTCTCCTCCTGAGAAAGTTGAACATTATTTCTAATTTTAGTGGGCTTATATTTACAACCTTTATTTATTTCAGTACTTTTATCATACTCTAGTTGTTTGATTATAGATATATGCATTCATTGGTATCAATTTTACTTTAATTCCATCATTGTATGATCTTGGAGATGTGTGTGTGTGTTTATGGGGGGTTGGGGTACATAGTATAATTACTCCCATGTGTGGGATATTCCTACTCGATGGTCATCTATAGTGCTTGGACTATTAGTATTGGGAATGGGGTTGTCACACTTGGATTTTCATAAAAAAGGTGTTCCCCAACGGGTTAGGTCATGATAGAGTGGTATCAGAGTAGTAGGTTCTACTTAGAACCATATTTGTAAGTTTGGTCTAGCTATGAGGTTTGATTTTGGATTTATGGAAACAATGTTAAGTTTTTGGAGATCTATTTTAGGCAAGAGACTCCAACATTGGCGTTTTGGTTGACGTATCCATTCACTAGGGCTTTGATAACCTATATGTTTCCTCACTATATATAGGAATTAATTTCATGGAAAACATTGGTGCATACATCATATAAGAATGGGTTGTGGTTTCCATGTCATTTTTGAGTCATCACCCTAGATATACTCATTGACCATGGTGCATCTCACTTATTCCAAGATTATATTGTGAATACAACTAGATAAGATTCCATAGCATTATCATGAGTATAATCTTCCAAGTGATGTGACTTTATTATGATATCATGTATAGAAGGTGGTACCTCCAAGTGGTTTTCAAAAATTTCCACCACCTATTGAGCAACATCTTATGGAAGTTGTACTAGATAATTATGTGTGCAGGATAAGCTTAAATCATTATTTTCAGAAACAATGTCCTCCCAGGTTTTAGGAAAGGTTGGATCCCTAGGTACCTACGGACTGGTTATAGATTTTTACATGAGTTTTTCTCCTTTTGAGGACACCTATAGACCATATGAAGGTCCTTGCAGTGAGTTTTATTTAGGGTTCCTCTAGGAAATGGTGGAGTCTAGTGACTCACTAAAATTATGATACATCTCTATTCTAGTCATATTTTGAATATCCATTCAAGGAATTTTATCTAGAAATGTTTCAATTAGAGCATATTCAAGAGAATATTAATTTTCAGGAGGAAACTATGACCAAATAGAGTATTCAGAGAGATGAGGCACCTATAATGGGTGCTGGTAGTGGGCACATAAGAGATGAGACCACAATACTGGGTTACTGAAAATAGTAATAGTGATTTGGGAATTAAAGAATCTTTAGGGTATGATACCTGGATAGAGGATTAGTGAAACATGGGTCTCATGATGGTTCGAGCTCGAAAATAGTGAGGTGGTGCTTCTCTAGTGATGGTCATAGACATATTACTCGAGATTTCCTACCCCATAAAATTTCTTAAAATGATATAGTTGATGGATACACCATTCAGAGTAAATGTTAGGATCATGTAGGTCTTGATGGTGGTGGATGTGGTAGAGGAGTGGTTTGAGTAGTAGAAGGTGGAAGGTTGTTTAAAAAATTTGAACCACTGCCACTAGTTCGTCCATGCCAGGCTTTGGGAGATGGTGGTCAGAGATGAGTACATCTGAAGGTAGTGGAGGTTGATGAACCTAAGGCTCCAAGGAATATTAGAGTTTCTATATATTTCTTCTCCACTTTATCTTAAATAATTATAGACATAGTATCGAGCCACTCAATTATTTCCATTTCTTTTATTCAAGTCTTATAGATTCTAGTTAATCCCTTAGCTTAACCCTTGCACTTGGAGACTCCTACCAAAGGTGAATTACTGATTATACATTACTACCATTAGTGTTACCTGACTCTTGGAGATAATAAAATATTATGGGATCTATTTTTATAATGATCAAGCCTTAAAACATAAACTTATATATGGACTATCTATCCACACTCCATTCCCATATTGACAGTTTCATGATGAAGATGCATTGTATCCGTTGTGATGGGATGAGGTTTTCCTTTGTTGGTGAGAAGGAAACCCAAGAAAACCATGATGGGATCATTCATATGAGGATATATACAATTACCCATAATTTGGATAGTATTTCCCTTGGACCAACCAATGTTATGGTCTTTCAGCTTCCTGCAGTGGTGTTGGATTATGTGGAAGTATTTCTTGAGGATGTGTTGGGATTACCTCCATACTAAGATATAGAATTATATATTGATATAGACCTTATGAAATCCTTGATATCTTGAACAGAATATATTATTTCTCATATAGAGCTTCATGAGATAAGAGTGAAGTTAGAGGAATTCCCAAGGAAGGGGTTTATCGGACCCAATGGGTCACCCTAGGTGGCTTTAGTGTTATTCTACAAATAAAGAAGATGGGATATTGAGGTTTAGTGTGAATTATTAACACCTGATACTGGTTACCAGAAATAATAAGTATCAACTACCGAGGATCAAAGAAAACTTTGATCAGTTGAGATGGATGTGATGATTCTCTAAGAACGACCACATATCAGACTACCACCATCTTTGAGTACGAGACATGGATATACCAAAAATGGAATCCAAATGTCTCTATGGTATTTATTAATACATGGTGATATCTTTTTTCAGGAAGAACTCACTAGCAGTGTTCATGGGACTCATGAACTAGATCTTTCATCATTTCTTATACTGGGTTTTGGTGGTCTTCATCAATGATATACCAATGTACTATGACTCTGAGGGAGATCATGTGAGACACTAGATGATGGTCCTAGACATACTCTAAGAGCACTAACCTTTTGTGAATCTCACCAACTGTCAGTTGTGGACTTGAGAGGTCCAATTTCTAGGACATGCCATCTTATATAATAGTGTAGTATTGGACCCAATGATGGCTGAGTTAGTGTTTTCTTGGGAGCCAACCAAGAGTGTGACCAGGGTGTAAGGCTTCCTTGGGTTGGTAAGCTATTATAGGGGATTTATTCCAAATTTCTTCAGGATATTGGCACATTAGACTAGTTGAACCTAGTAGGGAAACCTTTCATTTATTCGGAGAGGTGTTGATTGGATTTTAATGAGTTTTAGTATATATTGATGATAACCCCCATCTTGAGATTTCTAAAGGAGGGTATTGAGTATGAAGTTCTATGAAATACCTTAGGGACCAGACATAGATGTGTTCTGATGTCAAGGAAGGAAGTGATTTTCTTTGGGTCTTAGTAGTTGGGAATGCACAAATGGAACTATGTGACCCATGATATAGGGTTGTAAGTGGAGGTAATCTCTGTAATGTTTTTGAAACACTACCTTATAACATAGTGGTTCATAATATATTATGACCACAAGACACTCAAGTATATATTCTATAATAAGGATCTTAACTTGTGAAAAAGGTTATGGTCAGAGTTCCTCCTAGACTACAACTTCAAGAATATCTTCAAGATATTATTTACTCCTTCATTAAGTCCATAATATTGGTTTTCCCTGCTCATTCCATAATCTATGTGGTCATTGGATGTTTTGTAATAATGTTATCACAATAAAAAAATAAAAAAATAATTAAATTTATTTATTTATTTATTATTTTTAGAATATTGAACTAACCCTTTCATTTTATAAACATGATTATATTAAATTCCATTAATTAGCTGAACAACCTTTTATATTCATAGAGAGAATTGGAAAATTTATTGGATAATGATGATGAAATATCAAGGATCATTTTTTCCAATCTTGTTTGAGGATCTCACCAACAATGATGACAATATATTTTTTTACATCAGTGATCAATCCAACATGATTTAGGTCATTGTTTTTCATGATATATGTCCCTAGTTTATTATTTTGTGATTAATGAAAATAAAATCAAATAACATATCATTTTGTGGGTTTATCATGTTAGAGGTGTGGGTTCTTTTACCTGGTATTTAGGGAATTATTATTTTATAATTTTTTGATCCTCTTTATTCATCATTCTAATGGAAATGAATCAAGTCCAAACTGAATATAGTTGGGGATATTTCATCATTTTTTACTTGTGTTTCCCCCAAGATTTTTTACTTGTGTTCCCCCCGGGATTCTTTTCACATTCAACACCATCAATTTATTTTTATGGTGGATCGATGAATACCCAGTATTAAATCATTGGGACATTGTTATTCAATGTAACAAATCAATATCGTGGGTGTAGTTCACGATTGATGGTGTAATTGGGGTGAAATGGTAGAGGTGGGTTATTATAGGTAGATCATATTGATTCATAGGTTCCATGTGGATTTTTATCATTAAATGATGTGGTGTGATAAAGGTGTTTCTAGATATGATTTCATAGCCAGATTCTAGTAAGTGACGATGTCATGAATTGATCGATCCAAATACATGATCGGTGGTGAGAATCATGACGAATTGAAGGTTAGAGGAATGGATAAATACATGATTAACTACCTATAATTTATGTATAATTACTTAATACAAGGAATTAATTATTAATAACATATGTTATGTAGTCCATATTCTATGGTACTAGGGTTTAAGCACTTAGAAAAGTATCACACACCATGTGACATTTATCGCACACCATGTGACCCAGTGTCGGAGGCTCACTATATACCCTGAGGGTACATGAGCATGAAAATAGCCAAGAATATGGGTATTGATGTGCACTTGGAAACATACAGATATACAAATATGTTCAGTTATATGGGCACAACCCAAAGTATATGAGCACATGTGTAGGAACACGAGAACAAACATTGAAAGGCCCGAGTTTAGTGGTACATGCCATGAACCCTATATATATTCCATGTAAACCCTCATAGATAACTCATATCCCTTTTTATATTTAGTATATACTAGGTTTAGTTGAGATTAGTTACATGGTACATCCCTATAAGGGTACAGTGTGGCATTACTTCTATGACATAAGATTCTGATCCACTCAACAAGTCTTGTTTCATATGGAGTTTGGGGTATCACTCTGAGAGTACTAGGGTGGGTCCTATATCATATATTGTTTCTTAGGTGGGGTTTTTTGTTATCAATAGTACAACCATCCATAGAGTGTTGATCCTCTATCTAGAATATTTATCCAGTAGTGTTTGCGGTGTCTCCCAATGGTCCTGGGTGTCATCCCCAACTTGGATGTCAACATATTTGGAGTTCTAGTGAGTTCTTCCTTGGTGAGATCGGACAAGCATGACCTCTCCGATGAGTGTCATTAGTGAAGCATGGATCATTTTTTGAGTACTCCTAGAATGATTATTACCATAAATCTTGAAGTATAATAGTGTGGTCATTATTATGGTTGATGATTCTATGAGACTTGGAGTATGTTATGTGCATATCTTGGTTATTGTTTATTATCATTATATATAATATATTGATTGACATAAATTTATATTTATGAATTGACTACTCTTTTTTATGGTTGTTTGGTATTCTTAGGGTTTCCTACTAATTATTATTTTACTTACCCTTGTGTGGTCTCTTCCCACACATGTCATGTCTTATGCAGATGACATGCCTTTTGATGGAGTCCTGAGAGGACCAAGAAAAGGTGTAGTATAGTATTGGGCTAGAAATACTGAGGATATTGTTGATTTTTCATTTGATAGTAGTTCTATCCTACTGAGTATGATGGAATTTATTTCTAGTTTTGGTGTTCTTGTATTTGGAATCTTTATCACTTTTAGTACATTTTTTGCACTCTAGTTGTGGGATTATTGATATATGCATTTTATTGGTATCATTTTTACTTTAATTTCAACGTTGTATGAGCTTGGAGATGTGTGAGTTTATACAATTACTTAGGCTAATGCCCCAAAGGTGTGTTATTTTCCTAGATGGTGTTGGTCACCATCCCATAGATTATTGAAGGAGGATTTTGGTCGTCACACTCAGCTTATCATTGACTAAGCAGGCCCCAGTGGGTCATATTGTGAAATATAGTACACCCAATATTTGGATAAACCTACAATAGATAAAGTGAAATCCCTATATTATATGAGTCCACTGAACACACATTGGGGGTTAATAGTATAGAAAAATATATGAAATTGTTTGAGATGTTTTTGAGAGTCCTCATCAATAAGACATTGAATTTTTTAGAAAATACGAAGGATTCCCAATCTCATCAAAATATTGGTTGCATCCTTGGGGTATTAGATATAAATAGGTTGGTAATAAACATTAGGGTTTCTTAATTATTTCAATATCCATGTTTATAATTTTTTAATTTGGTTCACACATTCCTTGGTTAAAGACCTATTGATGTTCTTTAATTGGTTCTATAATAATGTTTCATTGATCTTCTCTATAAGGAAAAATGAACATGTATTATATTTTCTTAATTTATTACTATATTTTATGTATTTTTTATTTTCAAGAGTGGTTCATGTAATTAATTTCAAGGATGTATATTTTTTATGGAAACATATGAAAATATAAATAGTGTAAAAATATTCATGGTGAAGGTTAAAAAAAATGATGAAGAATACAAAAATTAATAAATAAGAAAAGGGAGAATTAATTAAGAAAAAAGAAATAATTTTGATAATAAATTAAAAAATAAAATGAATAATTGGATGAGAATGAAAAAATTGAAGAAAAATTATCTTGTCTCCTTTATAATTATGGAAAAAATTCATCTCACTATTGAACATGTTAAAATAGTTGTTAATTTTAAATAGAATTTATATAGTATATCAAGAACCCTAGGTTATATCTTAGTGAAGTATTAGATTAAAAAAATAAAATATGTTTTTAATTAAAGTAAATTGAGGATTTTTAATAAAATGGGGGGGGGGGGGTAGGTTCATGTTACAATGAAGAATCAGGGAATCAAAGTGTAAGAATTAAAATAGTTCAAAGGAGGTATGGTCACCCTGGGTAATTACCTTGATGTTAATATAACATAAAATCAAGTGATAGGGATAAATATTTTAATCCTTGAATTTTAAAATCTAAAATAATATTTTTCTATGTTTTCTAATTAGTATACCTCCATGGGTTTGACCAGCATCAAAAAGTGATTCACTGATGACAACCAATGTTCAAGTGATTTGTGTCCACATTCTTAGAATTAACACATCATCTAAAATAGTATGGAACTAGATTGTTTGTCTATGTTTTTATGATTTGGTTCTTACCATGAATAATATAATCAAGATTATGGTTGTTTTTAAGGGGATCGATCAACTAGTCCAAACCATATACATAATATTATTTTCAATTGGAATGAAATAAAGATTGGGGGATTAATCATCACATTAATGGGTACCAATAAAAATGATTTTTTTTATTCCAAATGACAATAGTGTACTTAGAAAAAATTTCAATATGGAAAAATAAATTGTTAAAATATATACATAAACTAAAATTAATGTGATTTTATTCCAATGCTCATGATTTACTTCTAGGTTGTTCCTCGAGTGATCGTAATGAACTTATCACTCCATGGAAGGGTATTGACACATGATTAAATGAAAAAAACCACTACTTTTACAATATGATATAAAAATTTATATTCAAGTGGTTTGTAAAGTTCCCCATATTAGATTGACCATTGAGAGGGTTGGGCTGAATTAGTGGTTTATTTTTACTTTTATAAATTTTTTCTTTTCAATTAAACCATTATCGTTGGATAAAGACTTGATACACTTTTATTATGTCTCTAAACCTTACATTGAAAAATTCAGGAAACAAAAAGGCAAAGAACACAGGGATTTACAAGTTTTATTACAAATAGCTACTCCTTGTAGTGTTGATTATCTCCCAACATGGACTCGCTACTACAATATTATTTCATTTATTAAATTAGTCAATACAGAGTCACATTGTATCTCTCTTGAATCCTAATAGGAGGTTATTTATACTTCATCCCATAGTTTTACAAAAATACACATTGGTATTCTCGAGAATCCACACTAG
The DNA here is from genome assembly GCA_963277665.1 of Viscum album. Classification (NCBI taxonomy): domain Eukaryota; kingdom Viridiplantae; phylum Streptophyta; class Magnoliopsida; order Santalales; family Viscaceae; genus Viscum; species Viscum album. The sequence goes on along the minus strand of OY728139.1, from coordinate 946,350,495 downwards.
ATACCTATACTCTTGAATCACAAAATAAACACCTACTCTATCAGAAACTGAAGACTTCCACCTTTCATCATAGTTGATCCAATTCAAGATGATCTATTGATCATCCTCCAAAAGATTGTTTAATCACACTTTCTTATGTACGTGTTCAAGTACCTTTGTAATCTAATATAATTGATCAATAAATTATGATCACCTATATTTAATCAATTACCTCATTGTAACCAATTATTAGGTTATTCTTCTTTCTGAATGAAGACTCAGCCTCACTCTGATATGTGAAAGTTTTTCACACAATATTATTCAATATATTGTTTAAGAATAAAAATTGCACAAACTCTATTCAAATACACTTCATGAATTTGTTTCAAATCATCCAAAACATAGAACATCCATTTATATTATTTAATATTATTTTCTTCTCAATTATTTATTGGTTAGATCTAAATAATTTTATATATGTATGAAATCATGCTTGTACCATGAAAGTCCTTCATGAAATATGTGTGTATGTACTTTCCACCTTGTGTTTCAACCCGTGCACCTTGTATGCACATGAAAACTTCCCACCTTGTGTCTCAATGCATGTATATGCTTGGAAGATTTCAAATAATTTCTACTTCAATCTCAAATCCTTCATACACACACTAGCCACTTTTATTCTTTTCCACATGTGCATGAGCATTAATTTATGATGAAAAACTCCTCAGTTATATGCACGGAAACCTGAATGGGTGTAAAATTGATGCATCAAAGACTTATTGATGGGAGACGGTGTAAGTATACACTATATCATAGTTTCCTTAGTCTTATTTACACAATACATTAAAGTTTCTTCATGTAGGTCTTTGTGAAAACACTGATTCTCAGTGCACTTGATGAAAAGTAGGGAGACAAATTATGCACTATCCTAAGATGGTTCGAAGAATTGGGTTATTCATGAAGCACAACTAGTTTTCTATGAACATTCTGTATGACCAAAACTTCTTTATTCACAAAAGAAAAATTCTTCGTAGAATTCCTATTCCCATCATAAACTAGAGAGGTTCGTAGATTCTATGTTTCTTCAGAAAATGTAGCTCTTCAATATTTTTAGAAGCTCTATTAGTAGATAGATTATCCTTTTGTTGGAGAGTATCCCCTCACCTCACATCTCATTTGATCTAATTTTCATGTTATTTCCAATACTTACTCAAATACCCCACAAATATTTCCATGTATCTACCTGATTAAATTCTCTATGATATCGGGTTAATTAAATATTCCTTCGACACCGAAAAATATAGTGTACTAGATTCATAAAAATACTTTATAGTGATAACCCCATGTGCATGCAATGAGTATCAACTTCCTATTTCCTATTAAGATCAAAATCCTATGACTCTCGAATTCCATCTTCAAATCATGTTTACATCAGGTCGTGACATGTTCTTAAAATTCTACACATGAATGAGAGACTTTAGATCACATGCATGATTTTGGTTCAATCGAACGACCCTCATGATATTGGAAGGATCTTAAAAGATGGACAAATATCGATCATGGTGGTTTGGATGGAGTTCTATCATAATGGTGTTCATAAAGGGGGATGGAGGAAGAAGACAATGTTCCAAAGGGATCTGATATCTGAGATCAAATGATCATGCATCGCTCATTTTTTCTGACATTTAAATGATATGTGAACAGTGTACCACACCATTTCTATCCTAAATCACTTCTTGAATAAATTAGGGCCATTGTTTATTAATTATGGGATTATGGACACCAAATCAATCTATCACTAGAGTCGACACCCAGATACCACTACACTATACGTCCACATGGGTTGCGACACACTACATTCCACAATAACCCCCATGGTCTTTAATCCCAATCCATGTGTACCTTATGGCATGTGCTATGCAATCCCTATCCATGGGCCTACCTAATTCCATATGCTACCTCATTGAGAAGCCTCTCCAATAGGGGTTGACCCTTGGGTCCCCTATGGGTGGTTGGGGGATATCCCTTAGGGGATTCAATGCGGGGCCATATTATTTATTAAACTCCCATAAAAATATATTCTATGTGTAGATAGAATACTCAATCCCAAATCATGAAAATGAATAATGGTCTTAATCTGTATTAAACAATGTGAAAGAACACTATATCACCAATTTTATTTACTTTTAAGATCACTTCAACAATCATCTAAATTGAAATGTAGAATTTTCCGAGCATGAAATCCAACGCCATAAAATGATTCCATAACAATTATAAAGGTATAATGAGTTCTCATCATCAGCTTACCAAACACATATTGACATATTATTAACAAAAAATGAAAAAATATACCAACAATCCCCCCTTGGTATTTTGTTTTCAATAGATCTTTAGGAAATATTTTATAATTAAATATGTGTGCTCAAACTTTTCTCCCATTATTGGAAGTCAAATGAAAAGGAAAAGTGGGGGTGTTTCTCAAAAACATGTTCTCCTGCATTTGAAGATTATTTCTTTAATACCTCTATGAGTGGAACAATATTACATGATACTGTTAGAAAAGAGATTTATTTAATCAACTCTAAGTCTACTTGGGATAACCCAGTGTAGAAAATAAAAGATATATGACTAACATTTTCAATGATATCCCTAAAAAACATTCATGTGAAATCATTATTAGAATATCACAACTCTCATTAAAGGGGCTGCGAATAATTTGATTTATCAATAATTTCTAAATCCTCCACACACTTCAACAAAATAATAAACAATTTCAGGTGAAAAATAAAATATCCACCATTGTCTTATTTTTTCATCAACAAAACACTCCCCCTTAATTTATATAATAATAAAATTAATATAATGGTTTAAAGTGTGATTGGAATACCTTGACTGTTAATTTTGAATGTGTCCTAGGGTTTTCATATTCATTCTCAAGTTTTCTCCCCTTAAGTGATGCACAATTTTATTCAATTTCATGATGGTCAATAGAATCCATAATTTAAAATATCATCATGCTCTCTAGAAGTGAAGACCTAAAAGAAATCCTTTGGTTTTCTATATTATTAGTTCAAAACACATAAAATAATAGGGAATAAGGAGTGACCTCTTGGATTCGTAGAAATAACATTCAGACTGATATATTCCTCTCAATATAAACTTCTTATTCGATTTAATAAAAGGTGTGATTGACCTTTCCTCATCAATTTATACATATATTTTGGATGTACTTTCCATTTTAGCATTAGTTTCATTGTTTTTTTTACTTTCTGTGTCTTCTTAATGATATCCTCTTGGGCTATTATAATTATAATACAATATCTTATGTCATGTCGAGTTTATTCTTGCCTTTCACACTTAATTATTATCAAGTCATCACATGTGTGATTTTTTATCAACTTTGTGTGGAATAAATTTTTACACATAATATTTTGTAATAAATTTATTTACTTTAATTTGAGTATTCTTTTTAGCTTCCTCTAATTTCTTATCCAATTTTCATTGTTTTCTTCAAACAACTAGAAATTATTTCTTAACTTTTTCTGTTTTCTCAAAATCTCTAAAAGTCTTGACACTATTTTTCTGTTAAATATTTTACCTATATCAGTATAATAAATATCTCCTAGTAGTCTTGTCAATAATTTCACATCTATATGACCTTATTGACCACATTTGGCACAAAATATCTTCAATAGTTAAATTTGGTTCAGTGGTGATAGTTTGGATGATGTCTTTGTCACATACCTCTGTTTATGATATTATAATCTCATTTTTTTTAGAATTTATACCTCTTGATTCTTGTATCATTCCTAGTAGTGACATTTTATAACAAAATTAATAATATTTATAACCAAACACTCCAAAATACCAGAAATATCCTCTAAACCATGATCTTTCAGATTGATAATAGGTCTTCTCTAAAGTTTTTTGTTTATTTCTTTCCATAAATTTTAGGTGTTTCCACTTAAAAGAAAACCTTATGGTTGAATTAGTCTTATCTCTTAGGAATTTATTTTCTGAATTAATAAATATACATTGAGATTCATAATTTATAGAAAATACCCATTTGTTGACACTTCTTCACAAAAACATTTGAATATTCACCCTTATTCTCAATGGATTTGTTGCAATATTCCTTCATATTATTCAACTAACTTTGAAATGAAAGGCACATAGAATGTGTCTTAGATAACTCTATTTATTTATCATCAAGTCTTAATTAAATATAATTTACCATCATTTCCTATTTATCTATTTTCAACCTATTTTTTCTCTTCAGTGAGTGTTGTTTCATCATTTTTGAATTCTTCTCTTCGGGGTAAATTTTCTTCAGAAGATTTTAGTTTCATTTCTAGATCATATAATTTTTTTATATATACCCTTATATCAATGATATGCATCTCTTCCATATTAACACTTTCCCAATTCTCATGTGTAGCTTCAAGAGTATCCTTTAAGAACCATTCTAACTCAATTCTCTCTTGACCTTCTAAATCTTTAAATGTGTCTTTAGTGGTTTTGTGTTTTTCCATAAGTCATATATGATTTCTAAAAGCTCATTAATATTCTTTATCAATGCTTGATAATGAAAATTCATCAATTTCATTGATCATAATATTTTTTTTCTTTTATAAATTATTATTTTTCTTCTCACAATCACACTTTTTATATAACATAGACTTCTTCTTAAAGTAGTATTCATCTTCATTATATTAAGTGAAATTGGATTTCTTATTTGGAAATTCATATGAAAAGTATCCAAATCCATGATAGTTTAATTATGATAAAATATTCTTCCCTTTACTTAATCGGTATCTCTTATACATTCTTGTAATCAAGGACCTCATTTGATTGTATTCCTCTTCTTCTTCTTCATCCACATAATCACTTGATTATGGTTCTTCCTTAGATCTAGGTTTACCTTTTATTAGATATTTAAAGTACATATCATCATTTTCTTTCTTCTTAATAGATTTTATTTTTCTCATCTCATATTTTATGATAATATTATGAAGTTCATCCAGTGATATAACTTATTTTTCTTCCAGTGATTTTTTTTGAATCAAATCATTCTGGAAAATTTCTTATCAGCTGTTTCACTATGGTTGAATCATCCAACTTCTTACTAAAAAATATATTTACAATGAAAATATCATTGAATATTGAAATTTAGTCACTAACACTTTCTTCATCACCCCTTTTAATATCTTAAAATCTTATTTTCCAAATTTGTAACTTAGCTTCTTTGACTTTAATACTCCATTCATTAATGTTTCTCAGTTTACCCCAAATTTCGTTGGATATTTGGAGACCCATCACTTTAGTGTATACATTTTATGATAAATCCTTCAAGATTCCATTTTTATCCTTTACATACATCTCCAAGTTCCTGTTATCTTCAAGATTCATTGGAGCATTCCCAATATAGGGTGGATATCCCACTATAACAACATCTCTCACTTAAACCCCAAGTGATAAGAGATACAATATCATCATACTTTTCTAAAAATGATATTTCTCACCATTAAAAACTGGAATATCACTACTATTAACTAAATTCATGTTCTATATCATCAAAAATATTTTGGATATTTTATAGGTGACCTTCCGACTAATACCATTTGAAGTACCCCTGATCGGATTCACCACTGAGAGGGGAGAGGCGAATCAGTGGTGTACTTTTATTTTAAAAAAATGTTCCTTTTAAATTAAAAATATATGGCTATTTAAAACCTTGATCCAATATTCTTGTATCTCTCATACTAACATCGAATAATACCTTAAATAAAAAAGCACAAAACACAAGGATTTGTATGTTTTTTCTACAAAGACCCACCCCTTGTCGTGTGGGTTATTCCCCCCAACATGGATGATTAATTATAATATTATTTTATGGATTAAAATGGTTAATATAGAATCACAATATATATATATATATATATATATATATATATATATATCCTAAAACCTCATTGGTGTTTCTCTATACTTCATCCCATGTTGTTACCAAAATCCACACTGGCCTGCTCTAGAATCTTTACTACAGACTTCTGCTCTAGAATCACATAAGAGCCTTCTGTTCTAGATTCCAATAAATACTTCCACATTTCATCAAGGTTGATCCACTTCAGGATGTTATTTTTTTATTCCTCTAAAATATTGATGAATCACACTGGCTTATGTACCTATTTAAGTACATTTTCAATCTAATAGTCTCACTCAATAAATTTTGATCAACTGTATTTGATCTGTCTCCTTAAGAAAAAAATTATCTGGATATTATTCCTTCTAAATGATGACCTGGAACCACTTTGATGTGTTCAATTTGTGCACACAATCTTCCTAAATATCTCGTTTAAGAATAAAATTTCACAAGATCAATTCAAATCCACTTCATTCATTATTTTCATGGTATCTGAAACATATCATATTAATTTATATAATTTAAAAGTATGTTATTCTCAATTGTGTTTTATATAGATCTCAATAATTTTATATATGTATGAAATCATGAATGTACCATTCAATTCCTTGGTATAAGAGGTGTGTATGCACTTTCCACCTTGTATTCACACACACACTAACCACCGTGTATCTCAATGCATGTGTATGCATGGAATCTCTCATATACTCTCAAAAGTATTATAAAAAACTTCCTACACACATTGTACACTTTCATTCTTTTATACATGTGCATGATCATGAATTTATGGATGCACAACTCTTCTGCTACTTGGGCACAAACCTATATGGGTGTATGCTTGATGTGTGAAAGCTATTGTTCATGAGACACAATATATATATATAGTGTATCACGGTTGTCTCAGACTTCATCATGCAAGAAAGGAAAACTTCTTCATGTAAGAAATTATGAAAAAACTAATTCTTAATGTTCTTTGAAAAATACAAGTATACGTGTTATGATCTATCCCAATATGGTTCACATAACTAGGTTCTTCAAGAAGCACAATGATTGTGATGTTCACATTTCGTATGCCTATAAATTCCTCCTTTATGAACAATTTTTTGTATTGATTCCTTTTGCCCTTCGTGAACCAGAAATGTTTTTGGATACTCTATTTATTTTGAAATGAGAGATCATGAATATTTTAAGTATCTCTCTTAATCAAGAGATACTCCTTTTATAGGAGAGTATCCACTCACCTCACACCACCTTAGATCCATTTTTCATGCCACGTCCAAGACTTATTCAAACACCCCTCAAATACTACCGAGTCCCAAAATGTTAAATTCATGATGATCTCAGGTTAATTATATCTTCATTCATCACCAAAAAACATGGAATCTCAACTTCACAAACCTCATTTGTGGTGATAACCTCACATATATTTTATAAGGATCACATTCCCTTCACCTATTAATCTCAAACTCCTTTGGTTCTTGAATTCCATATACAACTCACATTTGCATCCATCTGAGACATGTTCTTTGAATATTATTCATGCATGAAAGACATTATATCGCATGAATTATTTCAGTTTGATTGAATAATCCTCATGTTGTTAGAAGAATCTTCAAAGATAACCAAAGAATAAGTATGGTGGTTCAGACAAAGTTCCATCATACTAGTGTTCATCTAGGATTCTAAATGAAGAACACAATGTGAAAAAAGGTTCAAATATATGAGAACAAAATATAGATAAAATATCATTATTTCTAGCAGTTAAATGATATATGAATAGTGCCCCATGCCTTGTCTATCCCACATTACTTCTCACATGCATCAGTGCCCTTGTTTATTAATCAAGTCATGATAGATGAATAGTTCCCCATGCATTGTCAGAATTTATGTTTCTTCCTTATAAGTTTCTCTTTTTGGTAGAAAATTTGTAAATGTTTTTATTATATTTTTTATAGAATTATATTGATATTATTGGGATTATGTATTTTTTATATACTGTTTGGAATTTCTTATTTATTTATTTTATTAGTCTTAATATTATATTGGGTAATGCCTCATATAATCTATTATATATATGCTTGGTTCTAGTTTCCAATCCATGGAATATTGTTGATATGACTTGTGGGTCTCTAATTTATTTATTACTGATATATAGGGTGTGTAGTGGGGATAGATTTTGATATAATCATATAATATCATGTTTTTGAGATAAGATAGAATTTTCAGTTTGGTACTAATGAGGACTATATTAGTTTGGTAAAGAAATGGTATCATTCAATATTATAATGTTATATAGGAAAGGTATTCCTGCTACATGGAAGATATTTCCATTTTAATTTGATGTAATATCCCTAAGATTACTAAATAATTGAAAGTGATATTATTTTTATTTACTGGTATTGATTTAGGTGTAGTTAACATATAATGTTTTTAGTGCTTGTGTTTGAATTGGGAATAATGTTTATAGAATTTAAATGAATTTAAATAAAATATTTTTAAATGAAACCCACATATTTTACATTGAAATTCCTATTTAATGATATAGAGAAGATTTTTGTAATTCATCCACATGGGTTTTGAGTTTTTGTAATGAAACTATATGCCCTAAGAGATTGTTTTTTGGTTAATCCTAAGGAGGATAATTTTCATGAGTTTAAGTGTGATATTTTATTGAAGTGTATATATTTGGTAATGAGATAGAGAGGTGGCTGGAAGGTCATGATATTTCCTTTGGTTTATTTCACATGAGGAAAGATCACTAAATTCCTTTAGTTGTGAGCATTCTTAAGAGAGTATCTCTATAGTGGTGTATTATATTTTTTGTTAGCTGAGATGAGTTTTAAGGATCATTGGATATGTTATGGAATATATTCTAAGATGAAATCTTATCTACTAAGAGTAAGGTAGAATGGTAGTAAGAGTTTCTCAGTATTTGATTTTTGAGTTTTTGTGGGTGGTAGCATAAAGTGGGGTTAGTACAAAAACTATTCTATGCTTCAATTATTCTACTAGATGAATAGGTAATAGTAAATAAATTGGTATATTTTTTATATAGATCCATCATCAAGTATACCCTTTCCTGATTATGACATATCTAGAAGTGTTGATAAGAGGTAAGATGTTGGAGAATACATTTGTGTTGACAAATTTAACTTTATAGGGAAGTCCTTATAATTCCATGATGAGTATTTATTTTGATTGAGACTAATTTTTTTTCTAGAAAAACGAGGTTTCAAATAGTGAGGAGTCATTCTATGCACTATCTTTCTCACTTCCCTATAGTTTTATGTTCTTAGAATTCCATCATGAGCTCTAATATGTTTTTGTTTTTCAATGGTGGTTGTATACATTGAAAATTTTACATTTTGGAATTTCTTATTGATCAACATAAATCATGTGGCTAGATTAATATATGACCAGAGAGGTAGTTTCCATTAAGGAAATAACCACACCAGCATGGGACTCATGCTTTTGGACCATAGAGAGGTGTTAGAGAAGGTAGAGGTTGGCCCGATTATATTCTGCTTCTTAGAGACCTAGTGTGGAGCATAGATGATATGGTGGACGTCATTAGGGATAATGAGGTAGATGATCAAGGACATATTAGGTGAATGTGATAATTTTATATATCTAAGAGGAAAATAGATTATTTTTCTTACCATTTATCTTTATTATACCATTTTTTATTCTTTTATTGATTCATGATCTGTGAACTTTTTCATTTTTCTTACCTTTATCTAAGTGTTGGGAATCTATGTGGGATGTATTTAAGATAATTGGAGTTAACTACCCCTATTTTTGGTTTTTTCTATATTTTATAAAGTGTGTTGGTTATTTGATATACTAATTAAAATATATTAGTTATTTGGAGAGTTCTTCATGATACACATACAACCTTATGATTACTTCCTTTAAAGGATTGGTTATATTCTACATGATATGTTATTTATTTTTTATTCCATTTTTTTATTAATTTAGAAGGTGATAGAGTGATTTTATTTAAAAAATTAAACCATTAAGTGGATTCTTGATGTTTGTATCCACTTTTGTCTCAATTATTAGATTTTATTTAGAAGTTAGTTGTGGTTTAAGTGAGTAATATTCTAAGAGTCAATGCACATTTTTGAATGTTTTCCATGATTTGGTTGTGTAAATACCCCTTTTATGTGATATTTTGTTTGATACATAGTTATAAATTAGTTCATATTCAATTTATATGTATCCTTATAGTATTGATCCTTTGGATCTATTAGAGTTTTAAAATTAGGTCAATGATCTATTATATAAGGGTTTCATCTAGCCTAGTTTTCCTCTTTAAGGACCTCTTATATTGTTTATGAAGAATATGTTTTGTTTTTTATAGTTGTGAATTTATTATTGTTGATTAAATATAGTTATAGTGAGGAACCAATATCCCCTTCCAATGATTTATGCCAAGTTCCATATACTAATGGGGATTATATAGTTCTCAATGATTTATTTTCATTCTATGATTAATTAGATGATGGTGAAGGGGGAAGACGTGTATGGAATATTTTAGGTGTACCTATGGACACTATGAGTTCATGTTAATTCCCTTTGAAGTCCTGAATTATATAGTTATTTTCATGGTATGATTATATTTTTTGTTTCATGATATCATAGACTAGTTTATGGTTGTGCTCATAAAATATATATTTGTGTATTTCGAATAAAAAGTTTATCATTCTGATCATTTTAGTGTTATTTTATAAGCCATTCGATGGAATAAGTTATATGAAAAGATTTCAATGTTTATTTTATGAATACATGATTTTAATTTCCTTGGTAATGTCAGGACTCATGATGGTTTAGTGTTTTATAATTCAATGATTGTGGATATTTTTTTCTTTGGTATCCCCCATGAATTTTCTAGAGGTGTAAAATTTCATTCGATTAACAAGATAGTACATAATGTCACTATTAGATATATTTTTGATTGAATCACCATTAAAAACATTAATTTGTAATTTTAATGAATTTAATAGGGATATCAGAATCAAGTGACATTTTAATACCTAATAGGAAAGCTAGTCAATGCTCGCAACCTTTTCCTTATAATTATGGGATTCATGTAGAAGGTAATTTTTGATGCTTATAATTTTGTTTTAGTTTGGTTATTCAAGTAAGAGTATGATTATTACATTTGAGATCCAAAGGAGGTTATTTAGAGAGATCATTTTATCTAAGAAGATAATTTATAGGGATGGAAAGAGGATGATTGACATTTAGTATTCTTTCATTGATTTGTTTCTCATGGAAAATTAAATATGCAGTTCTTCATAAGTTTTATCACATACCTCTAGAAATTAATACTATTATATGATGATATATATTTCCTTGAAGGATTAGTTTTAGTTTCATGGGATGGTGAGGCTATTAGATGAGTTTTTGTCTCATTGTTTGGTCTAATAGGTGTGAAAACCAATCATAGAGTTTCAACAACTATATTATTGCAATATGATGTTACTTATTTAAAATATTATGAAATATTATGAAATATTGTCACTAATTTTTCTCATTAATTGGGTACATATGAAATTATATTTGTAATTATTGATTAATTGAATAATTCAACTTATTTTTTAGCATTCAAAGAGATGAGTATGATTGTTTCTTTGGAAGTGTTTTATATTAGCGAGGTTGTGTGGATTCACGAGGTTCAAGGGATGATCATCTATGAACAAGATTATTATTTATCTTTAAGAGTTTGTAGGAATCTATGACATGAATTTGGATTTAAACATTGTTTCAATGAAACTTTTCATCCTTTGAAAAACATATATATGGAGCAGATGATCTTGATAATGGATGAAATTTTATATGCATATGTTTTGGATTTTATATGTTTAGGAAGATTTATTTTCCTTTGGAATAATTTTCCTATAAAAATATATATAAATTTTCAATTCATATGGCTATGTTCGAGGCATTATATGAGTATCCTTTCATATATCCATTTTACTAGACTACAATTATGGAGTCAATGATTCTTTGATGGGAGTTATTATAAAGAATGATATATATTTAGAAGGTGTTTAAATCAAGTATAAAGTCTTCTCAAGATATTTTGTTGTCTTATATTGATCATTGGATGAGGCCTCTAGAGCTCAAGGATATTGATCATGTGTTTCTTAAGGATTCTTCAATTCATGGATAAATGAGGTATGGCGGAGGTTATAATATTTATAATAATAGTTATGGACCATTTGAGTTATTATAAAAAGTTAGAGAGTTGGTTTATCAATTGAATCCTACTCCATAAATGGATTGGATTCATAAAGTCTTCCATGTGTCGAGTCATTAGGGAAATTGTTATAATGACTCCCATATCATTGATTGGGGGATCAAAATATTGAGATCAATATGACATTAATCAAAATACATATTGTTATTCTTGATCATCATGATAATTGTTTGTGAGGATATTTTATTCTATTGGTTTATTTATTTACATGCATGGTGGTATAGAGAAATATACATTGTAAAAATTATTGTAGATACATGATCAAAATACATAGTTTTTTATGTTATAATAATTTATATAGATTAAATTTTTTTTATGATGTTGTAGAAGTTATTATTTATTTATGTTAGAGTTATATCTTATGGGGTGTTTATGTTTTTTATCATGATTTTTTCCCAGTTTTAGTTTTTACTGTTGATGGAAATATTTCATTGAGATGTATCAAATATTATGGCCTGGATTTTCCTCAACTTCTAATTTGTGGTTTGTATGTTTTAGAGGTTTTTGAAGAATATTTGTGTGTATATTTTAAGTGACTAGTTGATATTTGATCACATAAAGAAAATTATAATGTGGTTTTATCCTAACTAATGCTTGGTTGGTTAAGGGTCGTTCGTGGTTTAGTTGTGGTCATGTTCATGGGGCAATTTTTTATGAGAAGGAAAGATGGAGTTGAATTTATCATTTTAGAGGGAGACTAATAGATGGTCAAAATTATAGTGTAGAGATACCTATTTGATGTTTTCATGTATATATAAATATTAATTTATAATATAATTGATGATAATTTTTGAGGATTTCTTAGTTGTTTTAAAAAAATATTCTTTTTTTAACATTGTATCGTGGTCTCATTGATAGGGATTGTTGACATGGGAGTAAAATATCATGGTTTAGTGGGTGCCTCATTATAGTTGTTTAGTGTTTTAAATTGTAGATAAAAGGACCACATTATATTCCAAGTTACCTATATTATGGTTCTAGTCATATCCATGATTAATAATGAAAAAAGGATAGTTTTAAGGAAGGGATCTATTTTTAAGGCTATAATTTTTGGATCACTATTGATAGTCTTGCTCCACGATGTGGTTTAATATCTTCAAATTTTTTGTGATATAATGTGGTTTTATCACAATATATGTTCTTCCATAGTATTCATTAAATTCATTCACTTATATTAAAATCCTATAAATCATTATATATCATTTTGGTGAGCATTGTATTATATGGTGGTATCATCGGTCTTAGATATATGTGATCAATTTCTTCATATCAAAGCTCACCCTCTTATCCATTTTGTACATTAATTTTTTTTTCAAGGACCCATTATTTATATTTATTTTTTTTAAATGAAAATTATTACAAAATATTTCACTTCACCATTTTAGAATTATATTCCAATGCAACTAATATGTCAGTATCTTACAAAAATTTTAAAAATGAATTCTAAAAGCTCTTCATTGTTTTTATATTTCATTTTACTTTTAATATTCTAGTGGATTTACCCTAATTGGATTTATATTTAATTATTGATACTCTTATAAATATTTCAATATTTTCCTTTTGATAAATAAATATCCATATATCATTTGACTCCAATTCTTGATCTCTTATTTTTTGTGTCATACATGCTATTTAATAATAATGTTTATTTAATCTATGACAAAAATCTATTATCATTTGTTGATATGTTAGGAATATATAATCAAAATTATTTATCTAGATTATTATGATCATTTTTTGAGGAAATAATCACGGAACCCATTTCATTCACTATTTAATAATGATTTGTTGAAATTATGAAGGTTTTCTTATGTGGCATACATATTCAAGTACATAATATCATGTTATGGGTAGGATTGAATTTTTATAAACCTCCAATGGAATGGTTAATGATTTATATCTCATGAGATGTTATATATGGGATTAGAGAGTGAAGTTAATCAACTATGGGACTTTTGTCACTATGTTTATGGTAATGGGGAGTGAACCAAATCCACTATGAATGTTTTCCAAATATTAGATGATGGTCTTGGGAATAAAGCTTAACTTATAATTATTAAATCATGTTCTATATTGTTTTCACAAGTTTATGATTCCATAAACATATGCTATCATTTTGTTATACCATATTCCCATGATTATCTCAAACTATTATGTTAGTGTATATATTTATTATCTTTATATTACATTTCATTTATTCATGATTTATAGACAACTATTATTATCATATGAACATTTATTAATAAATTTATCTCTACTCATGTTTTCCTATATTCTTAAAATCTATCTCTTTAGGAATTTTTGATAAGTTTTTACAACACTAAGAATTTAATAACACCCCTTTATTATGATTTCATTCCATAGATTATGAATATAAATTTAACTTATGATAATTTAAGAAGGGGTCATATAAGTGTTTGATTATGGAGAAGTTTTCATAAATTTTATAAAATAATTTTCCTATTTAAATGATCCTCAATGAAATTAAACCATCTGTTCATGGGAATAAGATATTATTTTGTCATATGTAATTCTAAATAAAATAAATTGAAATATAATAAAGATATGATTAGCTTGGCTTCCTATAATTAGTATCTACTAAGGTTTTAGTTATTTATTATGATTGGTTTATCAATTTTTAGGTATTAAGATAAGAGAATAGTAGATAAAGAACTAGGAATATATATAATTATAGAATATCATCCTCATGTTTTTTTGAAGTAGATAATTATTGTTCTCCTAGAAATAACATGTCATTCTAGATACTACATGTGGATAGAGGATTTGGAATAGATATACCTAGTGTTAATAACCCTAAAAATGGTGATGGGTATTAACTCAATCGTCACCTAGTTCATGAAAATAATCCTAACTGCACACCTATTTTGACACCCTAGGCGTTATTCTTTGGATAATCACATTCCCTCAATAATCCCTTACAAAGGATTTATTATTTTATGTAATTAGGATAAGAAGTATGAGATAACCCATACTAGTAAAACCTAGATTTAAAAAAGAGTAATTAAGTTTAACCTGGAAGGCCATGTGATAGTTTCAAATAGTAATACATTTAAACGATTTCTTTTTTTTGAGATAATTTTTGATAATTATATTAAGATGATAATTATTCATTACTCGTGTTAACCTCATTTTGTTTTATTATGACCATAATCCTTATAGAACCAAATTATTAAATGAATCCATTTACATTATAGAGATAATCTCAATAAAAACCTAATAGTATATGAGATGGAGTAAGAAATCTTTTGACTATGTCAAACCAACTACCAAGAACTATGAATAACAAAATAAACATACTTGAAATCCTAAAAAAACTAAATAATATTAGGATAGAGTCTCATGGATGTTTGAGTAAAAAATATGATGATGGAAACAATGCCCAATTTCCTTCATGTTAAAAAATTTGGAAGAGGGACCAAAGGGAATGTATTAAAGATAATATAAAATGTTTTATCTATAATGTCATAAAGAAACTAATTTTCTTGGAAAAATATAAATCTTAGTAGATATGGTGAATTGAATAATTTTTCACCATGTGGTACCACTAGTAGTTCAATGTATTACATGTGGGGAAATTGGGCATTATTGAAGACAAATACCTAATCCAAATGACAACAAGAATGATAGAAATCCACAATTCCCAAGGCCAATGGAAAAAGGTAAATCCTAAATAATCGTAAATACTAAATTAATTTTTGAATGTGGGGTGGAGGGACATACACTAAACATTAACTCAAACAATTGTGGGTTTTATATTTTCATCATACTTAAAACCAATTATTTGAAAATAGAATATTTGATAAGGATATAAAATCATCATCTTGGTGACTAGAAATTTATTTATTAATAAAAAATTCAAGAGGAATGATTTTGGTATCCCGAGTATATAACTCCTCACTAATGGATGTTTATAGGAATGTGCCTCCTATAAAATCAGTTTTCCATTCTTTTATTAAAATATGATGTGGTATTAGGAAGGTATTGTCCCTATCTACCGATAGACAATGATAATTTTCAATATTGGAAAGAAATTTAAAATGTTAAATCATCACATGATCACTAATTGGTAAAATGTTGATTATATACTCCCTATGAAAAATTACTCACATTATATTAGAGTATTTGATAAAAATAGTTAGAGAAAAACTCAACATTAGTTATATTCCTATTATAATGGAAAATGATTTCACTAGTTAAACATGAAATAATATTAATGAATCCATAATAGAAATAATATTTTATGTTGTGTATATCTTTTAGATACTCTTAGTTTTTTCATTATTTGTATTAATTAAAATATTGAAGATACAATTTATTTAATGAGGGAGAATGAAACTCCTAGAGATTTAAGAATATATTTACCCTTAAATAAACATATTATTGATATATTTTTCACATGAAACATTGAGTTGAAGCAAAAATTTGATACAATAAAATAATACCTGATTGTTATAATATAGTTATTTTATTAGAAAGTATAAAATTAAGTATTTATATTATGATAAAAATTAAGGAAACGAATTACATCAAGAAGTTGATGTCTCCATTTTGAAGATAATTTATCCTAGACTAGAGAGAAGGAAGCATCACTAGGGTTTACTATAGACTAATCCTAATATGAACTAAAAAACAAAAAGTGAAAGTATTTTTATTTACTAATTCATTGATAACAATAGTGAGATCAATAAATTTGTAAAAAAGTTTTTTTATGAAAATTGAAATTTATGTTCTTTATGTAAATAAAATAAAAATATTATATATTATTGATACATATAATATATAATATAATAAAACTAATTTTATTATTAATTTAAATGAAATAATAATAAGAATGATTAAAAATTGGAAATGTTATTTTCTTTTAAACAAATTTATCATTATATTTTATTATTTTTTTCAATGTAAAAATGAAAAATCCTAGAAATTTATTTTAAAAAATAAAATTAATTTTTAAATTTTAAAATTAAATTTTAGTTTAAGAGGAAATCTTATGGATTTATTTTATCAATTTTGGTGAATAATTAAAAATAACATTTTTACAAATAACATGATATTTTCAACATTATTAATATATAAGTATAAGGCCCCGTGCCTTAAACCTTACTTAATATTGAATTAAATGAATAATTCACATTGAGGATCTTTTCAGGTTTAGAGTTTTAGAGAATTAGAACATAACTATTACATCTCAAAAGATTACAAAGTAGACACTTCTACCAAGTTTCCATAGAATAAATAAAAAAAACTCTTAAAAAGAAACATGTCTAATTCCATGTTTTATAAAGCATGACTTTCCCTTGATCCCATCCTTGACCCTATTCCACATTAAGTCCTGTGAAAAACATTTCAAAAAAACTTGGGGTGAGCACAAAAAGCTCAGTAAGGGATACACAAAGAATGAAAATTGTTAGTTTATCAAAACAACAAGTAAACCATGTATACTTTATCAAAGTAATACTTTTCACCTTTATGAAGTAATAAAAACTCTTCACTGAATAAAGTATCATTACTTACCTTTTTGTAACCAAAGGATTACCATAAAACCCATATAAAGAACACATAGAATATATAAAGGTAACTTGGGACATAAACATACTTAAGTGGAATAACCATACGGTTGACTTCCACACATATCACTTAATGGAATAGCCATACGGCCAATTTCCATACATACTTAATGGAATAGCCATACGGCCGACTTCCATACCCAATGCATTGGAGGTTATAACGTAGCCACCCGTCCTGGTATTCACGGCACCACCCGTCATATGGTTTATAACATAACCACCCGTTAAAATGTCCAAGTACCAATATAAAATCATAAAACATAAAACCAATATAAAGGAATGAAAACATTTCAACATTTCAATCACAATATATCATAAATATATTGACATAATAGAATCCTTTATCAAAACCATTTTCAATACCAAAATACATAAAAGAGTATATGGTATTTATTTTATTTTAAAAACATTACGGCTTGTTGAGGAAGCCAAAGACCAAATAATACTCGCGGCGGTGGAAAAGGTCGTTGTCACCGCGTACGTTAAAAAAAACATTCCTTTTTGTCGTTTAGTAAAACGCTTCGTAGAAAAAGATTCCTTTTGTATAAAAGTAAAAGTCAAAGGAGTTTATACACCGTATAAAATAAAGTTGTGTATAAAACGAAATATGCCTCAATGAAAGGAGATTGAGACGAAGTCCCTTACCTCGGGTCCGACTTGACTCGATCGTTCTTTAACGTCCTGAATAATAAACTTGAGTTAATTTATACTTGTTTAAGAACCTTTTTAATGTTAATTATTCCTTTTATATCACTTATTGCCATGTTATAAACATTATGTAACCATTTAAGTTAATAATGTTTGTTTTGTCAATATTTGGTTCTTAAGTCGAAAGTTGACTTCTTACAATTACATGTTGTTCGTGTGGTCAACAGTTCTTTATATCCAGAATGAAATTCCTGATTTGGATATCATATATATCATATATATCCAGCATATACATGTATTTATAATATTACATAATCATTTAGAGTTAAGAAATGAAATGCACCGTTCATGGAGACGGTAAGCCGTACGTACGCATGAACGCTACTTTCATTTCTTTGTCATATTAATGGAATTAAAACTAAATGAGAGGTATGTATATTTTAATTCCAGAATTATATTCATCATTTAGATATATCATTAATTATATATATCCATTATATACATGTACTTTTAATAGTACATTACATTTGGGGATAAGAAATGAAATGCACCGTTCATGGAGACGGTAAGCCGTACGTACGCATGAACGCTACTTTCATTTCTATCTCATAATTTAATGGAAAGAAATAATAATGATATAGAGGTATATTATAATTCCAGTATAAAATCATATATAATAACTTTAAATCCATCCTTTACACGTCCCACATATAGCATTAACGAATCACATCACTTTGAGGGGGCGGTAGTCCGCACTTCCTTAAATGAAGATATCGTGTTTACCCATAATGGAAACCATAAAGGTATGACCAAAATGAAAAATACAGAAGCTTATAGAAAAAATATACATATTATATATCATATATAAAAATAGTGACATCATAATGGCCACCTTTGAAGGTGTTAAATGAGTATTGAACAATCATCGTTTCGGGAGGCAGAATTTCACCATCCGCGGAAACCGTATGTTCTTTAACCATTTGATGTAGTTGTGTGAGAGTGTAGCTCGAATAAATCTTATAACAACATCCTAGTATATTTAAGATACTGGTTTTGTTACAAAAGAAGTAAATAAAAAGAGTTTAGAGGGTTGGAGAAGCAAAATAAAACAAATGAACAAGAGAGAATGAATTACCTTTAAAAGTGTAACTCCCTTTTGATTTGAGCCTAAAGGCTTCCTTTGAAATAATTCTGCCCAAAGGTAATCCTCTAGGATGAGGAGAGGGATGTGGAGAGAGTAATTGGGCAGGGGTTGGCCGAGCCAAAGGCTTGAGAAGTGTGTGAAATGAGGTAGAGGTGGGGGCCTTTTATAAGAGGAGAGGAGGGGCACTTTTGGAAAGTAAAGAAATATTACTTTATTTGAAAATGTTTTTCGATTTTAAAAGGTCCCACATTGATATAATTCGTGGATAAGGTGATAAGGCTTCTAAATCCACTCATCCAATAAGTTTTGGACATGTGTAGTTTATAGATTTTGCATTATCTTTCTATTTTATTTAAATCGTCAAATAATGATGTCATCGCTGCATCATTATTATGTCATAAATAATTTATTTTATTTAATGTCTAAAAATTATAAAAAAAATACTATGATGTAGGAAATCTTTTTTATCTTTCCAATGAATATTTATAATCAAAATTTGGACTTGTGTAACCCTACTTAAAAATTGTTTTAGTAAAACAACTCATGTTTGTGTCAATTTAATTTTAACATTAAATAAAAATATATTATTGTCATTTTCCAACTAAAGTGGCTCCATGGGGTCCCAAATTTGGCCCATGGCTTGTCGTGGTCGGCCATGACTCACCCAATAGGTGTAGGACAAGTTTCATGGTGTTTTCACATTCTTATAATATTATTTTTACCTTAAACTACACTAATTACCTCTAATCGCGATTAATGAAAAAAAGTTACTATTCACCAAAAAATTATTATAATCTCATTGAACCACATTTTACTTCTTAATGACAACCATGTATGTCGGATTTTCAAAATTCAATACACATTAGTGGTAAACTTTCATTTAACTGAAAAATCAGTTTGCTTGATTACCACTTAGTGGTTTCACTATTCATCAAAAATTGAAGTTTTTCAGAAAATTACAAAAAATTCACCCTAAGCTATATTTGATATTACGAATTCAAAAATGAAGTCTATTTTAAAAAATTCAAAACATATGAGTCAAATTAAGTAATTTAATAATTAATTCCCGCTGTCATGACAAATAGCGTATTTTTGTGAAACAATAAGTATCAAAAGATTGACACTAGTTTAAGTCTGATTTCAAAGTGAAATTAATTCCAACGACCACTATTGGATTTAATGGTAAAAATATTTTCTAATTTCACTTAAAAACCAAATCAAAAGATAATCTAATCATATAAATAAATTAGATTAAAAAGAGGTTTTGAATTAAAATACAACATTTTACACTATTCATTAAAAAAAAGAACTTTATCAGAAAGGTACCAAAAATTTACACAAAGTAAATTTTGATGTCCCGATTCTAAAGAAGAGTTATATTTGGTCCAAAATAAAGTATAAGAGTGATCAAAACTATATTTAATGACGTTTCTCCGTCAAAAGGTGATAAGTGGACCTTTCGTGAAGATTAGGGTATAAATGCCTAAAATTGAACTCTTTTCGTATTTTAAGCCTTTATCTTTTATTGGGTAAATGTATAAACATTTAAAAACATATATAATCATATTTTAGTTATTTCTATCCATTCCCGCCAGTACAATGGCTACTCGTTAACTAACATTTGAAATAATATTATTTTATTACTTGTGTGCAACGTAAGTTTTCAAAGAAACTCATCGTTGCGTACCGAGTACGCTATCGAACGTAGAAACCCATTTTAATTAAAATTAATATTTAATTCCTAAATATTAATAAATATGAAAATTCTTTATTCTTTATTTACCTGGGATGTTACATCCTTCCCCCCTTTTGGGAATTGCGTCCTCGCAATTTTATTCACTTATCAAAATAAGTGGGGGGGTATTTATCCCTCATAGCATTTTCAGATTCCCACGTTGCCTCTTCAATCACATGGTTTTTCCACAAAACCTTTACCTGATGAATCACCTTATTCCGTAACACCTGCTCCCTGTGGTCAAGAATCTGGACCGGTTGTTCCTCATAAGATAGATTCTCTTCCAGCTGAACTACCTCTGGACTCAAAACATGAGATGGATCTGGAATATACTTTCTCAACATTGAAACATGAAAAACATTGTGTACCTGAGATAAACTCGGAGGTAAAGCCACTCGGTAAGCAACTGATCCAACTCTCTCCAGAATTTCGTATGGTCCAATGAACCTTGGACTCAACTTTCATTTCTTACCAAATCTCATCACACTTTTCCAAGGAGAAACCTTGAGAAAAACATGATCACCTACCTCAAAAGATAGATCCTTCCTCCGGTTATCCACATAACTCTTCTGCCTGCTCTGAGCTATTCTCATGTGTTTCTGAATCAGCTGAACTTTTTCTGTCATCTCTTCTACCAATTCTGGTCCCATCAACTTCCTTTCACCCACTTCATCCCAAAAAGCTGGAGTTCGGCACCGCTTCCCATATAATGCCTCAAATGGTGCCATCTGTATACTGGAATGGAAACTGTTATTATAAGAAAACTCAACCAAAGAAAGATGTTGGTCCCAACTTTCCTGATAAACCATAGAACAAGCTCGTAGCATATCCTCCAATGTCTGGATTGTTAGTTCTGAATGCCCATCTGATTGAGGATGAAAAGCTGTACTAAAATTTAATTTAGTACCCAACGACTTCTGAAGGCCTTTCCAAAAGTTAGATGTGAACCTGGGATTACGATCCGATACAATGGAGAGAGGAACTCCATGTAACCTGACTATCTCTTTAAGATACAAACGGGAAAGTTGATCTAGAGAGAAAGTATCTCATATAGAAAGGAAATGAGAAGATTTGGTCAAGCGATCAACAATAACCCAGATTGCATTATTACCTCGAGATGTCTTCGGTAATCCAACAACAAAGTCCATGGATATATTCTCCCATTTCCACTCTGGCACTGGTAAAGGCTGAAGCATCCCTTTCGGTAACTGCCGCTCTGCTTTAACCTGTTGACATGTCAAACACTTCACAGTAAAATATGCAATATCTCTTTTCATTCCATCCTACCAGTAATACTCCCGCAGATCTCTGTACATCTTAGTACTGCCAGGATGAACCGAAAATGGGGAACTATGAGCCTCACATAACAACTCATTCTTCAACTGTGAATCACAAAGCACACATAACCTCTTCCCAAACCTCAAAACACAAACACAAACTTATCCAAGAACTCATGGAAAATTTTATTCATAAGGTCCATGAATACAGCAGGTGAATTGGTTAACCCAAAAGGCATAACTACAAATTCATAATGGCCATATCTAGTACGGAACACAGTCTTCAGAACGTCTGCTTCTTTTACTTTCAACTGATGGTACCCCGACCTTAAGTCAATCTTCGAAAAATACTGAGCTCCCTGGAGCAGATACAACTTCATTCGATGGCCCAACATCTGCTGAAGTTGTTGCAAAGGATTTCACCACCCCTTTCTGCTTGTAGTCGAACTGCTTTCCCCCAATTGAGTTCTTCGTTGGACACTCGTTTGCATAATGACCCATTTCATTACACTTAAAACATCTTACCGTTGGCTTTTCATTTCCTGCTTGATCATATTCCTTACAGTTACGAGCAATATGACCAGACTTACCACACCGAAAGCACTTACCAGACTTGGATAAACATTCTCCAGGATGCATATTACCACAATTCTCACAGGATGGATATTTGGTTTTCTTACCTCCTTGCTTCTTTGATGAATTCTTCCCCTTTGCGTGCCAACTAGACCTCTTATTCTGTTGTTTGTCATAGAACACCTGATCATTGGCAAACTCCATTTCCACCTTCTCCGCACATCGAACAAGTTTTTCATAACTTTTGAACTCACGAGAAGCTAAAGCCCTTCGATACTTTGGCTTTAACCCTGAGTAAAAACGGTTTATTTTACTATCAAGATCTCGTATGAAGTTTGGAGCATACCTTGCCAATCGAGTGAACTTTTCTTCATAAGCAGCCACTGAATCATCCTCCTACCTCAATTCTAGGAACTGTTTTTCCATCCTAAGACGAACCACCTTAGGAAAATATTTCTCAAGAAACATACCTTTGAATTCTTCCCAGTGAAGATCCTCAATCTCATCATTATCCCTTATATTTTTCACCATCGACCACCACTGATCAGCTTCACCTTCAAAACGGTAAACAACAAGACTAACCTTTTGATGTTCTGAACACCCCATGACATCAAAAATCTTCTCCTGTGCTTTAATCCACCCTTCAGCTTGCACAGGGTCAGATGATCCTCTGAATGATGGGGGATGTTGCCTCATGAAATGTTCCACTACTGACATGTTCCTCTGCGGTTGATCTGGCTGATCTCGTGCATGGATACCACCACCATTTATAGCCTGAGTCAACTGTGCCATCACTGCAACAAACTGTTCAGTTTCGATTCCGACCATCTCAGGTTGCTGATTTGGAAGGTTATCTTCCTCCTGATGTCGTCCCAACATAGCTGCTTTGTTTCCTCTGCGGAAAACCATTCTGAACACAGAAATATCTTAGGCGAAGCAACATGGTAATCCGTAAATGCTATATCATTTCAATCATATTATAATTTAACACTTTTCTAACTCCTAAAGTTGTCTAAACCGACCTTTGATACCAACTATAAGGCCCCGTGCCTTAAACCTTACTTAATATTGAATTAAATGAATAATTCACGTTGAGGATCTTTTCAGGTTTAGAGTTTTAGAGAATTAGAACATAACTATTACATCTCAAAAGATTACAAAGTAGACACTTCTACCAAGTTTCCATAGAATAAATAAAAAGAAACTCTTAAAAAGAAACATGTCTAATTCCATGTTTTATAAAGCATGACTTTCCCTTGATCCCATCCTTGACCCTATTCCACATTAAGTCCTGTGAAAAACATTTCAAAAAAACTTGGGGTGAGCACAAAAAGCTCAGTAAGGGATACACAAAGAATGAAAATTGTTAGTTTATCAAAACAACAAGTAAACCATGTATACTTTATCAAAGTAATACTTTTCACCTTTATGAAGTAATAAAAACTCTTCACTGAATAAAGTATCATTACTTACCTTTTTGTAACCAAAGGATTACCATAAAAACCATATAAAGAACACATAGAATATATAAAGGTAACTTGGGACATAAACATACTTAAGTGGAATAACCATACAGTTGACTTCCACACATATCACTTAATGGAATAGCCATACGGCCAATTTCCATACATACTTAATGGAATAGCCATACGGCCGACTTCCATACCCAATGCATTGGAGGTTATAACGTAACCACCCGTCCTGGTATTCACGGCACCACCCGTCATATGGTTTATAACGTAACCACCCGTTAAAATGTCCAAGTACCAATATAAAATCATAAAACATAAAACCAATATAAAGGAATGAAAACATTTCAACATTTCAATCACAATATATCATAAATATATTGACATAATAGAATCCTTTATCAAAACCATTTTCAATACCAAAATACATAAAAGAGTATATGGTATTTATTTTATTTTAAAAACATTACGGCTTGTTGAGGAAGCCAAAGACCAAATAATACTCGCGGCAGCGGAAAAGGTCGTTGTCACCGCGTACGTTAAAAAAACATTCCTTTTTGTCGTTTAGTAAAACGCTTCGTAGAAAAAGATTCCTTTTGTATAAAAGTAAAAGTCAAAGGAGTTTATACACCGTATAAAATAAAGTTGTGTATAAAACGAAATATGCCTCAATGAAAGGAGATTGAGACGAAGTCCCTTACCTCGGGTCCGACTTGACTCGATCGTTCTTTAACGTCCTGAATAATAAACTTGAGTTAATTTATACTTGTTTAAGAACCTTTTTAATGTTAATTATTCCTTTTATATCACTTATTGCCATGTTATAAACATTATGTAACCATTTAAGTTAATAATGTTTGTTTTGTCAATATTTGGTTCTTAAGTCGAAAGTTGACTTCTTACAATTACATGTTGTTCGTGTGGTCAAAAGTTCTTTATATCCAGAATGAAATTCCTGATTTGGATATCATATATATCATATATATCCAGCATATACATGTATTTATAATATTACATAATCATTTAGAGTTAATAAATGAAATGCACCGTTCATGGAGACGGTAAGCCGTACGTACGCATGAACGCTACTTTCATTTCTTTGTCATATTAATGGAATTAAAACTAAATGAGAGGTATGTATATTTTAATTCCAGAATTATATTCATCATTTAGATATATCATTAATTATATATATCCATTATATACATGTACTTTTAATAGTACATTACATTTGGGGATAAGAAATGAAATGCACCGTTCATGGAGACGGTAAGCCGTACGTACGCATGAACGCTACTTTCATTTCTATCTCATAATTTAATGGAAAGAAATAATAATGATATAGAGGTATATTATAATTCCAGTATAAAATCATATATAATAACTTTAAATCCATCCTTTACACGTCCCACATATGGCATTAACGAATCACATCACTTTGAGGGGGCGGTAGTCCGCACTTCCTTAAATGAAGATATCGTGTTTACCCATAATGGAAACCATAAAGGTATGACCAAAATGAAAAATACAGAAGCTTATAGAAAACATATACATATTATATATCATATATAAAAATAGTGACATCATAATGGCCACCTTTGAAGGTGTTAAATGAGTATTGAACAATCATCGTTTCGGGAGGCAGAATTTCGCCATCCGCGGAAACCGTATGTTCTTTAACCATTTGATGTAGTTGTGTGAGAGTTTAGCTCGAATAAATATTATAACAACATCCTAGTATATTGAAGATACTGGTTTTGTTACAAAAGAAGTAAATAAAAAGAGTTTAGAGGGTTGGAGAAGCAAAATAAAACAAATGAACAAGAGAGAATGAATTACCTTTAAAAGTGTAACTCCCTTTTGATTTGAGCCTAAAGGCTTCCTTTGAAAGGATTCTTCCCAAAGGGAATCCTCTAGGATGAGGAGAGGGATGTGGAGAGAGTAATTGGGCAGGGGTTGGCCGAGCCAAAGGCTTGAGAAGTGTGTGAAATGAGGTAGAGGTGGGGGCCTTTTATAAGAGGAGAAGAGGGGCACTTTTGGAAAGTAAAGAAATATTACTTTATTTGAAAATGTTTTTAGGTTTTAAAAGGTCCCACATTGATATAATTCGTGGATAAGGTGATAAGGCTTCGAAATACACTCATCCAATAAGTTTTGGACATGTGTAGTTTATAGATTTTGCATTATATTTCTATTTTATTTAAATCGTCAAATAATGATGTCATCGCTGCATCATTATTATGTCATAAATAATTTATTTTATTTAATGTCTAAAAATTATAAAAAAATACTATGATGTATGAAATCTTTTTATCTTTCCAATGAATATTTATAATCAAAATTTGGACTTGTGTAACGCTACTTAAAAATTGTTTTAGTAAAACAACTCATGTTTGTGTCAATTTAATTTTAACATTAAATAAAAATATATTATTGTCATTTTCCAACTAAAGTGGCTCCATGGGGTCCCAAATTTGGCCCATGGCTTGTCTGGGTCGGCCATGACTCACCCAATAGGTCTAGGACAAGTGTCATGGTGTTTTCACATTCTTATAATATTTTTTTTACCTTAAACTACACTAATTACTTCTAATCGCGATTAATGAAAAAAAGTTACTATTCACCAAAAAATTATTATAATCTCATTGAACCACATTTTACTTCTTAATGACAACCATGTATGTCGGATTTTCAAAATTCAATACACATTAGTGGTAAACTTTCATTTAACTGAAAAATCAGTTTGCTTGATTACCACTTAGTGGTTTCACTATTCATCAAAAATTGAAGTTTTTCAGAAAATTACCAAAAATTCACCTTAAGCTATATTTGATATTACGAATTCAAAAATGAAGTCTATTTTAAAAAATTCAAAACATATGAGTCAAATTAATTAATTTAATAATTAATTCCCGCTGTCATGACAAATAGCGTATTTTTGTGAAACAATAAGTATCAAAAGATTGACACTAGTTTAAGTCTGATTTCAAAGTGAAATTAATTCCAACGACCACTATTGGATTTAATGGTAAAAATATTTTATAATTTCACTTAAAAACCAAATCAAAAGATAATATAATCATATAAATAAATTAGATTAAAAAGAGATTTTGAATTAAAATACAACATTTTACACTATTCATTAAAAAAGAACTTTATCAGAAAGGTACCAAAAATTTACACAAAGTAAATTTTGATGTCCCGATTCTAAAGAAGAGTTATATTTGGTCCAAAATAAAGTATAAGAAGGATCAAAACTATATTTAATGACGTTTCTCTGTCAAAAGGTGATAAGTGGACCTTTCGTGAAAATTTGGGTATAAATGCCTAAAATTGAACTCTTTCCGTATTTTAAGCCTTTATCTTTTATTGGGTAAATGTATAAACATTTAAAAACATATATAATCATATTTTAGTTATTTCTATCCATTCCCGCCAGTACAATGGCTACTCGTTAACTAACATTTGAAATAATATTATTTTATTACTTGTGTGCAACGTAAGTTTTCAAAGAAACTCATCGTTGCGTACCGAGTACGCTATCGAACGTAGAAACCCCTTTTAATTAAAATTAATATTTAATTCGTAAATATTAATAAATATGAAAATTCTTTATTCTTTATTTACCTGGGATGTTACATCCTTCCCCCCATTTGGGAATTGCGTCCTCGCAATTTTATTCACTTATCAAAATAAGTGGGGGGGTATTTATCCCTCATAGCATTTTCAGATTCCCACGTTGCCTCTTCAATCACATGGTTTTTCCATAAAACCTTTACCTGATGAATCACCTTATTCCATAACACCTGCTCCCTGTGGTCAAGAATCTGGACCGGTTGTTCCTCATAAGATAGATTCTCTTCCAGCTGAACTACCTCTGGACTCAAAACATGAGATGGATCTGGCATATACTTTCTCAACATTGAAACATGAAAAACATTGTGTACCTGAGATAAACTCGGAGGTAAAGCCACTTGGTAAGCAACTGATCCAACTCTCTCCAGAATTTCGTATGGTCCAACGAACCTTGGACTCAACTTTCATTTCTTACCAAATCTCATCACACTTTTCCAAGGATAAACCTTGAGAAAAACATGATCGCCTACCTCGAAAGATAGATCCTTCCTCCGGTTATCCACATAACTCTTCTGCCTGCTCTGAGCTATTCTCATGTGTTTCTGAATCAGTTGAACTTTTTCTATCGTCTCTTCTACCAATTCTGGTCCCATCAACTTCCTTTCACCCACTTCATCCCAAAAAGCTAGAGTTCGACACCGCTTCCCATATAATGCCTCAAATGGTGCCATCTGTATACTGGAATGGAAACTGTTATTATAAGAAAACTCAACCAAAGAAAGATGTTGGTCCCAACTTTCCTGATAAACCATAGAACAAGCTCGTAGCATATCCTCCAATGTCTGGATTGTTAGTTCTGACTGCCCATCTGATTGAGGATGAAAAGCTGTACTAAAATTTAATTCAGTACCCAACGACTTCTGAAGGCCTTTCCAAAAGTTAGATGTGAACCTGGGATTACGGTCCGATACAATGGAGAGAGGAACTCCATGTAACCTGACTATCTCTTTAAGATACAAACGGGAAAGTTGATCTAGAGAGAAAGTATCTCGTATAGAAAGGAAATGAGCAGATTTGGTCAAGCGATCAACAATAACCCAGATTGCATTATTACCTCGATATGTCTTCGGTAATCCAACAACAAAGTCCATGGATATATTCTCCCATTTCCACTCTGGCACTGGTAAAGGCTGAAGCATCCCTTTCAGTAACTGCCGCTCTGCTTTAACCTGTTGACATGTCAAACACTTCACGGTAAAATCAGCAATATCTCTTTTCATTCCATCCTACCAGTAATACTCCTGCAGATCTCTGTACATCTTAGTACTGCCAGGATGAACTGAAAACGGGGAACTATGAGCCTCACATAACAACTCATTCTTCAACTGTGAATCACAAAGCACACATAACCTCTTCCCAAACCTCAAAACACAAACACAAACTTATCCAAGAAATCATGGAAAATTTTATTCATAAGGTCCATGAATACAGCAGGTGCATTGGTTAACCCAAAAGGCATAACTACAAATTCATAATGGCCATATCTAGTACGAAACACAGTATTCAGAACGTCTGCTTATTTTACTTTCAACTGATGGTACCCCGACCTCAAGTCAATCTTCGAAAAATACTGAGCTCCCTGGAGCAGATACCACTTCATTCGATGGCCCAACATCTGCTGAAGTTGTTGCAAAGGATTTCACCACCCCTTTCTGCTTGTAGTCGAACTGCTTTCCCCCAGTTGAGTTCTTCGTTGGACACTCGTTTGCATAATGACCCATTTCATTACACTTAAAACATCTTACCGTTGGCTTTTCATTTCCTGCTTGATCATCTTCCTTACAGTTACGAGCAATATGTCCAGACTTACCACACCGAAAGCACTTACGAGAGTTGGATAAACATTCTCCAGGATGCATTTTACCACAATTCTCACAGGATGGATATTTGGTTTTCTTACCTCCTTGCTTCTTTGATGAATTCTTCCCCTTTGCCTGCCAACTAGACCTCTTATTCTGTTGTTTGTCATAGAACACCTGATCATCGACAAACTCCATTTCCACCTTCTCCGCACATCGAACAAGTTTTTCATAACTTTTGAACTCACGAGAAGCTAAAGCCCTTCGATACTTTGGCTTTAACCCTGAGTAAAAACGGTTTATTTTACTATCAAGATCTCGTATGAAGTTTGGAGCATACCTTGCCAATCGAGTGAACTTTTCTTCATAAGCAGCCACTGAATCATCCTCCTGCCTCAATTCTAGGAACTGTTTTTCCATCCTAAGACGAACCACCTTAGGAAAATATTTCTCAAGAAACATACCTTTGAATTCGTCCCAGTGAAGATCCTCAATCTCATCACTATCCCTTATATTTTTCACCATCGACCACCACTGATCAGCTTCACCTTCAAAACGGTAAACAAAAAGACTAACCTTTTGATGTTCTGAACACCCCATGACATCAAAAATCTTCTCCAGTGCTTTAATCCACCCTTCAGCTTGCACAGGGTCAGATGATCCTCTGAATGATGGGGGATGTTGCCTCATGAAATGTTCCACTACTGACATGTTCCTCTGCGGTTGATCTGGCTGATCTCGTGCATGGATACCACCACCATTTATAGCCTGAGTCAACTGTGCCATCACTGCAACAAACTGTTCAGTTCCGATTCCGACCATCTGAGGTTGCTGATTTGTAAGGTTATCTTCCTCCTGATGTCGTCCCAACATAGCTGCTTTGTTTCCTCTGCGGAAAACCATTCTGAACACAGAAATATCTTAGGCGAAGCAACATGGTAATCCGTAAAGTCTATATCATTTCAATCATATTATAATTTAACACTTTTCTAACTCCTAAAGTTGTCTAAACCGACCTTTGATACCAACTATAAGGCCCCGTGCCTTAAACCTTACTTAATGTTGAATTAAATGAATAATTCACGTTGAGGATCTTTTCAGGTTTAGAGTTTTAGAGAATTAGAACATAACTATTACATCTCAAAAGATTACAAAGTAGACACTTCTACCAAGTTTCCATAGAATAAATAAAAAAAACTCTTAAAAAGAAACATGTCTAATTCCATGTTTTATAAAGCATGACTTTCCCTTGATCCCATCCTTGACCCTATTCCACATTAAGTCCTGTGAAAAACATTTCAAAAAAACTTGGGGTGAGAACAAAAAGCTCAGTAAGGGATACACAAAGAATGAAAATTGTTAGTTTATCAAAACAACAAGTAAACCATGTATACTTTATCAAAGTAATACTTTTCACCTTTATGAAGTAATAAAAACTCTTCACTGAATAAAGTATCATTACTTACCTTTTTGTAACCAAAGGATTACCATAAAACCCATATAAAGAACACATAGAATATATATAAAAGTAACTTGGGACATAAACATACTTAAGTGGAATAACCATACGGTTGACTTCCACACATATCACTTAATGGAATAGCCATACGGCCAATTTCCATACATACTTAATGGAATAGCCATACGGCCGACTTCCATACCCAATGCATTGGAGTTTATAACGTAACCACCCGTCCTGGTATTCACGGCACCACCCGTCATATGGTTTATAACGTAACCACCCGTTAAAATGTCCAAGTACCAATATAAAATCATAAAACATAAAACCAATATAAAGGAATGAAAACATTTCCACATTTCAATCACAATATATCATAAATATATTGACATAATAGAATCCTTTATCAAAACCATTTTCAATACCAAAATACATAAAAGAGTATATGGTATTTATTTTATTTTAAAAACATTACGGCTTGTTGAGGAAGCCAAAGACCAAATAATACTCGCGGCGGCGGAAAAGGTCGTTGTCACCGCGTACGTTAAAAAAAACATTCCTTTTTGTCGTTTAGTAAAACGCTTCGTAGAAAAAGATTCCTTTTGTATAAAAGTAAAAGTCAAAGGAGTTTATACACCGTATAAAATAAAGTTGTGTATAAAACGAAATATGCCTCAATGAAAGTAGATTGAGACGAAGTCCCTTACCTCGGGTCCGACTTGACTCGATCGTTCTTTAACGTCCTGAATAATAAACTTGAGTTAATTTATACTTGTTTAAGAACCTTTTTAATGTTAATTATTCCTTTTATATCACTTATTTCCATGTTATAAACATTATGTAACCATTTAAGTTAATAATGTTTGTTTTGTCAATATTTGGTTCTTAAGTCGAAAGTTGACTTCTTACAATTACATGTTGTTCGTGTGGTCAAAAGTTCTTTATATCCAGAATGAAATTACTGATTTGGATATCATATATATCATATATATCCAGCATATACATGTATTTATAATATTACATAATCATTTAGAGTTAAGAAATGAAATGCACCGTTCATGGAGTCGGTAAGCCGTACGTACGCATGAACGCTACTTTCATTTCTTTGTCATATTAATGGAATTAAAACTAAATGAGAGGTATGTATATTTTAATTCCAGAATTATATTCATCATTTAGATATATCATTAATTATATATATCCATTATATACATGTACTTTTAATAGTACATTACATTTGGGGATAAGAAATGAAATGCACCGTTCATGGAGACGGTAAGCCGTACGTACGCATGAACGCTACTTTCATTTATATCTCATAATTTAATGGAAATAAATAATAATGATATAGAGGTATATTATAATTCCAGTATAAAATCATATATAATAACTTTAAATCCATCCTTTACACGTCCCACATATGGCATTAACGAATCACATCATTTTGAGGGGGCGGTAGTCCGCACTTCCTTAAATGAAGATATCGTGTTTACCCATAATGGAAACCATAAAGGTATGACCAAAATGAAAAATACAGAAGCTTATAGAAACAATATACATATTATATATCATATATAAAAATAGTGACATCATAATGGCCACCTTTGAAGGTGTTAAATGAGTATTGAACAATCATCGTTTCGGGAGGCAGAATTTCGCCATCCGCGGAAACCGTATGTTCTTTAACCATTTGATGTAGTTGTGTGAGAGTGTAGCTCGAATAAATCTTATAACAACATCCTAGTATATTGAAGATACTGGTTTTGTTACAAAATAAGTAAATAAAAAGAGTTTAGAGGGTT
Source organism: Viscum album (assembly GCA_963277665.1). Classification (NCBI taxonomy): domain Eukaryota; kingdom Viridiplantae; phylum Streptophyta; class Magnoliopsida; order Santalales; family Viscaceae; genus Viscum; species Viscum album. Next base: position 946,317,198 of record OY728139.1, on the reverse strand, counting down.
GGAGAAGCAAAATAAAACAAATGAACAAGAGAGAATGAATTACCTTTAAAAGTGTAACTCCCTTTTGATTTGAGCCTAAAGGCTTCCTTTGAAAGGATTCTGCCCAAAGGGAATCCTCTAGGATGAGGAGAGGGATGTGGAGAGAGTAATTGGGCAGGGTTTGGCCGAGCCAAAGGCTTGAGAAGTGTGTGAAATGAGGTAGAGGTGGGGGCTTTTTATAAGAGGAGAGGAGGGGCACTTTTGGAAAGTAAAGAAATATTACTTTATTTGAAAATGTGTTTCGGTTTTAAAAGGTCCCACATTGATATAATTCGTGGATAAGGTGATAAGGCTTATAAATCCACTCATCCAATAAGTTTTGGACATGTGTAGTTTATAGATTTTGCATTATCTTTCTATTTTATTTAAATCGTCAAATAATGATGTCATCGCTGCATCATTATTATGTCATAAATAATTTATTTTATTTAATGTATAAAAATTATAAAAAAAATACTATGATGTAGTAAATCGTTTTATCTTTCCAATGAATATTTATAATCAAAATTTGGACTTGTGTAACCCTACTTAAAAATTGTTTTAGTAAAACAACTCATGTTTGTGTCAATTTAATTTTAACATTAAATACAAATATATTATTGTCATTTTCCAACTAAAGTGGCTCCATGGGGTCCCAAAGTTGGCCCATGGCTTGTCTTGGTCGGCCATGACTCACCCAATAGGTGTAGGACAAGTGTCATGGTGTTTTCACATTCTTATAATATAATTTTTACCTTAAACTACACTAATTACCTCTAATCGCGATTAATGAAAAAAAGTTACTATTCACCAAAAAATTATTATAATCTCATTGAACCACATTTTACTTCTTAATGACAACCATGTATGTCGGATTTTCAAAATTCAATACACATTAGTGGTAAACTTTCATTTAACTGAAAAATCAGTTTTCTTGATTACCACTTAGTGGTTTCACTATTCATCAAAAATTGAAGTTTTTCAGAAAATTACCAAAAATTCACCCTAAGCTATATTTGATATTACGAATTGAAAAATGAAGTCTATTTTAAAAAATTCAAAACATATGAGTCAAATTAATTAATTTAATAATTAATTCCTGCTGTCATGACAAATAGCGTATTTTTGTGAAACAATAAGTATCAAAAGATTGACACTAGTTTAAGTCTGATTTCAAAGTGATATTAATTCCAACGACCACTATTGGATTTAATGGTAAAAATATTTTCTAATTTAACTTAAAAACCAAATCAAAATATAATATAATCATATAAATAAATTAGATTAAAAATAGATTTTGAATTAAAATACAACATTTTACACTATTCATTAAAAAAAGAACTTTATCAGAAAGGTACCAAAAATTTACACAAAGTAAATTTTGATGTCCCGATTCTAAAGAAGAGTTATATTTGGTCCAAAATAAAGTATAAGAGTGATCAAAACTATATTTAATGACGTTTCTCCGTCAAAAGGTGATAAGTGGACCTTTCGTGAAAATTAGGGTATAAATGCCTAAAATTGAACTCTTTTCGTATTTTAAGCCTTTATCTTTTATTGGGTAAATGTATAAACATTTAAAAACATATATAATCATATTTTAGTTATTTCTATCCATTCCCGCCAGTACAACGACTACTCGTTAACTAACATTTTAAATAATATTATTTTATTACTTGTGTGCAACGTAAGTTTTCAAAGAAACTCATCGTTGCGTACCGAGTACGCTATCGAACGTAGAAACCCATTTTAATTAAAATTAATATTTAATTCGTAAATATTAATAAATATGAAAATTCTTTATTCTTTATTTACCTGGGATGTTACAATAAGTATGAAATGAAAATTTATAAAATATTTTTATAATACTAAATATTTATTTTATAAGTGAATATAATATTTAAAATGGTGGTTTTAATTTAAAAACCCATATTTGATATTTTATAACTTAATCTATATTTTTTTAAAAAATTTAACAAATTATAAAAATAGTTTTCTAAAATTAATTGTTTTTCACATTTTAAAAAATAATATAATAAAATTTATTTTAAATTTAGAATCATTGTGAAAAATTGTGTAATATTTTCCATTTTATTTTAATTCAAAGTGATATAAAACCTTAGGTAGAAACTGGTAACCATTGTGAAATCTAAAATGGTAAAAGTGAAAATCTAATGGTAGTGAGTTTTAAAATGTTTAAAAATTTAGTGGGAATTGATTTTTGATGCCTAATACTTTTTATATTACATTCTCTCAATTATTTATCAATTCTGATAGAACTTACCTTAAGGGCGACTTCCCATTATTGAATTGTTTTCGGTATTTACAAAAATGTAATCTGTTTTCACTTATAAAAGGGTCTCTCCTCACATCACTCCCCTAAATAAAGAAAAACCCCATTGTTTTAAACAAAATATATCCAAACCTTTACTTGACATTCCAATGCACCATAAAGAGGTTCTGGTCTTCTAAAAAAACTATCCATCAAGAGAATTACCCCTTTTCAAAAGAGGTATACCAAGAAGATAGGTATATATTTTTAACTGCACCTTTATCATTTTTATTTATTTATAATAGATTATTATTACACAAATATCTTTAAAAGATATTAAAATTATTACATAAATATCAATAGTATACTATTATTTTATTAAAATGATGTTAAATGTATGGAAATAGCCCAGGATACCCTTAAAAACTGAGACTCATCCTGATCTGCTACACACTCGAAGGGTGTTCTCGATCCCCATATACTGGAGACTAGCTATCAGGCATCAAAATGGACTAGAGGGAATGATTTCTCCCAAAATGAATAACAATAATTGGAATATATATACATAGGGGAAGTAAAAATTAGAAGTAAATCTAGAATAAATATTTTATATTACTAAAAGGAAATAGTAGAAGTGATACAACTCAAAGTAGCTAAACCAAATTACAAGGTACATGTCCAAAAAAAGAACAACCAAATGAAAGAAAATATACAACAAGATATATACGGTAAAATTTATACCATATCACCACTATTTATCTATACTGAGTTGATAAAAACAACACTGCCTCACCATAGAACCTTGTCCTTACCTATGTCAAAATATATAACCACGTATACACACAACTAAAGGTGTTTCTAGGGTTTTATAAAAATAGGCTTTGTAGGATCCCGCCTTGGTGTTTCATAAAACATTTCTACAAAAATAATCCCAATATTATCATTTAAAATAAAACATAGAATAATAAGAATACAATAGTTTTATATTAAATCATTTTAAATAATTCTCTTTTTCCAAAGATCCAAAATAATTCAGCTAAAAATAGTGCCAAAGTATAGTTTTCATACTCAAATACAAAAAATTATTAATCCAAGAAAAATGGTAAATAGTACATGGATCATAATAGGTTAGGATATTGGATTGCTTATACTGAATTCAATGACTAGTGCACTCTTAAGTCCTGAGAACGCAAACCTAAGGAGCATAGGACCACCCCATGAGTGAACCCCCAACAATGTCAAACTAAGCCTATAGAAAAATAGGCAAGGGAGAAGAGGGAAAACCAATGAGTGAACCCCCAAAAAATATAATAGATGTTGATCCCATGCTATTATTCCCACCAAAGTACCCAAGACTTCCAATGTTCTTTATTTCATAAATATTTTCAAATGTTATCACATTTAAAAAAAAATTTCACAACCCTTTATTACAAAAAAACTTACTTTGAAAAAACTATTTTCCTTTATAAAAAAACCAAAGAAAGAATCATATTTTATCAAAATAAATTTACAAATAAAAATAAATTATTATAATGTATTTATATTTAAATTTATAAAAAAAATTTCATTACAGTTAATCAAACTTAGGACTGAGATGGAACCACCTACATATAACTCAGGTCAAACATACCTACTACAGGAATGAACAACATGGGAATGAATGAAAAGGAAACAATAGAGGCCCTAGAATTGATTCCCATATCATAGAATCACATCCAAATATATATATATATATATATATATATATATATATATATATATATGGTCTATCACCATAAGAATCATAAAACACACACCCACCCCAATAAAACAAACAAACAACTGACCCCAAAAGAAAATTTCACAATGAATCTCAAAAAGATAAAAAAATGTCACCATAAGGTCACTGAATCAAAAACATAGTGTAAAATTATTGTCATGACCAAAGGAAATAAAGAAGAAGAATGGTCTCTTAATAGAGAGATGTGACACAACCTCTATGGAGATCAAACACCAAACGAAATGATCATTAAGTAAATGAGACACCAAAACTCACATGGAACTTCATAGGGTTTGAGAGATAAGTGTTGTGTGATGAATGAGAAAAATTACATGCATAAAGAATGATAAAACCTATTTGAAAAAGATTTTATTTCATAAGAACCATATTTATAGTGTAAATATGTCATAACTCATATACACTAAAAAAAATCACCTTGAGTAAAATTTACCCCAATTGATTATTTTTCATCATAAAAGTAGGTCTTAAGGTATAAAATGAATTCATGGTGTAAAAAGGTTTTTGTAGATAGATATATTTTTCTATAAAATAGTATCTTATGAATAGTTCCCAAAGAAGGACATATGTCGTTTTATAGAATTTATGATATAAAATGGACTCGTATGTAGTTCACATACTAGGTTCTATTGTAATTCCCCAAAAAACACCTATCAACTTTGAACTTGAGAGAAATTCCCTTAAAAATTAAAATTAAATTACCTTTTTATTAAGGATATTAAAATATTCACATGATAAGGCTTTAAATCATTGAGATTTCAAGTAGATGGAGGGTGCTTTAGAAATTGGTGAGGCTACTACCCCCACAATGATGTTTCATACTCCCAAGTCACATGAGAATTTTATATGCATCTACATAAAATTATGACTAATGGGATAGATTTCCCACACATTACCTTCACATGAGAATCAATGACATCCACTACCATCTCTACTATAGAAACATTTTTCTCCACCTTGATCTCTTCCCAACTCAAAACATGAGAGGGATCATGAAGGCACCTCCTATGATGAGATATATATAAAACATCATGGATACTTGTCAACTGATTTGGAAAGGATAAATAATATGAAAACTTACCAAGTAACTTAGTTTCCTAAAATGGTTCAAATTATCTTGGAGACAATATTCCATATTTCCTAATATAATGGTAACTCAACGACGGAGAAACATTCATGAAAACCCAGTCACTGATGAAAAACTCCAAAGGATGATTCCGAAAATCCACATATAATTTCTTCTTACTTTTTGGTGTAACAAAACACTGATGTATATATTGAATCCTTTTCAATGTCTACTAAACTATATTTTTTCCAACATGATTATCCTCTCTCACCTCTTCCCAAAAAACATGTGATTATTTATGATTCTTTCATTGGGGCACTGACGCGTCATGCTTGTGCATCCTCTTTTGTCCCACAATCGTACATTCCAATGGTGGGTGGATTTCATCACTTGAATTGGAAATTTATTCTACTTAATCAAAATGGGATGATGGTATATAAGTTTCTCCTTCCATGGATTCCTCCTTGGAGCTGTTTTCAAACTCTAGGTCTCCCTCATATATAATGTCATGTTTGTGGAACACATTAATCCTGGGGACATATCAATGTGGGTGTCAGTTAATTATTTTTACTATGTCTTAATAAGGAAACAACCATTAATAAATAGAGTAGTCATTTTGGGAATCTTATTAATGTTTGGACAATGGGAATATTGGGTGTAACACCCTGAGATTTTATGAATTTTGTTTTCAAATTAATTTATCTTTTTGATATTTTTCATTTCATTCAACATTGAAAATAGGTTATTTTATGTTTTTCTTATGATAAATTAAAAACCAATTTTATCTTTCTCTACACACAACAATTATCTTAGCTTGTGGTACAAACAAAATTGAGTTAGATTACGGTACACGTAAGACTAAGTTTTACAGTCTTTTAAGGGTGAACCTAAATTAAAACTCAATTTTGACACATTTATGAATTTTATTTTGTAAAATAAAAATAATTTTTTAAATTAAGAATGTATAAATTATCCTAGGGTTATTTTTTATTTTCTTGAGAAAGTTCTTTTTTTGATTAGTATTGAAAATTGCTAAAATTTAATTAAAAATAGCCTTTTTTGTTTTGAATAATTATTAATGATAAATCATATTTTTGATTTTTTTTCGAGACGCATTAGATAAATTATAAATCTATTTATACAATTAAGTTCATTTGAATCAATTTTATTTTAAAATTGAATATAAAAACTTTAAATTTTTTTGAATGTTTTTCTACTAAAACAATCTGTTATTTCATCTCATCTACAGGATTAACATTATTCTTAATTTTCCCAATTCTTTGATTAGAATTTTAAAAATTCAACATAAATGGTTGTAATCAGTATGATATTTTTGGTCTAATAAGGTAAACTTATTTTTTTTAACCAAAATGATAAGTGAATGTGATTAAAATTAATTATGGTGATTAAGGTATGATTAAGATTAATAAGGGACTAAGCCCTAATAAAAAGTACCAAAATGACCTAGAAACCTGCCCAAAATCCATTATCTACCATTATATAGACTATATACCCACATGGTTCTAAATATATGCATTATTGGGATATTATTAAATGAAATTTCCCTATATCAAAGGTTATGTAAGGAAAAAGACAAAAAGGGAAGTTTCCGTACCTTTAACATTTATTAACCTCTGAGATCTGTAAAAAACATAATATTTACAATTATAAATATCCTTTTTAAATATATATGGGTTATTGTTATCATAATAATTTATCAATAATTTTTAGATATGGTTTAATTACTTAAAATTATTAAGAAACTCTATTATAGTCAATATTTAGTTAATAATTAACTAAAATAAATGATACTAAAAATATTAAAAGTGAAGTTAATTGATTGAATTATTATCTTTATTTATATTTTAATGTGAATATATAATGTTACACATATTTAAACCTAATATATTTTAATTCCAATATTATATTGATATTTTAAAATTAACATTAAATATATAATGTCAAAATTGACATTACTATTATTTTACAATAAATGAAATTTTATTAAATTATTTAAAATTAATAAAAAATATTATATTATGCAAAGTTATTTTTAAGTGTTAATAAATATTAAATATGGTATATTAATGGACCAGTTTGTCTTTTATAACTAACATATTTACCCATATATTTTAAAATTTTTGTTAACACTGTCTGAGTTTAAGCAGTGTTTTAGCGCACCACATGCACTTTTTTTAAAATTAATTTCCAAAATACATAGTAATTTTAATTTATAAATTAGAAATTATATTAATAACTAATTGGATCTATATTTTTGAATAAATATAAATTTATTTTATCATTAATAGTTAAATTATTTATGTTAGAAAACTAGATTCTTTAATAAAAACAAAAATGATACAATTTGGGAATCTTATAAGTTAAGTAACTAAATTATTACAATTCACATATTTTTGTGTGGTAGAGGTTTTCATCGATCATGATTCCCCTTTAATCCATTATTTTTCCATTTTGAGGCACTATAGGTAGTATTGACCTCCCAATAGTGAATGTCTTTTGTTATTTACAAGAGTGTCACACCCCCTCCACTAAAAAAAGGAAAGCACTCAACCCATTCCTGACACCTCTCAAACCATTTAGATTCAGCAATTATCTACCAAATAATCCTCCAAACATTTCTTCCCTTGACCTAAAAGCCTCATTTTGGGAATAAATCCTCTCAAGGAATCATTTTGGCACAAACCAAAAGGAGTTACCATATTAAGTTGAATCTTGTATGAGTGCGAAGAGAGTCAAGACATAAGGTAAGGGGATTTCATCCCACTTTTAATTTCCACGAGATACATGTTATATAAACCACTCTTTAATTTTATATGGAGAAAGTACTAAAAATGATTTTATTATATGTATCTTATATATAAATTTATGGGTGTTCACTTGTCTATTTTATGATCCTTCTTTCATGGGGTTTAAGTTTTAAAAGTTACAAAATTGGTAAAGTAGTTTTGTCTCAACTTGACTTCTTTGAGACTCATGTTTTTTTATGCACCTAAATTATTTTTATATGTGCATATACTTCCATTTTAAATATTATATCATGAATCTACTTAGTTTCATGATATTCTAAGATTTATGTAATTTTCTTTTCTTAAATGGATAATATGTTATCAATTTATCAAGTTATAAGGGTTTATTGAGACAATCTCATCACTTTTCAAGATTGTTTATGTTTATGCTTAATTTGAGGAAATATTATGATCCATATTTCAAGAATAATCATGATTTTAATTATACTTTGTTTATTCAAGATATATCCATGTATTAGTACCATTTTCCCACTCTTTGGTACTTAAGATAATTTTTTATGAAAAAAATGAACATCACTCTATTTGATCAGAAATATATTATATTAAAAAGACCATATTGTCAAAAATGTTTTCAAAAATGGTTTTCAATTTTTTTTTGAAATATTTATTTATAGTTTTTCAAAGTATTTTTAAAGAAATGGTGTCCAAAACATTTTCAAGATTTATTTATATGTTTTCTAAGTATTATAAAATAAATGGTTTTAAAAATGTTTTTAAGATTTCTTTATAAGATTTAAAAGTGTTTCCAAAGAAAAATGTTTTTAAAATGTTTTGAATAATATTTTATAATTTTTCAAGGAAAAAGGTTTTAAAAATGATTTCAATTCTTCTTTATATGTTTTAATAGTATTTTCTAAATAAATTATTTTTAAATGGTTTTATGTACTGAAAAATCCATTTTTCAAAGATAAAAGGACATTTTTATCAAGAAATACTTTTGAAATATATTTCAATATTATTTTCCTTCTAAGATGACATCTGTTGATGTTACTTATTCCTTCATAGGAAAATATATAAATGATACATTCATATTGTTTCTATGAATGGGTTATGCATAATTTAATTGTCTTTATGAATCTTGTTTCCCTTTTATGGGTTATACGTTTATAGAACCCACATATTTTCACAGGTTATTATTTGATAAAATGGTTATGAAACCTATCTATTTTCCATAGGTTATGTTGTTATGAAATGTTAATGACAAATGTTTCATTTAATGGGTTATGATTTGATGTTTATAAAACCTATGACTTTTTATGAGTCATGATATGATGAATGTATTATTATCTTATGGAACAAGTGTGAATGATTTTACTATGATATGGGAGATACTTATATATTCCTAAAATGCATTGGTTAATAATATATTTTTTTATGAGCTCTAAGGGTACAAGGGAGAACATCCCAATCCTAAAACAAGAGGGAATAAGGGAGAACATCGTAATCCCAAAACAAGAGAGAAAATGGGAGAACAACCCAATACCGAAACAAGAGGGAACATGGGAGAACATCTCAATCCCAAAACAAGAGGGAATAAGGGAGAACATCAGAATCATGAAACAATATGGAACATGTGAGGACATAACAATCCCAAAATAAGAGGGTACATGGGAGGGAATTCCAATACTAAAAAAAGAGGGTACATGGGAGGGAATCTCAAGCCTGAAGTAGGTACCCAAGTGATTAACCCAAGCCTAACATGTTATAAAGGTCTTGGTAGGCTACCTTTACATAGGGTTTTTATGTTATTATGTTTTTTCCACAATTTTATATTTTATTCATATGTTATGCTCTCATGGATTATGTTCATTATGTACTTATGATTCATGTATTATAAAATTCCAATCTTTATTATAATCTATAATATGTAGGGTATGATCTTCAAATGTTATACTCATATACCATACCCTTTTTTTCATGTTAGGCTTATGCATTTTCATTATTTACCCTTACTGATCAACTGAGCTCACCCCTTTCTTATGTTTCTTTTTTCTAGGTTATGAATAAAGGTTTAAGGTAGAAGCACTGAAGGTGTAGATCATTATGGGAAATTTTGAAGAACTTTCTCCATGATAAGATATTTTTTCCATGTTTCTAAATAAACTAAACTATTATAGTCCTCAGGCATGTATTTTTACAATATACTAAATATTTATCTAAAATGATGTAATATCCATGTATGTTAGTCCTGGGTTGGAATAGTTGGTATCAAAGGAAAGAATTATTCAACCTTTGGAAACTAGTATGATAGAACTTTAGTAAGATCCCTATGAATATTTCTAAGGATATTCCTACAGATGTCTCTAAGGATAAGTATAAGGATGAGTTAACGTATAGAAAAATGTCTTGGAATTTTTGTAAAAGATAGAGTAAGTGGGTAGCTATAAATACATCCATGTCTTAATACTACAAGTGGATGTGGCTCTGGAATAGATATAACTAAGGGTAACAAATCTGACAAGATGGTCTGGGCCTGACTCAGGGTAATCTGGTACACGAAAATGGGCCTTAATGCACACCTGGTTTGAAACTCCCATGGGATATGTTTTGGGATTTCATAAACACTTCATGAACCTTTATGAAGGATTTAAATGTAATTTTTTTATGAATAACCTAGGATAAAACTAATGTGTCATATATTAAGGAATTTTTCATGATTTAGACATCCTATAAGAAATTTTTCATGATTTCATGGCTTTCTTATATGGTAGGTGTTTCTCACCACGTGCGTTCTAGTTTTAGTCATTAGAGAGAACTAGAAGGAATATGATGAGAATTCAATGTTTTAGATATGGAAATTATGGTAATTATGAGAGTCTATTTTCAAATTATAAATTTCATTAAGAGAATATGGAAGGGGGTTCGAGTATTGGTTATACTTCTAAAGATAGAGAGACTGCAAATGACATGTGAAAGGTATGTGATGTTCTTACAATATTGTTTACATTAATCATAACAATCATGATTGGATTGAGGTTCATGAACCTTAATACATGATTCATATTTCATATTATATGAAATAGGTTTTAATTAATAAGTTTATGAAGCATGAGTAATGGTTTCAAAATAAATTAGGATTAATAATGTATTTTAGAATTCAAATATTAGGTTATATGAATCATGAGATGTGTAAGTTTTCGTTAATGATAGAAAAGAAAAAGTTGAATGGTTATGAAGAATTATAAAAGTTATTTCATTTAAGGGTGATATTTAGATTAATGGAAGGTAACCCTTATTTAATTCCTAATATTGAGATAATGATTTTTGGATAAAGATATGCTAGATATGAATAAGTAAATCAGACGGTATGGATTACCCTGAAACTGATTATTGAAAAATGATCTATTTCACCAAGGATAAAGTTTAAAATTTCTTGGATTTAGTGGATATATATAGTAATAATTGGAATAATGAATAATGAATTATTTCTAAAAGGATTTATGGTATTTAAGGTTGTTACCATGTTTCAAGGGAAAAAATACAATGAGGGTATTAACATGTTTGGAATGTGAAAACCAAGAGATACTTTGTGATATATGGGGGATCAATGTGAAGTTGATTTTGTGACTTTAATTATATTGTTTTGAAATTTAATCTTTTGGAAGGGTTATAAGGTTAAACATTTATAGAAATTTTATATTAAAATTCAGATGAAGTTAGTAAGATTAAAGTGATATCTCTCCATATGAGGATTTATTCATATTGGATATCATGTTCAAACTACTCTTTGTTGATGATAACTAATGACAAATGGGATGAAATATCATAGATATCATGATTTGTAATGAAAAATTTACCTTCCTTTTTAGAGAAATAGGTGAAGTGGATCAACAAAATATAAATGGTGATATTGTCCTGAAATCATGCAAGTATATCTTTTCATGAAAATTCATTAGCTTTTGAAAAAAGTATCTTCAAGAAAATAATGCTATCCTAGAACTTTCGTTTCCAAAGAATCATAAGGTTCCTTAGTTGATCATAGATTTATGGATTTCTAATTTTTAACTTTCTCATGACCTTTTTCTCTATCAATCTCTATCAAAACATTATTATAATATTTCTCTTCCATGTCCAAGTTTTCACTTCCCACATATGTTCTCCAACGTAGGGATCTTGTTATGAGTAACTTTGGGTAACCATTATGGTTCCAACCTTCAATTTTTTAAGGGAAGTTTTAGTATTAATTTTTGCGATGAGGTTTACTATGAACGAAACTTCCAAGTATTAAACCTCTGATAACCTAGACAAATTTTGAGGGAGAAATTCATTTTAAGTGGGGTAGAATGTAACACCCTTAGATTTTGTGATTTTTTCAAATTAATTATTATTTTTGATGTTTTTCATTTCATGGAACATTGAAAATAGATAATTTTATATTTATATTGATATAAATTCAACACCATTTGATATTTTACTTCACACAACACTTAGCTTATCTTGTAGTACACTCAACACCAAGTTAGCTTACAGTACACACAAGACAGAGTTTTACAGTCTTTCAAGGGAGAAATAACTTTAAAACTCAATTTTGACACTTTTATGAATTTAATTTTGTAAAATAAACATCATTTTTGAATTAATCATGTTGAAATTATCCTAGGGTGAATTTTTGGGATTTTCAATAAACTTCATTTGTTGATCAATAGTGAAAATTACTCCAATTTAGTTAAAAACAACCTTTTTGTTTAAATAATTATTAATGATAAATTATATTTTATATTTTAGAGTCACATTAGGTATACATATATTTATAAAATTAAGTTCATTATAATCAATTTTGTTTAGAAATTGAATATAAAAAATTAACAAACTTTTGAACATTTTTCTACTAAATAACCTGATATTTCACCCCGTCAGCAGGATTAGCATTAATATTAATTTTACCACTTCTGTGATTCTAATTTTGAAAATTTGACATAAACAGTCATAGTAAGTATGATATTATGGTCTAATAACATCAACTTAATTTTTTTGACCAAAATTATTAGGGAATGTGATTAAAATTAATTACGGTGATTAAGGTATGATTAAGATTAATAAAAGACTAAACCTTAATCAAAAGAACTAAAATGACCAAGAAAATTGTCCAAAATACATTGTATTACCATATTTAGACTATATCACACATGTTTCTAAATTCATTTTTATTGGTATATTATTAAATAGAAGTTCCCAATATAAAAGGTTATGTAAGGAAACAGACAAAAAGGGAACTTTCCTTACCTTTAACATTTGTTAACCTTTGAGATATGTAAAAAAATAATATTTTCGATTATACATATCATTTATATATATATATATGGGTTATTTTTATCATAATAATTCTTCAATAATTTTTAGATATGGTTTAGTTACTTAAAATTCTTTAAAAAACGCCATTGTAGTGATTATTTAGTTAATAATTAACTAAAATAAATGATACTATATATATTAAAAGTGAAGTTAATTGATTGAATTATTGTAATTATTTATTTTTATATATGAATATATCATTTTAAACATATTTGAACCTAATATATTTTAATTCCAATATTATATTGATATTTCAAAATTAACATTAAATAAATAATATCAAAATTGAGATTATTGTTATTTTACAATAAATGAAATTTTGTTAAATTATATAAAATAAATAAAAAATCCTATACTATGAAAATTTATTTGTAAGTTTTAATAAATATTAAATATGGTCTATTAATGTACCAATTGGTCTTTTAAAACTAACATATTTACCCATATATTTTAAATATGTTATTAACATGGTATAAGTTTAAGCAGTGTTTTAGCACGTCACAAGCACTTGTTTTAAAATTAATTTCCAAATAACATAATAATTTTATTTATAAACTATAAATTATATTAATACTTAATTTTCTCAATATTTTATAATAAATCAAACTTTATTTTTTTATTAATCTTTAAATTATTTATGTTATAAAACTAGATTCTTTAATAAAAAAATGATAAAATTTGGGAATCTTAGAAGTTAAGGAACCAAATTATTAAAATTAACATATTTTTGTGTGGTAGAGGTTTTAATTTACCATTATCCCCTTTTAATCCATTATTTGTCCATTTTGGAGGCACTTTAGGTTATATTGACCTCCAAATAGTGAATACCTTTTGGTATTTACAAGAGTGTCACCCCCCTCCACTATAAAAAGGAAAGCATTCTACCCATCCCTGACACCTCTCAAACCTTTTAGATTTGACCAAGCTCTACCCAAGTATCCTCCCAAAATTAATTCCCTTGACCTTGATGCCTATTTTTGGGCATAAATCCTCTCAAGTAATCCTTTTGAAACAAACCAAAATGAGTTACTTGATTAAGAGGAAGCTTGTACGAGTACAGAGAGAGTCAAGACACAAGGTAAGGGGATTTCATCTCATTTTTAATTTATATGAGATACATATTATGTACACCACTATTTCCTTTTATGTGGTATGTGTACTTCCCATTATTGTATTATATGTATCTTATACTTAAAATTATGGGTGTTCACATGTCCATTTTATGATCCTCCTTTCATGGGGTTTAAGTTTCAAAAGTTAAAAAATCAGTAAAGTTATTCTGTCTCAACATTACTTCTTTGAGACTCATGTTTTTTATGCACTGAAATTCATTTTTTAGGTGTATATACTTACATTTTACTTATTATATCCTGAATCTACTTCTATTCATGATATTCTAAGCTTCATGTAATTTCCTTTTCTTAGATGGATAGTATGTTCCGAAGTTATCAACTTATAAGAGTTTGTTGAGAAAATCTCATAAGTTTTCAAGATTTTTTTATGATTATTCTTACCTTAAAGAAATATTATTATCCATATTTCTAGAAAAATAATGATATTCCTTATCCTATGTTTGTTCAAGATATATCCATGTATTAGTACCATTTTTTTCACTCTTTGGCACTTAAGATAATTTTTTATTTAAAGTACGACCATACCTCTCTTCGATAGAAAATCTATTGTATTAAAAAGACCTCGTTTTCAAAAATGTTTTCAAAAATGGTTTTCAAAATGTTTTCAAACTTTATTTATATGTTTTCAAATTGTTTTTAAAGAAATTATTTCCAAAAGGTTTCTAATATTTATTTATTTATTTTCAAATTATTTTCAAATAAATAGTTTTCAAAACATTTTTAAGATTTCTTTATAATATTTCAAAGTGTTTTCAAAGAAAGAGGGTTTTAAAATGTTTGAAACTTATTTTATAAGTTTTCAATGGAAAAGGTTTTGAAAATGATTTCAAGTATTTTTTTATAAGTTTTCAAGGTATTTTCTAAGAAAATTATTTTAAAATGGTTTTATGTATTAAAAAAGCCTTTTCAAAGTTAAAAGGATATTTTACTCAAGAAATGTTTTTGAAGGATATTTAAAAATTATTTTCCATCTAATATGACATTATTTAATTTACTTATTCCTTTTTAGGAAATGAACTAAATGATACTCTCATATTTTTTCTATGAATGGTTTATTCTTAATGTCATTGTCTTTATGAAGCACGTTTCCCTTTCATAGGTTATACGTTTATGGAACCCACTTATTTTCATAGGTTATGATATGATGAAATGGTTATGAAACCTATCTATTTTCCATAGGTTATGTTGTGATGAAATATTAATGATACCCATTTCATTTCATGGGTTATGATTTGATGTTTATAAAACCCATGTCTTTTTATGGGTTATGATATGATGAATGCATTATTATCTTGTGGCACATGTGTGAATTATTTTACTAAGAGATGGGTGATACCTATATATCCATCCAATACATTGGGTAATGATAAATTTTTTATGAGATCAAAGGGTATAGTGGAGAACATACCATTCCAAAAATAAGAGGGAATATGGGAGAAAATCCCAATCCCAAAACAAGAGGGAATAGGGGAGAACATCCCAATCCCAAAAAAATAGGGAACAATAGAGAACATCCCAATCCTCAAACAAGAGGGAACATGGGAGAATATCTCAATACTGAAACAAGAGGGAACATGGGAGAACATTTCAATCCCGAACCAAGAGGGTACACGAGAGGACATCCCCATCCCAAAAGAAGATGGTACATGGGAGGAAATCCCAATCCTGAAATAATAGGGTTCATGGGTGGGCATCCCAAGCCCGAAGCAGATACATGGGTGATTAACCCAAGCCTAACATGTTACAAAGGTCTTGGTAGGCCACCTTTACATAGGGTTTTTATGTGCTTATGTGTTTTCCACAATTCCATATTTTATTTCCATGTTATGCTCTCATGGTTTATGTTCATTATTTATTTATGATTCATGTATTATAAACTTTCAATATTTATTATGATCTCTAATATTCAAGTTAGGATATTTAAATGTTATTCTCATGTACCATACAATTTTTTTCATGTTTTTCTTACATATTTTCTTTATTTACCCCTATAGAGTATATGAGATCACCCCTTTATTATGTTTTCTTTCTCCAGGTTATGAAGAAAGGTTTTAGGTACAAGTACTAAATGTGTAGATCATTATGGGAGATGTTTAAGATCTTTCACTAGATAAAATATTTTTTTTCCAAGTTTCCAAATTCACTAAACTATTACGGTCCTCGGGCAGGTATTTTGGAAATATACTAAATATTCATCTAAAATGATGTAATATCCATGTATGTTAAGCTTGGGTTTCTATAGTGTACACCTGTAAGTAGTCTTATTTTGTAGGTCATTTCATGTGAGGCATCTTAAGAATGAAATTCATGAAATCCCATATCGATCATGAGGTAATTGATGTCATGGGAGTAAGTATTCCAAGGATTTTTTATCTCAGAATTCTAATGTTTATTACAAGGTGTATGTATTATGGACCGAGGCTTGAGTTTAACATCTTGCCGAGATGGGTATATGGTTAATGTCTTGTGGGGATAGAATGGGTATATGTTTAACATCTTGTAGGGACATAATGGGAACAAGTTTAATGTCTTTCAAGGATAGGATTAGAATGCATTATTGAGATAGATCAATGGTTATGTGTTTTTTTAGGAGGGATGATGGAACACCTGGATAAAGGGGTGTGTATCATAGGTTCAATGTATCACAAATATATATCAAACATCCTATTGATACTGATCAAAGGAGGTGTGTTGCTGGGAGGGAAGATTTCACACCAAGATGATAGATCATGATACCCTATTGTGGCAGATCATGGAGGTGTGTCCCTAGGAGGGATGATTTCACACTTGGATGGTTGATCAGGATTCCCTATTGAGGAGGATCATGGAGGTGTGTCCCTAGGAGGGAAGATGTCACACCTGGATAGTAGATCATAATTCCCTATTGAAGTAGATCATGTAGGTGTGTCCCTGGGAGGGAAGATGTCACACCTGGAAGGTAGATCAAGACACCCTATTGAGGTGGATCTTGGAGGTGGATCAAGATGTCCTATTGAGTTGTATCCATGTAGGTGTATCTCTAGGAGGGAAGATTTCACACCTTTATGTTGATCAAATTCCCCATTCAAGTATATCATGGAAGTGTATCCCTAAAAGGGAAGATGTTAGACCAATATGGTTACTCAGAATTCTATATTGAGGTATATCATGGAGGTGTTTCCCTTGGATGAAAGATTTCACACTTGAATGATTAATAAAAAATTCCTATTGAGGATTATCATGGTAGTGTGCACTTAGGAGGGAAGATGTCACACCTAGATGGTAGATTATGATTCCCTATTTTGGTGGATAATGGTGGTGGATCTTGACTCCCTAATGAGATGGGTCCATAGAGGTGTGTTCCTAGGATGGATGATTTCACAAATGGATGGTTGATCATAATTACCTATTGATGTGGACATGGAGGTGTGTCCCTAGGAGGGAATATTTCACACCTAGATGGTTGATCAGAATGCTATGTTGAGGTGGATCATGGACGTGTGTCCTTAGAAAGAAATATGTCACACCTAGATTATAGTTTTTAGTATTAAACCTCAGGGAGATGTCCTATGAACCATGTTTAATATAGAGATCAATACCCATGGAGTTCAATGACATGGTTTATGGTTGTGTTAGAGGGCTTCTTCATTAAATTTAACATCATGCTGTAATGATTCTAGTGTCATGAAAGGAGTGTCGAAGAGGGATAGTGCTGGGATTACATGTGGAATATTCCTTCTATGGATGAATCATAACCCATAGTGGGTGAGTGTGTAGAATACCATGATAATCAAACATGGGGTATATTGAACTTATCACATAGGGCATGGATACGATTTTACATCATATGATAAGGATTTTTTCATATAATTTAACATTGTGCGAATAAGATGTGGAACTAGGAATTTTTATATCACACATCTCAAATATAGAGGATAGGTTAAATCCTTGATGGGGACTCTATCAAGGTGATATGAAAATTCACAAAGAATACTCATGATGATAGGTTCACATCTTCCCTCAAATAGTCCTCCCTTAGGGCTTACATGACCACATCTCATGAACCTCTAGGTGGGGCATGGTGTTGGAATTGTTGTGGAGGAGTGTAAATTAGGAGGCCCAATGTTAGGGTGTCTATTATTAGAAGAAATAAGTGTTAGGGTACCTATTATTGGAAGCAACAGGTATAATGGAGTCCCATGCTGTACTTGGAGTGAAACATGAATACATCAGAGTGGGTGTCACTAGTCACACAAGAATCTGGGAGGTGGCTGATTCGGTCTTAGATTAGTGTGGGGGCTAGGATACTGAGCCTTTGTGAAGGGATTTCAGTTGAAATTATGAACCATGGGGAAGCTTGGAGGATGTGATTTGTGAATCTTGGGGCCTCATGGTGGGGTGTCTTAGGAAGCTTAGGGGGATCACAGAGGTTATGAGTTTCATGAAGGAGTATGCTTCATGAAATAGGGTGTCCCATCCTTGGGGTGAATTCTTGGTTCCCATGGGATTAGCTTCATGAAGGATATATTCCTCACAAAGCCCCAAGTTACACAAAAGGATTTCTTCTTCCATTAATTTCATAGAACTTTACACAAGGCATCTCCACTTTGGGTTGAGGTTCAAAAAAACTAAGGGAGATGGTTTTGTGAAAAATGGATACCTTAGGGGATCCATTTTCAATTTCACTCATAGATCTATGAAGTATTTAAAACTCTGTATTTATTAGAATTTTAAAGGTCACAATTCCCCTAAAATTTCAGACATAAGTGGGTAATTATAGGGTTTGGGTTTCACAATTAATGAATCCTTTCATGATGTTTATGATCTTCATGAGTGTTCATGACTATGTGATTCTGAATGATGCTGCGTGGAGGTTATTTCGAATCTTTCATGTGCAAAGGGGCTCCATGACACATGATCAAAAATTTTCAAAGGTTAACATTATAAATATTCATGGTTGGGTCCTTCACGGTCTTTATCCATTTGTGGGGGGTTAGCTTCATGAAAAAGTCCCTTAGATGTATTTTTGGGCTATTTTGGATCAGATTCTCTCTGAACTGACTGATCCTTCCTTGACCTGTCACATGACATAAATATTTTAGCATAAACAAAATGCACCGCCCCCTAAGAATTGGATTCAATGAGAAAAATAGGGTTGGATTCTGATGGAAAACTTACAAAAATGGAAATTATCCCCATTCATAAAGAGTATTAGTGTAAACCATTTATGATTCCCAATTGTGAATCCCTCTCACATACCATGGGTGGAAATATGCCTATAAATAGCAGAGGGGACCCTTAGGAGGGATCATAAGAATTTCAAAAATAAAAAATACCAATATATCTTTTCTCAAATATTACCCACTTCACAAGTTATTTTTGATTCTGATCCCCATTGCTCATGAAGATCAACAAATCCGAAAACTTAGTTTCACAAATAGTGCCCTATACACCCATCCTTTATAAGATAACCTCTAAAAACCAACCTTTATGAACTTAACCTTGATGAGGAAATATTCATGAACCAAATTCATAGAAACTCATAAGTCACAAAGTAAATTATTTATAATGGTGAAAACAATGTTTCCATTTATCACTAAGAGATGGTTGGGAACATGATGATTTGGAAGATCATTCAGAGTGAATCAGACCATGATATGCTCACCATGGTATCGATGGAGGCTCATCATGAATACCTACTTTGTAAGAGGCTATCAATTTATTTCTTTTTCTTAGGGATGATGTATTCATCACTAACGCAGGTAGAGACAATCCTGCTAACTGGTTTAGAAGCATAGCTGGATAGTACTAGTGGCAAAGGGATGCTGGAGGGCACATCTCAAATGATATTTAATCTCTCATGGTGCACACTCTCTATAACCATGAGAAAAACATTTATAGTGAGAAAATATATGGCGAGACATACACCCTAGAGTATGAGATAATTATCAAGGTGGGTTTTGGGAACCCACTCAAGTTATGGACTGATGGCTATGATATTCACTAAGGGAAATTTAACCAATGAATGGGCCTAAGATTATTTAGAATGTGCATCGTTCCTTGAATTTGAGTCTGATAGAAAGTAGGTAGGGGTTTACGAGTCATAATGGGACTCACAATTCCATGTCTACCCTTATCAAGACCTCATTCTAGTACTGTTGAGATGGTGGTCACCAGGAACCAACACATTCCATTTATACCATAGAGAGGTTGGAATCAGCTTGTGGGATCTTTAACAGATTCTTGGGATCCCAATTCAAGTAGTTTTTTTATGACGAATAACTGCCCATAGAGAATGTGTGGGAGTACTAAGATAAAATTACATTCATTTCAAGGGCATTATTGTATTCGTTTCAAAGGCCTAGTGAACATAAGGAAGGGATAAAGGGAGATCCCATTCAAGAAGTGGTTTGACTATTTTCAGAATGAGTTAGTGGATAGGCTACCTGGTAGGTTGTGTACATGCTATGGGGCATTCTAATGGGGAAAGGAGTACTCCAACTAGAGGATTTTGGATGTGATCCAATGGAAGATGTAGGGATATATTATGAATCCCGAGGCTCCCATAGTAAGGTTGGATGGATTTATCACCATACTGATCTGTGGCTAGATTCTTCCAGTGAGGGATGCACACACACACATTAACATTTTCTATATTTTCCTCTAGATGGAAGGTTAGTGCTCATGAAGAACCTCCACATACACCTTTTGGGTAGTCTTCTTTAGGCATTATAACTACCTTGATATTTTTTTAGGTTGTATAACTAACAAATCACCTATCATTAAAACCACTCTGCCAGTACCCCACCTCATAATTCTAGGATGTAATACCTTTTCTTGATGGTCCCCATTTTTTTGTCGGTCACCATCCCCATTGGAAGTGGTAACTAGTGAAATATGTAGCAGTCTGATAGCCCAATAATTTCCATTGATCCCACTAAGACCAATCTAAGAGGGTAACTTCTAGATATGTTCACAATTTATGATCTGAAGGAGGGGATATAGGGATCTGGTATTCATATCCCCCTATGTTTGTGACGAACCAACCACACAAGAAAAGGAAGGGCTTTCACACATATGGTGGATTCTTCACTTGGATGATGTTGAAGATCACCTTCTATAGCTTCACAAATATTGGGAGAAGAAAAAAGTTAAATTCTTCCATGAAAGAGGATATGGGAGGAATTCAAGCCCTATGGGGTGAGCCCGAGGGTGCATGTCCAAGTACCATGGAAATTTGTACGTCATATAGATGTCCCTAGCATTTATATTTTTTCCAATGATTGGGAGATTTGGGGACTGCATAATCAAATCACCAATCCTTAGGGGGTGTAGAAATATCTCATCATATAAGGAATATACCTCACTTAGGTGGGTCATTAAAATGTAGTCTTACAAGTCTCCCACTCCTAGGTGATGCTATATATGGTGGAGCTAGAGGATCCGATCTACTCCCATGGGACCACTCATCCCCTAACCACTCAGTTAAAGGTGATACTGGGCATGTATTCACCTCTAGATGTCTCTATGGGTCACATGGATACTGGTACAGCTAAGGGATATGGATTGGAAGATTCATGGGGATTGATTCCTACTACGACTTAGTTGAATATGAACATCTTATCGTAGATCAGGTGAATCTTCAGATATTTTTGATTTGAAAGCTACCAAAGACCCATGATTATTACCATACTCTTCAAATGATTTTGTAGGGATAAGTGAGAAAAGTGAAATGGGAGGTTCATGATGAACCTCAAGTAGAGGTAGAGGGAGCCTAAACCCTTGAAGGAGTGATAATGGGGTCCCTCCTTGATGTCATGCCAATGGGTGTCTAACCATCTACCGAAGTGGAACCTATGTCTAAGGAAGTAGCTATTAGGGGAATTCCCTTTCCAAGGGGATTTCCCAAGAATACCCTTGAGTTATTGTCTAGGATATAATACACATGTAATCCTATTCCCCGTTTCAAATTATCTTATCATTCTTTTCTTTTATGCATTTGAATGAATCATATTTATATGAAAGTTCAAGTCATGTTCGGGGATTAACCATAAACAATCGAGTCAGTAGTTCCATAGGCTGAGGTAGTGATAGAGGGTGATTCTTTCTCAGTGGATATGGTTAGGGAGGTTTTGGATGTTAGACAAACCATAGAGGTTCCACTAGAAGGGACTATCAAGACTTTTCCCTTGAGGGAGGGGGTCAAGATGGTTCCCCCTATGGGGTAGTTGAGGAGAATATGGTGGATGGGCCTTCCCTATAGGCACCACCATAGGTAAATATTCAATTTAAATATTTTATAGAGATGAAGAAATTATACCAACAACTAGGGAAACTTGGGAGGTTGTTTTGGGTGCGTCTTCCCTATAAATTCCATTAGTAGTGGTTATGGGAACTCGGGCTGAGACTGTTCCACAAGTAGAGTAAGTGGAGGATTTTTCTATAGGTGAGGGGTTTGGAGTGGATATGTTCCCTTTGGGGATGGATTTCAGTCCACCCACACCGAATGAATTCCCACGTATGATCTATCCACTGACGTGTTAGTGGTATTCCCTTCATATGAGGCTATACCTCCTAAAGAATTCAATGATTATAGCTCAGATGCCATCGAAGAGAACTTGGTCATTCACCACAAGTAATGGATGTATGTGAGGAAATTAATCACCTGTACCCTGATGGTTGACCTAAAAAACTAGGTGGTATCTCTCTACTACTAGCTATTCAGTATAGGGATTGTTGGGGTGGACTCCAGCAACATTCATGCACTAGATTGAGATATCCTTGTTAAGCAGACACATGTCGAATGAAGGGTGTTCAAAATAACCTAGAAGAATCACAAGGATGAGGGATCCCAAGTGCTCTAGGTAACTAAAAAGGAGATTTCCCATTTATAAGGGATGGCGTAGGAGCAAGAATACATAAACACTTCTCAAGATGATATAATAAACCATTTTAGGACCTAGTTGGAAGTGGTTGAGGATAAACTAGTAGTGGTGAAATATCTAGTGGCCAAGTTTTGGGTCTAGTAGATCCAGATGTGTATTAGGGCCAAAGAAGTCAATCTTAAATCCAAGGATGAGGTGGATGAACTGGTGGAGCAGTAATGGACTTTGGAGGCTACTCAATAGAGACTGGCCAAGCTTTATCCTTTGATCATCAAGGATGAACTCTAGGATAATATTGTAAATTAGAGGCTCCAATATGTGGATGAACCCCCAGAACTTCAGTTGATTCCTTTAAAATTATTGCATGCTTGAACATATTTCTTTCATCGCATTTTATTACCACAATTCATCCGTATTCACAAGACAACCAATGACCAATCTATAAGCTCACTCGAGTCATTCTCGGTGTGAGAAACAAGGGAATACCATGTGATTTTTTATTTATATGAGAGTGTCAAAATATTTTTGAACCCTCGAGGTTTGAATTTGTTGAATGACCACAAGGAGTTTTTGGGCCGAGAGGGATATCACCCGAGAATAGGGCTCTCTGAACAACTGTCTTTATTTTACAAAATTCACTAGTACATGAATGTGGTAATTCCAGGGGTTTTGAATTCTACCAGAAAAAAGGATAATTAATAGCATGAATCACGATGCTCGATATCTAGAACACAAGGGGAGTAGCATGATGATGGAGGATAACTGTTGACCATGTTTGAAATGCATCATCTATTTTTGTTTTGCTGGGGATAGTAACAAACAAATGTGGGCCAACTGTTAACCATGTTTGAAACATGGGAACTATCTTAAAATGTTATCTGAAGTCCTCTAGGGTGTGTTACTAGGATGGTTGGTGAGATAGTATGGTATGAGACCATGACATAAAGGTTCCCATTAGGATATATAGGAGGATGAGGATCTAAATAAAGGGACATGTGAAGCATGTAGATGAAGTGATGGAATGTTTGAATGGGGTTCAAACCTCTTGGAATTACACCACCATGGATTTAAGCATATTGCGTACGCGTATCTGTCTGAATAAATGTATAACTCATCTTTTAAGAGGATCATCTTCTCGAATACTGAGCTACTGTTGAAGAACATGAATGATGTTGTAGGGGACTGACACCAAAGGAAATATATTCTTGAGAAAGTTCCTCATACACCTTTCAGTTTTATGTCATAAAATGAGGATGATAGACAAAAAATTTAACATCATATAGTGATGATGTTGGACACAGAGTTTAACATTGTATAGTGAGGATGTTGGACATGCAGTTTTACATCATACATTGAGGATGTTAGACATACAATTTAACATCTTATTGGTGAGGATGATGTATCACATGGTTTAATTTCATATTATTGGGATGTGATCACACAATTTAACATCATGTGATTGGGATGTAGTGGACCGACATGAATAAAATCCACTCAACCATATGGTGGTGGGGGTATCGGAGGGTAGCACAATAAATTTACTCCCTAAAGGGTCCTATAAGGTAAAATGATCTTAGAAAACCCTGTTCTAGGAAAAAGAATCCAAGGCGAGTCCAACACATTTTAAGTTCATGATGTTTGGATCATATGGTGTGCATCCTAAAAGGATATTTGTATCATGGATGAGAATTAATCCAACGTGAAAGGAGGTCCAAGGTACCCAATATGTTTGATATACAGTTTAGAGTCACAAGTTTTGGACTTGGAATCCTAGTTTATGGTCAAAAAGTTTAGACTATATGCTCTTAGTTTGTGGCCATAGATTTTGGACATGGGGATCTATGTTTAAGGTCATAGAGTTTGGTCCATGTTCACCTTAATGTTTTTGGCATGGAATAATTAAGTAATAAACCAAAATTAATGGAGGGAGAAGGGAGGCCCATTCCATGCAAAACATAAGGGGTAGGATACAAACAGTTTAAGGATGTGATGCTTCGACATGGAATACGTGTTTCAAAGGAATATGTGAGGTATTGATGAAAGGTTACCCAACATTAATGGAGGGTACTAGGGGCACCTGACACTACATAGAAAAATCTTAAGAAAACTTGAAAATTGTTTAAGGTCATGATTCATGGACCATGACTCTTAGTTTAAGGTCATAGAGCTTGGACCATAGGGTAGTGTGTTTTGAAGGAACACGAGCGACATCGAAGGAATGTAACCCAATGTTAAAGGAGGAGACTAGGAGGAAACTCGTTGCTTCACAAAACATATATGAGAAAACTTTCACATAATTTATGATCATTATTCCTTGACCACGACTCTTAGTTTTAGGTCATAGAGCTTGGACCATAGGATTTCATGTTTCAAAGGAACATGTGAAACCTCAAAAGAAGGTAACTCAATGTGAAAGGAGGGTCCAAGTTGGTCATGGGGTTCTAGAAAAAACATCTCCAAGAAAACATGCACACCATTTAATGCTATGATTCTTATACCATGGAGTGGGAATCCAAATGGGATATGTTTAATGTGGCGGAGTGAAAAACCCAATGTGAATTGAGGGCCAAGGAGTCCTAGAACACACAACACATTCCTGGGATGCCTTGTACAAATTTTAGAGCCATGATTCTTGGACTTGGATTCTAGTTTATAGTCATAGAGATTGCGCCATGTGGAGCTCACATGTATTGACCATTCTTTTGAAGAATTTCCTCTCATCCCCTAAGCTAGAGTGAGCCATACTCAATAT
Organism: Viscum album; assembly: GCA_963277665.1. Classification (NCBI taxonomy): domain Eukaryota; kingdom Viridiplantae; phylum Streptophyta; class Magnoliopsida; order Santalales; family Viscaceae; genus Viscum; species Viscum album. Next base: position 946,291,196 of record OY728139.1, on the reverse strand, counting down.
GAGAAACAAGGAGTGGTATGTAGTTCATGTTACTTATAAGAGAGAATACAACGAGGGGTGAAAGTAGCCAATAAATATCATGATGGAAATAGGGAATGTTAAGACCATGATAGTGTAATTGGAATAATAGAAAGATGGGGAATAATCGTAGACAATGTTCGAAACATAGGTTCTATACCTGCATCAGTTAATGATGGAGAAAAAAATGCAAGATTAACTGTTGAGTGATTTCGAAACATGGGATACAATATTTATCATATAATATACTTCAGGGTGTGAGCTCGGGATAGTAGGTGTGCTTGTATGGCATGAGACCATTTCATTAGGGGGCAGATTCCGATTGGGAGGATGAAGATTATCCAAGTTGTAGAAAGTGAAAAATGCATACGTGGATGTTGGGAATATCCCAAAAATAAGTCAATGGCAATGTTGGGACCAAGATGAAATATATGGGGGTCACTACATAAACCATGATATTGAGAATCAAGCCACATGTCGTTTTGGGACATGGTGTGGAAGGAGTGAAAACTCAGAGGGGGGACATCCTATCTAGGTATGATATCAAACCATAACATATTAAGTAGAATATCAGTTTCTTATGGTGTAATGTGTGGTTCATATCATACTTATCATATCAAGCATCCTAATTTTATGAGGTAAAATTATCACTCATTAAGAGGCATCCTGGTTTTTTACTGGGTAATATCATAGTTTAACTTCTTGCACTAGGGACTTTGGGATTTTTAATTTAAAGACATACAAATTGGACATGGGATGCTATTAGTTTAAAGTCATAGAGATAAAACTAGAGAAGTTACTAGTTTAAGGTCATGTATCTTTGACAAAATAAGAGGTATGTGCCTAGTATGAGGTACCCATGCATTAATATGTATCCCATAAGGATAAAAATAAAGTCATACAAAGTTATAGAAAATGACATGGTGGGAGACAAACACCGGAAGGGGATACCCTCTTGAATTAGGATATTGAATCATCTCATATTTGGATATAAGGAATCCTGATTTTATACAAGGTAAGGATATAGTTTAACATCATGTGATGAGGACAATGGTTTTATAGTCATCTCATACTTTTCACATGGGGAATACCGATTTGATATGGGTTAAATCATCTTGAATTAGGAGTAATTTTTTGTTTTATACATGGTATATCTATAATTTAGCATCATGTGATGAGGACATTGGAAGGGATTTCACATAGATATTATTTTTCTTCTATTTCTCATATCGGACTATGAGGGAATCTTGGACCACTGATGGTCCAAGTAAAATGAATGGGGCCTATACCTGAAAAGGAGGCCCATGGGGTGCATTTCGGGGTGGTATCAATGGAGGTAATAGATGGTCTTGTGGTGAATCTATCTCAAAACCTAGAGATTTAAGGCAATGATATCACTATTTATCCCATGAGGATGGGAATAAATCCACACATAGTTCTTGAAACAGGAGGATCTATGGGCTTGCTAATGCACCATGGATGAAGAAAACCACAAGAATGAGTTTCCAATAGTTCAAGGTCATAATGCTTGAACCATGCTTCCATGTGAGTCATGGAGATCATACTATAGAAGTGGGGGATTCAATGATGTTTGTGTGGTGAAAAGGTGTAAAAATGTAACATTAAAGGAGCCAATGAGGCCCTAAAACCCATGAATAAATCATGAAGTTGGTTGAATATAGTTTAAATTAACAAGTCCTAGACCATGGAAAACAATTTAAATTAATAATTCTTGGTCTATTGGAAAATTTATGTTTTTAGGGAATTTTTATGGAATAAAAGAGGTATAAACTGAAATGAAAGGAGGGAATTAAATCCCATATAACAAAAAATACCTTATAATAGATGGAAAATGGTTTATATCGTAATACCTGGTGTAACACCCCGAACTTCCATGATACGCTTCTCATTTAATAATGCAATAGCTTGCATGGTACGCAAGTTCGAGTTCTAACACACCACGACTAATCAAAGTAGCCGTTATGAATAGTAATAACCACTTTTTAAAATTATAGAAATTTTATATTTCAAAATGGACTTCATTTTTGTATTCGTAATATCGAAATTATCCTAAGTTTAATTTTTTGTAACTTTCTGAGAACTTCCAATTTTTTATGAATAGTGATAAATACTTAAAACAACTTTTTTAATCAAAATAATTTATTGTGATAAATTATACTATTTAGTGGTTTTAAAGTATAATTAGAATATATTTTTACCATTTTATCCAATGGTGGTCATTAGAATTAATTTAACATTGAAATTGGACATAAACAATTGCCAATCTTTTGATATAAATTGTTTCTTAAAAACACGCTATTTGTTGTGACAGCGGGAATTGATTATAAAATTAATTAATGAAACTTATATATTTGGAATTTTGTAAAATAGACATCATTTTTGAATTCGGAATATCAATTATAGCTTAGGGTGAAATTTTGGCATTGTTCTGAAAAACTTCAATTTTTGATGAATAGTGAAACCACGAAGTGGAAGTTAAATAACTGATTTTTCATTTAAATGAAATATTACCACTTCTGTGATTTGATTTTCAAAAATCCGACATACATGGTTGTCATTAAGAAGTAAAATGTGGTTCAATGAGATTAAAATAATTTTTGGTGAATAGTAACTTTTAAGTTCTTAATCGCGATTAGAGGTAATTAATGTAGTTTAAGGTAAAAATAATGTTTTAATAATATGAGATGAGCTTGAAACTTGTCCTACTCCTATTGGATGAGTCATGGCCGACCAAGACAACCCATGGGTTAACTTGTGGACCCCATGGAGCCACTTTGGTTGGAAAATGACATTAATATATATTTATTTAATGTTAAAATTAAATTGTCACAAACATGAGTTGTTTTACTAAAACAGTTTTTAAGTGGGGTTACACAAGTCCAAATTTTGACTATAAATATTCATTAGAAAGATAATAAGATTTCCTACATCATAGTATTTTTTTTATAATTTTTAGACATTAAATAAATTAAATGAATTATGACATCATGATGATGCAACGATGACCTCATTATTTAACGATTTAAATAAAATGGAAAGATAATGTAAAATCCAAAGTGTACACTTGTCAAAAACATATTGGATGAGTAGATTTCGAACCCTTATCATCTTATCCTAGAATTATATAAGTGTGGGACCTCTAAAATCCGAAACTCATTTTATAATAAAGTGACTTTTCTTTACTTTCCAAGAGTGCCCCTCCTCTCCACTTATAAAAGGCCCCCACCTCTCCCACCTCATTTACACTTTCAAGCCATTTGGCTCGGCCAAACTCTGCCCAAATACTCTCCCAACTTCCCCCTCTTACTCCTAGAAGCCTCACTTTGGGAAGAACTCTTCCCAAGGAATCCTTTGGCTCAAATCAAAAAGTGTTACCCGATTTTGAGGTAATGTCTTCTCTAATTTTGTTTTGTTTTATTTTTCTTCTCCAACCCCCTAAACTCTTTTTATTCATTTCTTTTGTAACAAAACAAGTATCCTCAATATACAAGGATGTTGTTATAAGAAGGATTCGAGCTACACTTACACACACCTACATCTAATGGTTAAAGAACATACGGTTTCTGTGGATGGAGAATTTCTGCCTCATGAAACGATGATTGTTCAACACTCATATAACACCTTCAAAGGTGGCCATTAAGATGTCACTATTTTTATATATGATATATAATATGTTTATTTTTTACTTATTCTTCTGTATTTCTCATTTATGGCATACTTTATGATTTCCATTATGGGTAAAACGCGATAATTTCATTTTAGGAAGTGCGGACTACCGCCCCCTCAAAGTGATTTGAATCGTTAATGCCATATGTGGGATGTATAAAGGACGGAGTAAATGGTATTATACACTATATTATACTGGAATTATATTATAACTTTATATAATTATGATTTCATTCCATTAAATACGAAATAGAAATGAAAGTAGCGTTCATGCGTACGTACGGCTTACCGTCTCCATGAACGGTGCATTTCATTTCTTACCTCTAAATGTTACGTAATATTATGAATGAATGTATATACTGGATATATATTATATATATGATATCTAAATCATGAATATAATTCCGGAGATAATGGATATTCTACCACATAAACAACTTGTAATTATAAGAAGTTTATTGTTGACTCAAGTACCAAAGATCGACGAAACGACCGTTATTAACTTAAATAATTACATAATGTTCATAACATGGTAATAAGTGATATAAAAGGAATAATGAACGTAAAAAAGGTTCTTATGTAAATATAAATTAACTCTAGTTTATTATTCAGGAGGTTAAAGAACGGTCGAGTCAGGACAAGACGCAAGGTAAGGGAACTTCTTAACCCAATTTCCATTCTTTGGGTTAATCTCCTACTTTAAAATTATGTCATGATATTATTATGTCCTATTTTGTATTTTTTACTTTCTTTATGTGTACCTATAGTGAATACACATAATAGATCTATTTTATTTTAAAAATGATCTTTTTAAGGACTTCGTCTCAATCTCCTTTCATTGAGGCATATTTGGTTTTATACACAACTTTCTTTTATACGGTGTATAAACCCCTTTGACTTTTACGTTTATTCAAAAGGAATCTTTTTTATACGAAGTGTTTTACTAAACGACAAAAGGGAATGTTTTTCTTTTCGTACTTATGCGGCGACAATGACTTCTCCGCCGCCGTGACCATTATTTGAGTTTCAGCTTCCTCTACAAGCCATCATTTTTTTAATGAAAAATAAATACAAAGTTTTAAATTTCTTTTATTTTGGTATTGAAAATGGTTTTGAAAGTGTTTTATTTATATCAATGTGTTTTATTGATATCTTGTGATTGAAATGTGGAAATGTTATGTTTCCTTTATGCATGTTTTATGTGATACGATTATGTTATGGTTTATGATATGTGTAAACCTATTCATATGAGGAATGTATTGGACTTAATAAGTGACGGGTGGAGCCTGCTATAGCTCCTCGATGCATCGGTAGGTCTCATGAGACAACTAGACGTGGAATTGGATGAGGCCCTTTCCCAATTTGATTTATGGTTTTGGCCGAGGCCTTAATCATTTTAGACGTCTTGGCCGAGGCCTTGACAAAATGTTTCAGAATGTCCGGCATTATACATTTCCTCATTATGAAAGTGGTTATTGATATTGCATGTGATTATTCGACCAGTAGAATATCCATGTGAATAAGTAAATGGCATTATCTCATTTTACTTTTTCCATATTATGTTGAAGTTCATGTTTAAAAGGCTTTTGTTTTAGTTATACATTGCCTTAAATGTTAATGTTTATTTATGAAAGCTTCCGCATTATTGTTATCCTTACTGAGCATCTGAGCTCACCCCTTTCAATGTTTTAATATTTTCCAGGATGTGAAGAAGTAATTTTATGAATGACTTGCAGGGATAGTCAGAAGAGGATATGAGTGTGGACTATGAAGAATTTGTTATTAGTTTTTCACTTTATGTTGTAATGTAAGACTTATGAATGTATCTAGTGTTTCCAAGGCTACTAAACTAATCGGTCTTTTGAGACTTGATCTTTTGTGATCATGCCAATGTTACGAAGTAATGAACCGACTCTGGGTAGCTGGGGTCGGGGCGTTACAGTTGGTATCAGAGGCAGTTTAGTACTAACCTTGGAAGCTAGATTTAGATAAACTCTGATTAGAGCACATAGCCCGAAGATAGACTTTGAGGATTAGTATAGAAGAACTTCCTGGAATTTTGGTATTGTAGAGATGTTGTGAGTTTTCCAAGAAATACATCCCTGTCTGGATACGAGCAGGTAGAGGCGGCTCTGGCACAGATGTACCTAGGGGTAAAACCCGAAAACACCGCTTTGAGCTAGACTCAAACGGGAACTGGTGCACGACAGCGGGCCTTGCTGCACTCTTGGTTACGACACTCCCGGGGGATTTTCTTAGGATAATTCTCATTTTCTTTACAAACCATTATGTAGGGTTTATGAGTATATACTTCTTCAAAGAAAACATTCTTATGATTATGGATTATATCCATAAACCGTTCAATTTACATTAATTATTTTAAAAGTTTGGAATTATTCATTATAATTCATAAACTAACCTAGTTTATGTCATTGTATAGAAATGGCACCCAGTAGAAGGAATGTGAACACCAACAATACGTATGATCCAAAGAGTAGGAAGGATCGTATCTTTCACGGTATTAAGCCAACATTTCAAAGGGAAATAGTCTCCCATGTGTTCTCAACATATGAAGAAATAGTATCATGTGTTAATAAGATAAGTAAAGAATTCTCTAAGTCCTATGGCTTTGAAGCGAAGCAAGAGACGAAAGGGATGGAAGAGAGAATGATGGATAAAGGGATGAGGGGAAAGAAGAATTTTCCAATATGTGGTAATTGTGGGAATAAAAATCATGGAACTTGCCTAAAGGGAATGGGAGTTTGTTATAAGTGTAGAGAAAAAGGACACAAAGTGCGTGACTGCAAGGGTAAGAAAATGGTTTCAAATGTACAATGCTTCTTCTGCAAGGATTGGGGACACTACGCAAACCAATGTCCAAATCATCATAGTATGCCCCAAATGATGTTATTGGATAATAATCAAGTTATGATACTACCACAGATGAGGAGTAATGATTAGAGTTCTTATGTTGTTATTAAAGAATTTTGTAATTTGAGTGTTGTATCAATGATGTACTAGTTATAATAATTATGGAGTATATAAGGATTGTACTGCAGTACTATTTCATCAAGGACTTGAGATTGTGTGGAACCAAGAAAAGTGACTCCACAGTAGGTTAAATTTTTGGAAAATATATGGTTGAGAGAAAGATAAACCATAATATGGTTCTGATACCGAGATAGTGATTTTGGAATAAGACGTGATTGATTTGGATAAATCATATTGGATATTCTTAACTTCCTTGAAACTGATTGATGATTTGTATACATTTTTGGATAGAAGGAGTATATCTAGTATTCTATAAGGAATAAGGGATCATGGTAATTCAGTATGTTTAAAAAGAATACATGATGAAGGTGTTCACATGTTGTTACATGGAAAAAAGGATCTTCATTATGTTTACCTTCCTTATAAAATTTGGACTGTGAGTTGGACAGAAGTATTTTGGAGAACTATAAAGGTTGGAATGGATTAAGTTGATCTTTGGATAGTATTGTTTAAGGTTAAATCATTTTTGAAGATTATTTTTGGAATATTATAATACTATAGTTTTAGGAAAAGGACAACCTGCAGGGTGGGGCATAACCCGTCGCGTCGGACAAAGATGCAGGAATCGAACCCACAATCATAGTGTGACAGGCCTTTATTTCCTACCACTAGCCTATAGGAAGTCCCTGGTTATTACAAAATAATTTTACTAATCTAAATGGTATGTGTTAACATTTGGAACCTTATACAATTAGGATAAGTATAATATTTTTGAGTTCTATTATCTTTTTGAGTGAAAGACGAGTTGAAGGTTGAAACTCTAATTGTCAAGCATAAATATATATATACCTATCTGTTATTCAATGAATAAATTAATTCTTAAACTTTAGTAAAGGGATATTAAAACAAAAAAATGTGTTACCCTAATACCTTATGTCTTGTTGAACTGATGATATTTTAAATCAACATAGATTGAAGGCTTTGAGGCCCTCAATTTGATAGTTGATTGTGATTGATGACCTCAATCACTCCCTACAAATATTTACATTTTTCCTCCAATTATATGTCTCTAATTGCCACCAATGTTCTCCTTATCGAGATCATAATTTGGTGGTGACTTTCTTATTTCCATTTCCCTCTTATTAAGGCTAAATTTTATTAACCTTATTTCCGATGTGGGTTTTCCACAAAGGTATTTTCTATTTTCAACCTTTTATTTTCAAAGAAAAATTTCAAATTGCGAGGACGCAATTTATTGAAGGAGGGGAGAATGTAACACCCCGAGCTTCCATGATACGCTTCTCATTTAATAATGCAATAGCTTGCATGGTACGCAAGTTCGAGTTCTAACACACCGCGACTAATCAAAGTAGCCATTATGAATAGTAATAACCACTTTTTAAAATTATAGAAATTTTATATTTCAAAATGGACTTCATTTTTGTATTCGTAATATCGAAATTATCCTAAGTTTAATTTTTTGTAACTTTCTGAGAACTTCCAATTTTTTATGAATAGTGATAAATACATAAAACAACTTTTTTAATCAAAATAATTTATTGAGATAAATTATACTATTTAGTGGTTTTAAAGTATAATTAGAATATATTTTTACCATTTTATCCAATAGTGGTCATTAGAATTAATTTAACATTGAAATTGGACATAAACAATTCCCAATCTTTTGATATAAATTGTTTCTTAAAAACACGCTATTTGTTGTGACAGCGGGAATTGATTATAAAATTAATTAATGAAACTTATATGTTTGGAATTTTTTAAAATAGACATCATTTTTGAATTTGGAATATCAATTATATCTTAGGGTGAAATTTTGGCATTGTTTTGAAAAACTTCAATTTTTGATGAATAGTGAAACCACTAAGTGGAAGTTAAATAACTGATTTTTCGTTTAAATGAAATACTACCACTTCTGTGATTTGATTTTCAAAAATCCGACATACATGGTTGTCATTAAGAAGTAAAATGTGGTTCAATGAGATTAAAATAATTTTTGGTGAATAGTAACTTTTAAGTTCTTAATCGCGATTAGAGGTAATTAGTGTAGTTTAAGGTAAAAATAATGTTTTAATAATATGAGATGAGCTTGACACTTGTCCTACTCCTATTGGATGAGTCATGGACGACCAAGGCAACCCATGGGTCAACTTGGGGACCCCATGGAGCCACTTTGGTTGGAAAATGACATTAATATATATTTATTTAATGTTAAAATTAAATTGTCACAAACATGAGTTGTTTTACTAAAACAGTTTTTAAGTGGGGTTAAACAAGTCCAAATTTTGACTATAAATATTAATTAGAAATCTAAAAAGATTTCCTACATCATAGTATTTTTTTTTATAATTTTTAGACATTAAATAAATTAAATTAATTATGACATCATGATGATGCAGCGATGACCTCATTATTTAACGATTTAAATAAAATGGAAAGATAATGTAAAATCCAAAGTGTAAACTTGTCAAAAACCTATTGGATGAGTAGATTTAGAACCCTTATTATCTTATCCTCGAATTATATAAGTGTGGGACCTCTAAAATCCGAAACTCATTTTATAATAAAGTGACTTTTCTTTACTTTCCAAGAGTGCCCCTCCTCTCCACTTATAAAAGGCCCCCACCTCTCCCACCTCATTTACACATTCAAGCCATTTGGCTCGGCCAACCTCTGCCCAAATACTCTCCCAACTTCCCCCTCTTACTCCTAGAAGCCTCACTTTGGGCAGAACTCTTCCCAAGGAAGCCTTTGGCTCAAATCAAAAAGTGTTACCCGATTTTGAGGTAATGTCTTCTCTAATGTTGTTTTGTTTTATTTTTCTTCTCCAACCCCCTAAAATCTTTTTATTCATTTCTTTTGTAACAACACCAGTATCCTAAATATACAAGGATTTTGTTATAAGAAGGATTCGAGCTACACTTACACACACCTACATCTAATGGTTAAAGAACATACGGTTTCTGTGGATGGCGAATTTCTGCCTCACGAAACGATGATTGTTCAACACTCATATAACACCTTCAAAGGTGGCCATTAAGATGTCAATATTTTTATATATGATATATAATATGTTTATGTTTTACTTATGCTTCTGTATTTCTCATTTATGGAATACTTTATAATTTCCATTATGGGTAAAACGCGATAATTTCATTTTAGGAAGTGCGGACTACCGCCCCCTCAAAGTGATTTGAATCGTTAATGCCATATGTGGGATGTATAAAGGACGGAGTAAATGGTATTATACACTATATTATACTGGAATTATATTATACCTTTATATAATTATGATTTCATTCCATTAAATACGAAATAGAAATGAAAGTAGCGTTCATGCGTACGTACGGCTTACCGTCTCCATGAACGGTGCATTTCATTTATTACCTCTAAATGTTATGTAATATTATGAATGAATGTATATAATGTATATATATGATATATATGACATCTAAATCATGAATATAATTCTGGAGATAATGGATATTCTACCACATAAACAACTTGTAATTATAAGAAGTTTATTGTTGACTCAAGTACCAAAGATCGACGAAACGACCGTTATTAACTTAAATAATTACATAATGTTCATAACATGGTAATAAGTAATATAAAAGGAATAATGAACATAAAAAAGGTTCTTATGTAAATATAAATTAACTCTAGTTTATTATTCAGGAGGTTAAAGAACGGTCGAGTCAGGACAAGACGCAAGGTAAGGGAACTTCTTAACCCAATTTCCATTCTTTGGGTTAATCTCCTACTTTCAAATTATGTCATGATATTATTATGTCCTATTTTGTATTTTTACTTTCTTTATGTGTACCTATAGTGAATACACATAATAGATCTATTTTATTTTAAAAATGATCTTTTTAAGGACTTCGTCTCAATATCCTTTCATTGAGGCATATTTGGTTTTATACACAACTTTCTTTTATACGGTGTATAAACCCCTTTGACTTTTACGTTTATTCAAAAAGAATATTTTTTATACGAAGTGTTTTACTAAATGACAAAAGGGAATGTTTTTCCTTCCGTACTTATGTGGCTAAAACGACTTCTCCGCCGCCGTGACCATTATTTGAGTTTCGGCTTCCTCTACAAGCCATCATTTTTTTAATGAAAAATAAATACAAAGTTTTAACTTTCTTTTATTTTGGTATTGAAAATGGTTTTGAAAGTGTTTTATTTATATCAATGTGTTTTATTGATATCTTTTGATTGAAATGTGGAAATGTTATGTTTCCTTTATGCATGTTTTATGTGATACGATTATGTTATGGTTTATGATATGTGTAAACCTATTCATATGAGGAATGTATTGGACTTAATAAGTGACGGGTGGAGCCCGCTATAGCTCCTCGATGCATCGGTAGGTCTCATGAGACAACTAGACGTGGAATTGGCCGAGGCCCTTTCCCAATTTGATATATGGTTTTGGCCGATGCCTTAATCATTTTAGACGTCTTGGCCGAGGCCTTGACAAAATGTTTCAGAATGTCCGGCATTATACATTCCCTCATTATGAAAGTGGTTATTGATATTGCATGTGATTATTCGACCAGTAGAATATCCATGTGAATAAGTAAATGGCATTATCTCATTTTACTTTTGCCATATTATGTTGAAGTTCATGTTTAAAAGGCTTTTGTTTTAGTTATACATTGCCTTAAATGTTAATGTTTATTTATGAAAGCTTCCGCATTATTGTTATCCTTACTGAGCATCTGAGCTCACCCCTTTCAATGTTTTAATATTTTCCAGGATGTGAAGAAGTAATTTTATGAATGACTTACAGGGATAGTCAGAAGAGGATATGAGTGTGGACTATGAAGACTTTGTTATTAGTTTTTCACTTTATGATGTAATGTAAGACTTATGAATGTATCTAGTGTTTCCAAGGCTACTAAACTAATCGGTCTTTCGAGACTTGATCTTTTGTGATCATGCCAATGTTACGAAGTAATGCACCGACTCTGGGTAGCTGGGGTCGGGGCGTTACACCTGGACTGGGGTAAAAGTGGAAAATAGTTTAAAGTCATGATAGTTGGACTCTAAGGGTGTTGGTATCAAGGGTATTTGTGTGGCACAGAAGAGGTGAAAACCAAAATGAAATAGGGCTATATAGGCCCATGAAACACATAAATACAATGAGATAAAAATCATATAGTTTAATGTAATAATTCTGGGACTAGAAATGAGGACAAGGGGGATGAAGGGTTGATAAACTTTTGGCTGGGCTAGATGGGAATTTTTTTCATCACTACATATCCCACGAGGATGGGAATCATGAAACACATAGTTTTAGAACATGGTGCAGTAGGATACCAACACTAGAAGTGAGGGAAATCCTCTCAGACAAGGTAATTGAGGAATCATATGGTTTCCATGGTGCATCCAATTCTTATGATGTAGGGTAAGCCTATAGTTTAATGTTGAGTGCTAAGGAAGTTGGTTTTAGTTCACCACATGTCATATGAGGAATCTTGGTTCATACAAGGTAATATTACTAACCATCTCATACTTATTGTATAATGTATCCTAGTTTTATATGGGGTATGATTCTTGTATCATCACATAATTATTGAATTGGACATCCTAGTTCTATATGGGGTTGGATAATAGTTTAACATCATACATTAAGGAGGTCATTATTTTTAGTTTAAAGTAATACAACTAGAATAATGGATTCAACTATTTTAAAGTCATAAATATTAGACTATAGAGGATTTAAGTAGTTTAATTTCATAATTATTTGACCAATTGAAAATAGTTTAATTTTTTACTGCTTGGACCCTAGTTTGGCTCCTCATGTAACGCCCCGACCCCAGCTACCCAGAGTCGGTGCATTACTTCGTAACATTGGCATGATCACAAAAGATCAAGTCTCGAAAGACCGATTAGTTTAGTAGCCTTGGAAACACTAGATACATTCATAAGTCTTTAATTACATCAAAATTAAACAAACTACAATAACATGGTCTTCATAGTCCACACTCATATCTTCACTGACTATTCTCGCAAGTCAGTCATAATACACTTCTTCACATCCTGGAAAATATTTAAACATTGAAAGGGGTGAGCTCAGATGCTCAGTAAGGATAACAATATTGCGGAAGCTTTTATAAGAAAACATAAGCATTTAAGGCAATGTATAACAAAAACAAAAGCCTTATTGAACTTGAACTTCAGCATAATATGGCAAAAGTAAAATAAAATAATGCCATTACTTACTCACATGGATATTCTACTAGACAAATAATCACATGAAATATCAATAACCACTTTCATAATGTTGGAATGCATAATGCCAGACTATCATAACCACGTAGCCAAGGCCTCGTGCCAAGACCACAAATAAGATTTTGTCAAGGCCTCGTGCCAAGACACTAGTTTGTCTCATGAGACCTACCGATGCATCGAGGAGCTATAGCGGGCTCCACCCGTCACATATTAAGTCCAATGCATTCCCATATGAAAAGGTTTAAACATAACATAAACATTCGTATTAAAACTAGCATACGAAATGTCAATAATTTCACCATAAACTATGAATGGTATAAAATAGCACATCCACAGTCAAACATATCACAAAACCTTCAATACAATATAGAAGTTTTGTATTATAATAAATCAACTTCAAATAAGCGTAAAATCCATCAAAGGATGTTGACATAGATGAAATAAAAACACTTTTTAGAGAAATATCTCTTTCTATTTTTGAAATCATTTAAGAGCCATATAAAACGAAACATTTTCTTGAAAATATTCTTATAAGCTTGTAAGGAAAGCTTTGAAGATTTTATAACGGCGGAAAATAACCGCACCCGCCGTATAAGTTAAAAAATACATTCTTACCTCAATTTTGTCGAAAAGGTTAAAAAGGACCTTATTTTGAAAACGACGAAAAGATTCATCTTATAAAAAGTCAAAAAGGGTATAAATGACTTTAACCCATATTCTTGTAAATAATAAAAATGTTTTGAAATACATTTTGAAGAAACATGGATGTGGATGATAACGAGGTCCCAGTAGATAATTATGTATAAACAACCTTGGATAATGAAGAGGTTGTGAAGTAAACCCTTACCTTGTACTTTTCCTTGGTTGGGGTAGGTTAACCTCCTGTATAATGGTGAAATAATTGTTATTAAATTATAAAAGAATCATATACATTCATATGATATCATATATGATCTTTTAACATTTCTTTGTTAACAATATCTTAGATTTATCGTTGTTTCGGGTGTTAACTTACTCGTTTTCTTTTATATGTTTTGTTACGTAAGTCATGTTTTTCATGGATAGGTTGTATCTTATTCATATCCAGAATGATATCATGTCCTTAAACATTATTTTTAAATCATCAAATGATAATTATACTTGAATGGATACGACGGAGAATGAATCTCATCGCGTTCGTGGAGACGGTAGTCCGTACGTACGCACGAGCGACAATATCATTATTTTGATATTAAAATAATATATAATTGGATATTATATCATATATACAGAATCATTATCATGTTATATTTATTATTTACATGAATTACATATCATTATTATACCCATCTAAATAATAATATATTGAATAACAATTACACCACGACGTGGAGACGGTAAGCCGTACGTACGCACGTATGGTGACATGTCATTCAAATGATGGGTAGAATACTGAATATGGTTGTTCCATATTTATAATAACATCACAGTATATAGAAGATACTGGAGTTATAATTTTAGAATTGAAATAATAAACAAAGAGGGAGTGGAAGAAGAAAGAAACTTGAAAGAGGGTGATGAAAATGTTACCTCTTCTTTGGGTTCTTCCTTTTGATTTGATCAAAAGGACTCCGTAAGATGGCTTTCTGACTAAAGTAAAGCTTTTAGGATGAAGGGAGAGAAGTTGGGAGAGTATTTGGGCAGAGGTTGGCCGAACCAAAAGGCTTGGAAGTGTGAATAAGGTGGTAGAGGTGGGGGCCTTTTATAAGAGGAGAGGAGGGGCTCTTTTGGAAAGATTGAAATGTTACATTATTATACAATGCTTTTCGGATTATAAATGTCCCACACTTATATTATTCGTGGCTAAGGTGATAATGGTTCGAAATCTACTCATCCAATAGGCTTTGGACATGTGTAAGCTTCGGATTTTGCATTATCTTCTCATTTTATTTAAATCGTTAAATAATGAGGTCATCGCTGCATCATAATGATGTCATAAATAATTTAATTTATTTAATGTATAAAAATTATAAAAAAAATACTATGATGTAGGAAATCTTTTTATCTTTCTAATGAATATTTATAGTCAAAATATGGATCTGTGTAACCTCACTTAAAAACTATTTTAGTAAAACAACTCATGTTTGTGTCAATTTAATTTTAACATTAAATAAATATATATTAATGTCATTTTCCAACTAAAGTGGCTCCATGGGGTCCCCAAGTTGACCCATGGGTTGTCTTGGTCGGCCATGACTCATCCAATAGGAGTAGGACAAGTGTCAAGCTCATCTCATATTATTAAAACATTATTTTTACCTTAAACTACACTAATTACCTCTAATCGTGATTAAGAACTTAAAAGTTACTATTCACCAAAAAATTATTTTAATCTCATTGAACCACATTTTACTTCTTAATGACAACCATGTATGTTGGATTTTTGAAAATCAAATCACAGAAGTGGTAATATTTCATTTTAACGAAAAATCAGTTTTTAACAACCACTTAGTGGTTTCACTATTCATCAAAAATTGAAGTTTTTCAGAATAAGGCCAAAATTTCACCCTAAGCTATAATTGATATTCTGTATTCAAAAATGATGTCTATTTTACAAAATTCCAAACATATAAGTTGTATTAATTAATTTTATAATTAATTCCCGCTGTTACAACAAATAGCGTGTTTTTAAGAAACAATTTATATCAAAATATTGGCAACTGTTTATGTCCAATTTCAATGTTAAATTAATTCTAATGATCACCATTGGATAAAATGGTAAAAATATATTCTAATTATACTTTAAAAGCACTAAATATTATAATTTATCACTATAAATTATTTTGATTAAAAAAGTTGTTTTTAAGTATTTTTCACTATTCATAAAATTTAGAAGTTCTCAGAAAAATACCAAAAATTCAACATAGGCTAATTTCAATATTCCGAATCCAAAAATGAAGTCCATTTTGATAAATAAAATTTATAAAATTCCAAAAAGTAGGTATTACTATTCACAACGGCTAGTTTAGTTAGTTGTGGTGTGTGTTAGAGCTCGAGGTTGCGTACGACACACGCTATTGCATTATTCGAAGAGAAACGTACAGTGGAAGCTTGGGGTGTTACATTCTCCCCTCCTTAAAATAATTGCGTCCTCGCAATTTCTAGGGTATTACTGCATAAAAAGACTCGGGTGGTTTTTCATCATAAATTCCTCAGGTTCCCACGTTGCCTCTTCCATTTTATGATTTCTCCACAAAACCTTCACCAGACAAGTCGTCCGGTTTCTCAGCACCTGCTCCCTCACAACAAGAATCCTAACGGGCTCTTCACAATAGGAAAGATCGGGTTCCAGTTCTAATTCCTCATAGGTGAGTACATGCGTTAGGTCAGGCATGTATTTCCTCAACAGAGATACGTGGAACACATCGTGAACTTTGGAGAGACTTGGCGGCATTGCCAATCGGTAAGCTACAGCCCCAATTCGTTCTAGAATTTCGAAAGGTCCGATGTACCTGGGACTCAATTTACATTTTTTACCAAAACGTATGACTCCCTTCCATGGAGATACCTTTAGGAAAACATGATCTCCCACCTGAAATTCCAAAACCTTTCTTCTGTTATCGGCATAGCTCTTCTTCCTACTTTGAGCTGATTTGATGTGGTTTTGGATTACCTTCACCTTTTCCATTGTTTCTTCCACCAGTTCTGGTCCCACAAGTTTTCTTTCACCAACGTCATCCCAACAGGTTGGTGTACGACATCTCTTTCCGTATAACGCTTCATAAGGTGCCATCTGAATGCTTGAATGGAAGCTATTGTTATAGGAAAATTCTACTAGTGGTAAGTATTGATCCCACATACCCTGAAAGTCAAGAGAGCATGATCTCAACATGTCTTCTAAGGTTTGAATAGTCCGTTCTGATTGTCCATCTGTTTGAGGGTGATAGGCAGTGCTCAAACAAAGTTCAGTATCCAAGGCCTTTTGAAGACTTTTCCAGAATCTTGAAGTAAAACGAGGATCACGGTCAGAAACAATAGATAGGGGTACTCCATGAAGTCTTACAACTTCATTAATATATAATCTTGCTAGACGTTCAAGTGGTAGATCCTCCCGTATAGCCAGAAAATGTGCTGACTTAGTAAGACGATCAACAATGACCCATATTGCATCATTCCTTCTAGGAGTCTTTGGTAGTCCCATGACAAAGTCCATCGTAATATTATCCCATTTCCACTCAGGTATGGGAAGAGGTTGCAATACTCCACCAGGATGTTGCCTTCCAGCTTTCACTTGTTGACAAACCATACACCTCGACACAAAATCAGCAATCTCCCTCTTCATATTGTCCCACCAAAAATGTTCCTTCAAATCTCTATACATTTTGGTGCTCCCAGGGTGTATAGAGAAATTGGAACTATGAGCATCATCCAGCAATTTCCTTTTTAGATCAGTTATATCAGGAACACAAAGTCTCTTCCTGAATTTCAAAATTCCATCCTTATACACAAAGTCCCTCAATCTTCCATCATTCACATCTTTAATCTTCTTCTGAAATTCTTCATCATTGGTATGAGAACTCTTAATCCTTTCTAGTAATGATGGTTTGGCAACCATTTGAAAAAGCATTGATGTTTCACCTTCCCTAGTTATTCCCATGTCCATCTTCACTAGATCCAAGAAAATTGGATCCCTTTAAATTCTCATCACATTCAAAACTCCATGGTCTTTTCTACTCAAAGCATCTGCCACCTTGTTTGCCTTCCCCGGGTGGTAATGTATCGTGCAATCATAATCCTTGAGTAGTTCAAGCCATCACCTTTGCCTCATGTTGAGTTCTTTTTGTGTGAAAATATACTTC
Organism: Viscum album; assembly: GCA_963277665.1. Classification (NCBI taxonomy): domain Eukaryota; kingdom Viridiplantae; phylum Streptophyta; class Magnoliopsida; order Santalales; family Viscaceae; genus Viscum; species Viscum album. The sequence goes on along the minus strand of OY728139.1, from coordinate 946,273,398 downwards.
AAACTCTTGTGATCAGTATAAATCTCACATTTTTCACCATAGAGGTAATGTCTCCATATCTGTAAAGCAAAGATCACAGCTGCTAACTCAAGATCATGAGTAGGATAGTTTTGCTCATGAATTTTTAGCTGTCGTGATGCATAGGCAATGACCTTATCATTCTGCATAAGGACACAACCAAGTCCTTTCTTCGATGCATCACTATAAATAACAAACCCATCATTCCCTGATGGTAGAGTCAATATAGGGGCATTGACTAATCTTCTCTTTAGTTCTTCAAAACATTCTTCACACTCTTTTGTCCAGACAAATTTAATCCCTTTACATGTGAGCTTTGTCAATGGGTTAGCCAATCTGGCAAAATTCTGGACGAAACGTCGATAATAACCTGCTAAACCAATAAAACTGCGTACCTCAGTTATACTTGTCGATGCTGGCCATTCTTGGATTGCCTTGGTTTTAGAAGGATCAACGGAAATTACATCCTTAGAGACAATATTTCCAAGAAAAGAAATCTCATGAAGCCAGAATTCACACTTGCTAAATTTCCCATATAATTCATGTCTTCTAAGAGTCTTCAGGATAATGCGTAAGTGATTTTCATGATCTTCGTGGCTTTTGGAGTATACCAAGATATCATCAATAAATAACACTACAAAGTCATCAAGATATTCCTTGAAAACTCTATTCATCAGATCCATGAAAACAGAGGGTGCATTAGTCAATCCAAAAGGCATTACTGTAAACTCGTAATGCCCGTACCTTGTTCGAAATGCTGTCTTTGGAATGTCTTCCTTCTTCACACACAACTGATGGTATCCAGACCGAAGGTCAATATTTGAAAAGTATTGAGCTCCATGCAGTTGGTCAAACAAATCATCAATGCGAGGTAGGGGATACTTGTTCTTTATTGTTATAGAATTGATCTCCCTATAGTCAATGCACAACCTCATAGATCCATCTTTCTTCTTAACAAAAAGGACAGAGGCTCCCCAAGGAGAAACACTAGGGTGAATAAATCCCTTATTACTCAATTCCTCTAGTTGTTTCTTTAGTTCAACTAATTCCACAGTGTCCATTCTATAAGGGGTCTTCGATATGGGCCTTGATCCAGGAATTAAATCAATGGAAAACTCAACTTCTCGTTCTGGAGGATGTCCAGGTAAATCTTCCGGAAACACATCAACATATTCTCTCACAATAGGTACATCCTCTATTTGAATATTCCTTTCCTCATCCTCAGTAGTTTCCTTCTCGTCCTCCCCAATAATTGAATTTAGTTGAGCTACTGGGGGTGGATCTAGATAAGAATTATGTGGCGACGATTCTGCTCTAAAGATAAGGTGTTCCTTATCATCATCATCAAGAATCGTAACCTCTTTCCTCTTACAATAAATTTTTGCATCATGGTCCGAAAGCCAATCCATACCGAGGATTATATCAAATTCAATCATGGGTATGACGATGAGATCAGCAGGTAAAGAACATTTAGGTGCTCTAATAGGAACTAATCGACAAAACTTTGTTGCAACAATACTTCCCTTAGGGGTTTTGACCGACAACTCCCTTGTTAAATCAAATTGGAAATATCTAATTTTCTTAGCAAACTGGGAGGATATGAAACAATGCGATGATCCAGAATCAAATAATGCATTTGCTAAACTTGAGGAAACCATTAAATTACCTGCCACCACGTCTTTTGGAGCTTCTACCTCAGCAGTAGTGATAGCATAAGCCTGGCCTTGATCCCTTGGCCTTTTCTGAGGTAAGTTCTCCTGACGCTTAGGACATTCATTTGCATAATGCCCCATCTCCCTGCAATTGTAGCACCGAACGTTGGTAGCTTCCTTCTTCCCCTTGCAATCATGAGCTTGGTGGCCTTTTTCACCACACTTGTAACAGACTACCATTCCCTTCAAGCAAGTACCAGGATGTTTCTTCCCGCATTTACCACAAGATGGATATTCAACCTTTCCCTTCTTCCCTTTATTTCTATTCCCAGATTGATCAGCAGGTCTCTTCTTCTCTTGCTTTGCTTTAAAGTCATAAGACTTAGAGAATTCCTTTTCCGTCTTGATAGCACACGAGACAATACCTTCGTATGAAGAGAAGGTTTGTGATACTAAAGCTCAACGGAGAAATTGTTTCAAATCATCAAAGAAACGATCAGTCTTACTTCTTGGGTTACGTATGTAATCTGCAGCATACCTTGCTAACCTTGTAAAGTTAGCCTCATACTTTGCGACATTCTCATCCTCCTTCTGCCTCAGACTCAGAAATTGCCTTTCCATATCCGCTCGATGGTCTCGAGGAAAGTATTTTTCTAAGAACAACTCTTTGAACTCCTGCCATTCCATGTTTGTTAATTCATCATCTTCCTTTGTGTTTTGAATTAGTGACCACCATTGGTCGACATCTCCAGTGAGGCGGTAAACTGCCATGATAACTTTTTCCCTTTCACTGCTCCCCAAAGCCTGAAATATTTTCTCTAGGGAATTTATCCATTGCTCGGCTACTAAGGGATTTGTACTCCCATTGAACGTTGGTGGTTGTTGCCTCATGAATCAGTCTAACATTGATCCTCCACACTGTGGATCAGGGTGCTCCATACGGGTAAGGTTATTATTCATAACCTGAGTAAGTTGTCCCAGTATGGTGATTAGCTGATCGGCACCAGTTGCATCACCAGCCCCACTATAATTATCTTGAGCAGGAGGGAAATCCCTACATGGAGTGCGTGCATTGATACGCTTTCCATTTCTTCCACTAGGCGCCATTTCTAAACAATGGCATAAACTAGATCAGTTTATGAATCAAAATACATAATCCCATACTTATAGAACACTTAACATAAATTGAACTATTTATGGATATAATCCATAATCATAAAAATGTTTTCTTTGAGGAAGTATATACTCATAAACCCTTCATAATTATTTGTAAAGAAAATGAGAGTTATCCTAAGTATATCCCCCGGGAGTGTCGTAACCAAGAGTGCAGCAAGGCCCGTTGTCGTGCACCAGTTCCCGTTCGAGTCTAGCTCAAAGCGGTGTTTTCAGGTTTTACCCCTAGGTACATCTGTGCCAGAGCCGCCTCTACCTGCTCGTATCCAGACAGGGATGTATTGCTCGGAAAACTCACAAAATCTCTACAATACCATAATTCTAGGAAGTTCTTCTATACTAATCCTCAAAGTCTATCTTCGGGCTATGTTCTCTAATCAGAGTTTATCTAAATCTAGCTTCCAAGGTTAGTACTAAACTGCCTCTGATACCAACTGTAACGCCCCGACCCCAGCTACCCAGAGTCGGTGCATTACTTCGTAACATTGGCATGATCACAAAAGATCAAGTCTCGAAAGACCGATTAGTTTAGTAGCCTTGGAAACACTAGATACATTCATAAGTCTTTCATTACATCAAAAGTAAACAAACTACAATAACATGGTCTTCATAGTCCACACTCATATCTTCACTGACTATTCTCGCAAGTCAGTCATAATACACTTCTTCACATCCTGGAAAATATTTAAACATTGAAAGGGGTGAGCTCAGATGCTCAGTAAGGATAACAATATTGCGGAAGCTTTTATAAGAAAACATAAGCATTTAAGGCAATGTATAACTAAAACAAAAGCCTTATTGAACTTGAACTTCAGCATAATATGGCAAAAGTAAAATAAAATAATGCCATTACTTACTCACATGGATATTCTACTAGACGAATAATCACATGAAATATCAATAACCACTTTCATAATGTTGGAATGCATAATGCCAGACTATCATAACCACGTAGCCAAGGCCTCGTGCCAAGACCACAAATAAGATTTTGTCAAGGCCTCGTGCCAAGACACTAGTTTGTCTCATGAGACCTACCGATGCATCGAGGAGCTATAGCGGGCTCCACCCATCACATATTAAGTCCAATGCATTCCCATATGAAAAGGTTTAAACATAACATAAACATTCGTATTAAAACTAGCATACGAAATGTCAATAATTTCACCATAAACTATGAATGGTATAAAATAGCACATCCACAGTCAAACATATCACAAAACCTTCAATACAATATAGAAGTTTTGTATTATAATAAATCAACTTCAAATAAGCATAAAATCCATCAAAGGATGTTGACATAGATGAAATCAAAACACTTTTTAGAGAAATATCTCTTTCTATTTTTGAAATCATTTAAGAGCCATATAAAACGAAACATTTTCTTGAAAATATTCTTATAAGCTTGTAAGGAAAGCTCTGAAGATTTTATAACGGCAGAAAATAACCGCACCCGCCGTATAAGTTAAAAAAGACATTCTTACCTCAATTTTGTCGAAAAGGTTAAAAAGGACCTTGTTTTGAAAACGACGGAAAGATTCCTCTTATAAAAAGTCAAAAAGGGTATAAATGACTTTAACCCATATTCTTGTAAATAATAAAAATGTTTTGAAATACATTTTGAAGAAACATGGATGTGGATGATAACGAGGACCCAGTAGATAATTATGTATAAACAACCTTGGATAATGAAGAGGTTGTGAAGTAAACCCTTACCTTGTACTTTTCCTTGGTTGGGGTAGGTTAACCTCCTGTATAATGGTGAAATAATTGTTATTAAATTATAAAATAATCATATACATTCATATGATATCATATATGATCTTTTAACATTTCTTTGTTAACAATATCTTAGATTTATCGTTGTTTCGGGTGTTAACTTACTCGTTTTATTTTATATGTTTTGTTACGTAAGTCATGTTTTTCATGGATAGGTTGTATCTTATTCATATCCAGAATGATATCATGTCCTTAAACATTATTTTTAAATCATCAAATGATAATTATACTTGAATGGATACGACGGAGAATGAATCTCATCGCGTTCGTGGAGACGGTAGTCCGTACGTACGCACGAGCGACAATATCATTATTTTGATATTAAAATAATATATAATTGGATAGTATATCATATATACAGAATCATTATCATGTTATATTTATTATTTACATGAATTAAATATCATTATTATACCCATCTAAATAATAATATATTGAATAACAATTACACCACGACGTGGAGACGGTAAGCCGTACGTACGCACGTATGGTGACATGTCATTCAAATGATGGGTATAATACTGAATATGGTTGTTCCATATTTATAATAACATCACAGTATATAGAAGATACTGGAGTTATAATTTTAGAATTGAAATAATAAACAAAGAGGGAGTGGAAGAAGAAAGAAACTTGAAAGTGGGTGATGAAAATGTTACCTCTTCTTTGGGTTCTTCCTTTTGATTTGATCAAAAGGACTCCTTAGGATGGCTTTCTGACTAAAGTAAAGATTCTAGGATGAAGGGAGAGAAGTTGGGAGAGTATTTGGGCAGAGGTTGGCCGAACCAAAAGGCTTGGAAGTGTGAATAAGGTGGTAGAGGTGGGGGCCTTTTATAAGAGGAGAGGAGGGGCTCTTTTGGAAAGATTGAAATGTTACATTATTATACAATGCTTTTCGGATTCTAAAGGTCCCACACTTATATAATTCGTGGATAAGGTGATAAGGGTTAGAAATCTTCTCATCCAATAGGCTTTGGACAAGTGTAAGCTTTGGATTTTGCATTATCTTCTCATTTTATTTACATCGTTAAATAATGAGGTCATCGCTGCATCATAATGATGTCATAAATAATTTAATTTATTTAATGTCTAAAAATTATAAAAAAATACTATGATGTAGGAAATCTTTTTATATTTCTAATGAATATTTATAGTCAAAATTTGGATCTGTGTAACCCCACTTAAAAACTGTTTTAGTAAAACAACTCATGTTTGTGTCAATTTAATTTTAACATTAAATAAATATATATTAATGTCATTTTCCAACTAAAGTGGCTCCATGGGGTCCCCAAGTTGACCCATGGTTTGTCTTGGTCGTCCATGACTCATCCAATAGGAGTAGGACAAGTGTCAAGCTCATCTCATATTATTAAAACACTATTTTTACCTTAAACTACACTAATTACCTCTAATCGCGATTAAGAACTTAAAAGTTACTATTCACCAAAAAATTATTTTAATCTCATTGAACCACATTTTACTTCTTAATGACAACCATGTATGTTGGATTTTTGAAAATCAAATCACAGAAGTGGTAATATTTCATTTTAACGAAAAATCAGTTTTTAACAACCACTTAGTGGTTTCACTATTCATCAAAAATTGAAGTTTTTCAGAATAAGGCCAAAATTTCACCCTAAGCTATAATTGATATTCTGAATTCAAAAATGATGTCTATTTTACAAAATTCCAAAAATATAAGTTGTATTAATTAATTTTATAATTAATTCCCGCTGTTACAACAAATAGCGTGTTTTTAAGAAACAATTTATATCAAAAGATTGGCAACTGTTTATGTCCAATTTCAATGTTAAATTAATTCTAATGATCACCATTGGATAAAATGGTAAAAATATATTCTAATTATACTTTAAAACCACTAAATATTATAATTTATCACTATAAATTATTTTGATTAAAAAAGTTGTTTTTAAGTATTTTTCACTATTCATAAAAATTTAGAAGTTCTCAGAAAAATACCAAAAATTCAACATAGGCTAATTTCAATATTCCGAATCCAAAAATGAAGTCCATTTTGATAAATAAAATTTATAAAATTTCAAAAAGTAGGTATTACTATTCACAACGGCTAGTTTAGTTAGTTGTGGTGTGTGTTAGAGCTCGAGGTTGCGTACAACACACGCTATTGCATTATTCGAAGGGAAACGTACAGTGGAAGCTTGGGGTGTTACATCTCATGCAATGAACTTCTTGATAAACTTGGCATTATTGGGAGGTGTGACACGCTCTCTTTCAATATTGATCAAAGATTATTCTCTGTTATAATATAACTTATGAATGCTGTAAGTCCCCTACCACTTGGTATCCAACATTGGTTGATTCATGTGGGTTTCATCAATGTTATGAGAGTCAGTACCATGTCACCCCAGATGAAAAAGTATAGGTTAACCTTCTTGTTGAATTCTATTTCTATGTTATTCTGGTGCCTCTCTAGATTATGCAAGCCCTGGAGCCTATTCTATTTGAGGGATTCCAACTCAGCTAGATAGATTTATTCCACTCTTTATGTAATCCACTAGTCAATGAAATTTATTCATAGTGATGGAAATAGAGCATTGATGGAAAATATTTCCTTTGTTCTATATACCATGTATAATGTCACCTAGGTGGAATTATGAGTCATCATTTTGCAGGCCTATAGGTCATTGGGGATCTTTTCCAACCAACTCTTCTTATTCTGGAATACCATTTTATGAAAAATGTTAAAGAGGTCCATGTTTAATGCCTCAATATTCCAATTTTTCTATGCATGGTAGTGAGATGTATGGTTTAACTTGATGTGGTACTTTGCGTACAATTTCTTTAGATCAATAACCCAGAAGTTGGTGTCATTTTTTGTGAGAATATCATGAGGAACTCCAAATCATTGGATGATGTGGGAGCTCAAAAAATTGATAATGGACCAATCATTGAATTATTTTAGCTAATGAATTCTACCCACACAGAGAAGAGGCTAGTTATGGTAAAAATTAATATTCACTAGTGAGCTATCACTGGAAGGGATGACCACAAGACGTCGAGCACCCATACTAAAAAGGGCCAAGAATATTTAGTGGTGTGGAGAAGCTCTGGTGATCAATAAAAAAAATTGTAATGTATATTCTATGCATGAAACCCTTTGAAAAACTCGATGCAGTCATGGACCATGATAGGATAAAAGTAGCCCAACCTACAAATCTGGTGGTGTAATTTCAATCCTTCTTGATGGGAACCACATGACTTAGCATGGTCCTCCTGTATAACCTAAGGGATCTCATATCCACAGATGAAATGAAGGATAATTATTGAAAACCCACATCTATAGATAGTTTAATTTAGGTTAGTCCCAATATGTAGGGTAATCTATGCTATATACTGGTGGATTATCCCATGATCAACTCGTTATGGATGAAGAGTTCCACACTAGATATAATACACCAAAGGAGTTATCCAATATACCATTTCTTCCACCATGTTAGGAACAATGGGCCTTGGAAAAAAAATCACTAGGATCCATTTTATTTACCTATTAGTTTCCATCATCTAAAGTTGTAGAAAAAATGACCATTTAGTGTTCCATATGAATGATCAGGTCATCTTGGTCAAGTTTTGTGAGAGGCATGACCAAAATCTCAAAGGAATAAGATTGACTATTCTATGATTGAGGTGCATGAGTCACTTTCTAGAATAGCAAGAAACTTGGCCATCATCTTGAGAGTAAACTCCATTAGGGGCACAATCTCTTGCTTTCTAAGGATTTCATCACCATTGATTTTTTTAATAACTATACTAGAGTATCCCTTTGTCACAAACCGTCCCCATAGGCCCATGCCATGACTAACCCAAGCCCACCTCCCAATGTCTAGGAGATGAAAACTTGCATTGAAGACATTATCCCACAAGTGGGAGGCATTTTCCTAATTACCTGTACGCACACACACAAACACACAAACGCATCCCAAATAGATGGAAATGAAAACATTCATTCCACGAAACAACCACTGAGTAAAGGTACAAGCTGTAAGTTAAACAGTCTAGAATACAAACCCAAAAAAGACAAACTGAAAACAAGAAAGTATATAATATTTTTGTAATATGTCCTAAGAAGACCCCACATGAAGGGTAATTAAGGAATGATTGTGAGAATCTGTGGATGTACATCCTGCTTGTTGTATCTCACTGGGCACTGCCAGGTCCTGGGCCACCGAGGTCTCTATCGAAGTGCCAATCATATTCACCAGAAACATTACATGTGGGTGAAGCCCGTGTTGGGGTGAGTACCAAAATACTTAGTAGGGATCTGGAAACACAAGGGAAATACCAAAAAAAGTATACACAATGTACTTCCAGTTCACACAGGTATAATCTAAGGTATGTAAAGAAAAACTATTAGTCATACACTGAACACCTTGGAATGTTGAGGTACTCATCCTTGATGAGTATTGTGGGTATTTTGGGTCACACAGAACCACTCCCCACTATGGGCCTATCTAGTCATACATAGCCATTTCCCACTTAGGTCATCATAGCTGACCCACACATGGCTTCTAGTAGCTAATCTACACAGGGTTTCTTGTAATTGGTTTAAAAAGAGCTGCTTGTAGCTGGTTAACAAAGAGCCGCTAATAATACGGGCCTTTAGGGTCACCTAGATTAGTTCGTTAGCAGTTTTTGGGTCTCAACCATCCCCAGGATTCCTGCACGTAGTGCGCTTGATTCCGGGAGATTCCACTCCTCAATACATTATTTATATTTCAACATCCATGAAAGCCTTCTTAGAGTTTGAAAAATGATCGTCTCATTGCGAGAGTTCAAACACTGCAAATAGATTTCCAATCAGATGCCCAGTTTGAATATATGAGCATTTTAGTTAACATGGGTCGGTTATATCTAGGATTGATCTGAATTGGTCGGACCGACCCGACCAACCCAGCTCAGAGGCCCCGCATGACTCGACCTAGTTCGACCAACCCTAGCCGACTCAGTTTGTGTTTGGGATGGCCCGATCCGGCATGGCCACTAGGCCAGGCCCATTGGGCCTTATGGACCCATCCTAGTTCGACTGTGGGTCTAGCCTGCTGGGTCGTCCAACGGCCCGGTTCCATCTGGCCCAACCTGCAACATGCAAGCTGATTCTTTCCTAGCCTGGGCCACCTAGTGTCCCAATTTTATCCTTCTAGCCCAGCCCACAAGATCACACCTACCTGAGGTCCATCCCAGGCTGCCCAGTGGCCCGATTCACACCTCTTGATCTGGCCTAGACAGCAGGCCGGTCTCCACTAGCCCAGACACCCACTAGGTGTCCGGTTCAAGCGTGATGCGACCACGTGATGCTGGACGCCCCCTTATCCCACACATGGTCTCCACTGGACCGCGTACCAGTGTGGAACGGCCCACACAGCACATGACACTCCACCGATGCGGTTGGAAATCCACACCTACCTCTGCCAGCCGTTGGCCCCCTACTGCACCGTCATGGTCCGAGCCGACTGTGGCCTCTGCCTTAGCGCACCATCGTGGCGTGCTGCCTCCTGCTCATGGCCGCCTATGGTGCCTTTTTCTGACCATTGGGTTAGCTCTAATGGTCTGTTCCTTAAACCATATGTGCCTCCTGCCTCCTTGGGGTGCATTTTTCCCTACTATGGCCTCAAGGTTGCTTTGTCGTCAATTTGGAGGCTCGGTCACGAATAACACATGAAGGCCCAAAGATGGGGGAATCAAGGCCTTATTCATGTTGGCCCAATTCCTCAGTGTTAGATTTTTTGAAACATGGGAAGGGAATATTATGTTTCAAGTAATAATATAACCCCGAAGCAAAACCCCTAAGATAAAAACACCATCTTTCAAGAAAAAGTTAACCGCAGATCAACCTGTTCGTGGGATGATCCTCATTCTTGGTTTTAGAAATAAGAACGTGGCTTTTAAATTTTTAAAAGACAAACCCCAACTTGGAGAAGCTTCAATCAGTGGAAAGACTTATCGCTAATTGTGATCCATCCACATGGATTCACGATCTGTTCGAAGCCATTGGCATTCGTCATTTGTCAGTCTCAGATCTATTCTCCAAGGTGTCATCACTGATTTTACAATTCATCAGAATTCTTCATTGGAGATAAATATCCCGTCATTCATCATATTAATTACATATCTAAATCTTTTTCTCCAACCACACCATCTCATTAAAAGAGAAATGCGTCGCAATGTCTTTGTTACACTTAGTCATCGCGTCATTTTGCTTTTTAATTTACACAATAGTGTTTCTGTTAAGCTTCATTTAAAAAGTCACTGCACTATTTAATTTATGTAACGAAACAGTAGGCTCATCGCTGCGTTGTGGTGAAACAATTTTTTTGAATAAAATTAAATTTTAATGTTCATTTTATTTTTCTTAAAACGTCCAAAAAATAACTTTTTTCCCTCGACCCACACCAGTCATGGTTAGGCACATTCTTAGGTAATTCAATCATTCCAGATGCAACGATGACCTCATATTTTCAATCTGGGCACCTAGTTAGAAGTTTCCAAAAACTGCGCATGCACACCATTTTAATTTGTTTAAAAAAGGTCCAAAAACTATCTTTCACCCTCAACCTGCAACCGTTGAGTTTAAGATCCTCCTAAGGGAAACATGGCCTCACAAGATCAACGGTACTCTTAGATTTCCAATCTGATTTACCATTTAGGAGTTATAAGGATTTGAAAATAAAATAATAATTACTTAATTATTTTATTTACGACCAAAAAATAACTTCCACTGTTGGCCTGTGCTGGTCAATTCTAGGACCTTTCTAGTTGAATCTCGACACTCAGTATCCAACGGCGCCCTTAGATTCTTGATCTGGGAACTAGTTTAAAAGTTAGTAAGAACCCACTCACATGATTATTTAATAAACCTCAAAAAAAGTTCAAAAATACTTTTCGGCCACTATGGGCCTTAGAATTACGTACCATCTTGGGGCTTGGTCTAAAAATAATCTCATTTGATTTTAAAAAAAAATTCATGGAATTATGGGTTATTACATTACTCTCACGTTTTAAGTATTTTCGTCCTTGTAAGACAAAGTAAGGGCAAATCAAACAGAAAGGGGTATTGAGCACAAATCTAAGCCTCCTTCTCTCGTGTTCTCTTTTGGAGATTCACGTGCTTCCAAGGAACATGCACCAAAGGAATTGACGTCCCACAAAGGAACTACTCCTGTCAATCCTCTATCTCCACCAGGAACTCTGCAAAAATCACCCCCTTGTCAATGTCCATCTCCCTCTATTCAATGACATGTGATGGGTCATGCATGTACCTCCTTAACTACAAAAAGTGGAAAAAATCGTACACCCGATGCATCTGTGGGGGAAGAGCTAGGCGGTACGCCACCTCAACAACTCTGCTCAGAATCTATAAAGGGTTGACAAACCTCATAGATAATTTTCTACCCCAACCAAATCTCCATACCCCTCATTGGGGGGATACTCATAGGAATACATGACCCCCTCCTTGAAATAAAAGTGTCTTCGTCACCTTTCAGCATATGAATTTTGTTAGCTCTGTGAAGTCTTCATCCTCTATCAGATGACCTAGACCTTCTCAGTGGTAGCTTGTACCATCTCTAGTCCTATGAGAGCTAACTCACCTAGGTTTATCCAGCATCATGGTGACCTGAATGGTCATTCGTACAATGCCTCGAACAGTGCCATACCTATTGTGGAGTGGTAGTTGTTGTTGTATGAAAAATTCACTAGTGGTAGGTGGTCCTCCCAACTGCGACCAAAATCAAGGACGCAAGAACGAATCATGTCCTCCAATGTTTGTATAGTAATCTATGTCGGACCATCAGTATGGGGATGAAAAGCCACGCTCAATCATAGATGATTCCAAAACACTTCCTGTAATCCCTTCCATAGTTGGGATTTAATGCGAGAATCATAGTCTGAGATGACCATTGAAGGCACCCCATGAAGTCACACAATCTACTGTATGTATAGGTGTCTTAATCCCTCTACTGATCCCTTCTCCCAGATGGGTAGGAAGTGAGCCGACCTAGTGAGTTGGTCAATGATCACCCAGATAGTATCATGGCCCTTGGATGTGTGTGGTAATCCTGTCACGAAGTCCATAGATATACCATGCCACTTCCACTCTGGTACCTCAAATGGCTAGGCCAAGACTTCTGGAACCTGATGCTCAGCCTTCACTTACTGATAAGTGAGGCACCGTGAAACAAAATCTTCCTCCAGTTTCTTCATACCTGGACACCAGTACTAATGTCGGAGATCCTGGTACATATTTTCTACTCTCAGATGTTATGCTAAAGGGGAGGTATGAAAATACCTCAAAATATCATCTCTCAATGCCACTGGTACTACTGTGCATCCTCTAAAAAGGATGACGTGATTCCCTCCTATTAAAAATTCATCAGGTTTTATTCTGAGGATAACTGAGCATGTCGGGCCTCAAAGTCAGCATCTACAAGCTGTGCCTCCCTAACTTGCTATAAGATTGGGGGAGTAACAATCATCAACTGAAGTTAAGTTGCTCCATAATCATAAATGAATGATATCTGTATCACGGCTAGATGGTCGGTCGCCTCACTCAGCAGCTACAAACCGGACCTCCTGCTGAGCGCGTCTACCACCACGTTTCCTTTTTAAGGAGTATAGACTATCTCAAAGTCATAGTCCTGGAGGAACTCTATCCATCACCACTACCTCAAGTTCTGGTCCTTATGGGAGAAGATATACCTGATACTTTTTTGGTTGGAATAGATTGTAAACCACTCACCCTTAAAGTAGTTCCACCAAATCTTCAAAGAAAAGAGGAATGCTACTAGCTACATGTCATGGTTTATGTAGTTCTACTCATGCTACCTAAACTACCTCAAACCATAGGTGATCACTGCTCACTCCTACATCAGTACAAAACCTAGTTAGGTCCCTGATGCATCATAGAAAGCTAAATTCCCAACACCCTCCTCTGGTAGTCTCAAGATAGGGGCACTCGTGAATCTCTACCTAAACTCCTGGAAACTATGTTGAAAGTTATCTATCCACAAAAGGAATTTCCCTTCTGTGTCAAAGCTGATAAGGGTGATGCTACCCTCGAAAATTCAGGCATGAATCTCTAGTATTAACCAACCAGATCCAAGAAACTCCGCACCTCAGTCACACTCCAGGGTGGATCCCAAGAACGCATCGCCTCTATCTTTTTTGGATCCACTGCAACTCCAACATCTGATATAAAATGTCCTAAAAAGTGGACCTCTCATATCCAAAACTCACACTTGGAGAGCTTACCATAAATCTGGAGCTCTTGGAGTGTATCTTGGACTATCTACTGGTGTGTATCATGCTCCTCCTCAGATGTCAAGTACACCAGGAAGTCATCAATGAAGACCACCACGAAATGATTGAGGTAAGGCTGAAAGATCATGTTCATGAGTCACATGAACACTACTAGGGAATTGTTCATGCCGAAAGACATCAACAAGAACTCATAGTTACAATACCGGTATATGAAGGCTGCCTTTGGTATATCCTCACCCCGAACATGATGCAGGTGAAAGCCTGAACTGAGGTTTATCTTTGAGAACCATATTGATCCCTTTAGCTGATTGAAGAGGTCATCAGTCCTTGAAAGTCGATACTTATTCTTCATAGTCATTTGGTTTAGGTGTTGGAAGTCCACACATAGCTTTAAACTCACATATTCCTTCTTGGAAAACAAAATTGGGGCTTCCCATGGTGAAAAACTGGGTCTCACAAAGCCCTTCTCCTGCAATTCCTCCAACTGTACCCTCAATTCATGAAGCTCCATGGGATCCATCTGAAATACTGGTGTGGATATCAGTGTCATCCTGTGGTACAGATCAATGTAGAAGTCGACCTCCCTACATGGAGGTAGTCTAGGAACATCCTCAAGAAAGATGTATTCATACTCATACACCACTACATGGAAGTGAGGACTCACCTCGTCCACCACACCAAGGGAAAGGACAGCCAACTAGTGAGTGATCAGCTGCACTCTCCTCCGAGAAAGTCTATCATATGCCGTAAGAGCTCCCTTCTTGCCAGTGAAGGAAGACCTGGTCCCATCCTCATGAACACACCACACTATACACCTAAAGTAGTCAATATGAGCATAGAATGTGGATAACCAGTCCACACCCAAGATGACATAGTAAGGACTCAATGACGCTACTAGGAGATCCCAACCAAAGCTCTTGCCTCCAAGAGTAAGCTCACACTACCATAAGTAGTGTGTAATCATTGAATCCCCTCCTATAGGAGTCTCAAATAGTAAGGATTGATCCAACAACTCCACCAGAATCTCTGAGCCTCGAACGAGGTCCATGGCAAGAAAAGAGTGACCAGAACCTATGTATTTACTAACTACAACTAAGGTGGAGAAGACATAGATCATACCTCTAATCATCTATGGAAGGTCTTGGTCATAGGCCTCCATCGCCTGAAGCTGAGCCCACCTCTATCCACCTGCTCCGTGAGACCATGGAAGAATACCTGGGGGTGGTGGTGGTAGTACCTCAAACCTTCACCCACAACCTGCCATTTGACCTACTCCTCTACCACATCCACTACCCTGAAGACCTCGTCACTTGAACCTCTACCTCTACTACAGTAGTCCCTCAATCGTCTGATGATCGTCTGAATGAAGATTCGAGAAATCACGAGCCATGTGTCCCTTCCCACCACATAAGAAGCACAAATTCCCTCCTACTCACTCCCTCTACTCTGGGATCCCCACACTACCGACCCTGAGTCCTGGGGTTGTCTTTTAAAATTACTGACCTGTTTAGGACCCCATGTCTATTTCCTGCTACCTACCACTGAATACTCAACCTCCTGGTGTCTATTGGTGGCTCCATATATTAGTTCCCACTCTACCAGGAATCTCTCTATAAGCATGGATCGCTACAACACCCTATCCTGAGTAGGGATGTTGAGATGCACCATTGATGCCATAATCTCCCAGCTCAATCCCTTCTCAAAGGCTCAATCCCTAATGAATGGGTCTCACACCATGTCTGTAGGGTATAGAGAAATCTCGGTGAATCTCATTGAGTAAGATGATACTTTCATGCTACCCTGATATAGGTACAGTAGCTCCTATATGCATAAGGAGTGCAACATCACCGGTAAGAACTCATCCATGAATAGGTGCTCAAAGTCTGTCCAGGTGAGGGTCACCTCATTATATGTCTGAATTTTCAAGCTCCACCATCTCTCTGTCGAGCCCTGAAGAAGGCTCATGACTAAAATTTCCATCTATTAAAGAGGTTTCCTCACAAGATGGAAGACTCATTTAACCGCCTCAAGACAATCCTCTACCACCTGGGGGTCAGTCTCACCCTTGAACCTAGGAGGTCTCTGCCTTTGGAACTCATGCAAGGCACTAAGACTGTGTGTTTCCTCTACCTATAATGCCAACAGTAACTTCTGATCAACGGGTAGTAATAACACTAGTGAACCACCTGATGGGGACATCTCTAGCACTGGTCCTTGAACCACTACCTCATTTCTTGACGGGCTGCCCTCATGGTCACGTATCAGAATACTGGCTAGCTGTCTGCGTGGAGGCATCATGAAATAGATCAAGATGTACAAAAGTCAATAGATTATACTTGGTGAGTTGACTCAAATTCAAGAAGAACACAAGTAAACAATCAATTATTATATGATGCACACAACTGGTGGTTTCATATAACGAGTTGAGAAGCATAATTCCAGGTCCTAGGGTATGGATACGTTAGCCACCACACCAACACTAGACTCCCCAAACCTAAAAGTCTAACTCGAAGAATTTAACACTATTTATAAAAAAAACAGACTCTGGATCTATGAGATAGAATTGAACACCTCTGATACCACTTTTTCACAACCTGTCCCCCAGGGCCCGTGCCCGGACTACCCCAAGCCTGCCTCCCAAAGGCTAGGGGCTGACGACTAGCACCAAAGGCATTGTACCATGAGTGGGAGGAATTTTACTGATACCTTTACGCACTCACACACACACAACCATATCCTAAATAGATGCAAAGGAAAACATGAATGCCACTAAACAACCACTGAGTAAAGGTAAATGATGTGAGTCAAATGGACTAGAATACAAACCCAACAAAAGACAAAATGAAAATAGGAATGTACATAATATCTCTGTAAGATGTCTGTAGAAGAAGCAACTTGAAGGGTTGATATGGAGTGGCTATCAGAAGCTGATGAAGTACGTCCTGCCTATTGTATCTCACTCCGAACAGCCTGGTCTCGGGCCACTGAGGTCTCTTTCAAAGTGCCTATCATCTACACTAGACACAATATGTACGGGTGAAGCCCGTTCAAGGGTGAGTAACAAAATACCCAGTAGGGATCCCAAAATACAAGGGAAAGACCACAAAGGAATGTATATAGAAGGTACCATAATATCACAAATGTATAATATAATTTATATAAAGAAAAACTGGCAGTCATACACTGAACACCTTGTACTTTTGAGGTACTCATCCTTAACGAGTACTGTGGGTCTGTAGGGTCACACAGAGCTGCTCCCCACTGTGGGCCTACTGGGTCACATAGAGACACTTCCCACTTAGGCCATCATAGTTGGTCCACAATGGGCTACTTATAGCTGATCCTTATAGAGTCACATGTATTTAGTTCACAAAAATCCTCTTGTATAGGGTTCACATTGAGATTCATATCACCCTGGACTTCAGGGTCACTTAGACCCGTTCATTAGTAGTCTTTAGGTCTCAGCCAACCGTAGGATTCCCGCATGTAGTGAACTTGATTCTGGGATAATCAAATCCTCAGTCCATTATTCATATTTAAACTTCCATGACATTCTCCTTAGAGCATTCCAAGAGAACCTTCTCGTTGTGAGGGTTCCAACGCCGCAAACAAATCACCAATCAGACGCCTGATCTAAAAGATATGGGTGTTTTTGCAAACAGG
Source organism: Viscum album (assembly GCA_963277665.1). Classification (NCBI taxonomy): domain Eukaryota; kingdom Viridiplantae; phylum Streptophyta; class Magnoliopsida; order Santalales; family Viscaceae; genus Viscum; species Viscum album. The sequence goes on along the minus strand of OY728139.1, from coordinate 946,255,822 downwards.
GACAGGTTGTGTTTGGGCCCGATTCGACCTGGTCGGACCGACCGGACGAACCTGGCTTGGGATTGGTGCATGAACCGACCTAGTTCGACACGACTCAACCCAAACCAAACTAGTTTGAGTCTAGTCTAGTCGATTCAGCCTGACCACTAGGCTAGGCCCATTGGGCCTTGTTGGACTCTTCCTGGTTCCGATGTGAGTCCAGCCCACCGGGTCACCCAATGACCCAGTTCTATCCGGACCAAACAACAACAGGTGGGCTGGTTATTTCCCAACTCAAGCCACCTAGGGGCCTAGTTTTATCCCACCATCCCAGCATGCAAAAGTGGGATGACTTGAGTTCCATCCTGGGCCACCCAGGGGCCCGATTCATGCCCCCCAGTCCGGCCTGCATAGTGGGATGGGACCCTCCAGCCTAGCCACCTATTGGGGGTTCAGTTTGAGCGTGATGCAGTAGGCTGAAGCTGGTCTCCCCGTTGTCCCGCACGCGGTCCCTACTGGACTGCGTTTCATTGCATCGTGGCCCAAAAAACATGGGATACTCCACCAATATGGTCAGGTGGTTGTGCCCACCTTTTCTAGCCACCAGCCCCCTATTGCACCACCATAGCCTGAGCCGGCTGCAAACCCTGCCTCGATTCACCATCATGGTGCACCACCACCCGCTTGAAGCCCCCACTGCCAGCAGTTCCTTCCTTAGACCACTGGGTCCACTTAGATGGTCCATTCCTCGAACCGTCTATGCCTCTGGACACCATGGGGTGTTGTATTCCCTACTATAGTCTCAAGGTTACTTTTTCTTTTGTCAATTCATAGGTGCTTTCATGAAGAAAACATGAATGCCCAAAGACAAAGGAATCAAGGCCTTGTTCGTGTCGGCCCGATTCCTTCGCATTAGAGTTTTTGAAACATGGGAAGGAAATATTATGTTTCTATAAATAATCTAACCCTAAAGAAAAAACCTAGAGATAAAAATACCCTCCCACAAGAATAAGTGACTCGTGGATCAATCTGTTTATGGGTTGATCTGTGTTCATTATTTTAGAAAGAAGAACGAGGCATTAAAATTTATAAATGACAAACCCCTACCTAGAGAAGCTTCGATCAGAGGAAAGGGTCATCACTGATGGTGATCCTTCCATGAGAATTCCTGATCCATTCAAAGCTGTTGGCATTCGTCATTCGTCAGCCCTGGATCCATTCTCCAAGGTGTCATCACTACTTTTCCGATTCACCGACGTTCTTCATTAGAGAGAATTCTCCCTTTATTCGTTAGAATAATTACAGATCTAAATATTTTTCTCTAAAAACATCATCTCATTAAAATATAAATGCGTCACAACATTTCTGTTACGCTTAGTCATCACATCATTATGCTATTTTGTTTATGAAACAAATTTTGTGCTATGATTCCATCATAGAGTTTCTACGCTGTTTAATTTAAGGAATGAAATAGTCGGCTCATCACTGTGCTGCAGAAAAATAATTTTTTGAATAAAATAAACATTTTAAGTTTATTTTATTTTTCTTAAAATGTTCGAAAAATAATTTTTTCCCTTGACCTGCGCTGGTCGAGGGTAGGTCCATTCTTAGGTAATGTCATCGTTCAGGACGCAATGGTGCCCCCCGATTTTTAATCCGGGCACCTGTTTATATGTTTCCAAAACCGTGCATGCATGACATTTTAATTTTTTTTAAAAAGGTCCAAAAACTATTTTTCACCCTCGACCCATGCCAATCGAGGTTAAGGGAAAAAATTATTTTTTGAACCTCAAACAAAGTTCAAAAATATGTTCCGACCACTCTGGGCCTTATAATTATGTGTCGTCTCAGAGCCTAATCTTGAAATAATCCCATTTAATTCTTTAGAAAAATCATAAAATTACAGGTTATTACAGCCTTTACCTGTAAGTGGAAAAAATCAATTTTAAGGGCACCCTCAAGACCAGTAATGAGAGATTGATACTCTACCTCATTGTTGGTGATAACTTCTAACAAAATGAATTAGTATAGAAGGATTTCATGTGCTGGGGTGATGTAGATGATCCACAATCTTACTCAGTTGAGCTTGGGATAATTGATCCTTCTACCAGTCTGGCTCTAGAAGTAACCATTAAAATGATTTTTCCAACACAGCATGCCTGATCCACTGAGAGGTTAGCCTCTTCTGGGAAATCAATATCTAGGGAAAATTCTTCAAGGACCAGATGGGTGTTTAGAGATTCTTCCAATGCTTGGTCTTTGAAAGAATTCTGTGAAATGAACTAGATATAGAACTACTATAGGATCACTTCCTAGAATGATAATTTTAATATCATCGTGGGTTCTTTATGATATAATTTAATAGTTCTAATTGGGACATCCATTGAGTCTCATGATGCTGCAAATAATTTTGCAACTTATACACTGTAAAAACCTATGCGAGACAAATCTTCTCTATAACATTGTATTTGGTCTCTATGACAAGGAGCATTCAATTGAGATAGTATAATCATTTTTCTATTCCCTAGTTATTTTTATAGGTGAGAAGGGAATCAAGGTACCATTCTGAGGAAGTCAAGTAGAGGACTAGAGACTTTTGGGAAATAGGTGTCATCAGAACCATAGGTTGTAGTAGATACTACTTTATGTCCTCAAATGCGCCTAGAACTCCTTATCCCATAGGTAAATAGTTCCTTTCTTCATGATCCTCTATAGGGGATTACAATTTCTGGATAGATTTGTGATAAATAATTGTTTGTAGGCTAAGTGGCCTTGGAGGCTCTAAAATTTCCAAAGGTTACTTAGGGGAGGAATTTGAATGATGGCCTATATCATCTCAAGGTAAATCTATATGCATCTATATCGTATGAATATGTTGAGACACTTACCATAGGTAACCCTAAATGCACACTTAAAGGGGTTCATCATCAAGTGTCATGAATAAAGAAAGAAAATATTTTTATCATAATACTTGATATAGTCCTTAAATTGATGATATTTGACCACCAAATCATCCTTGTATAATTCCAACATAGTTTTTAGGATTGACTTGATGATGTGGTTCATGGATCATGAACAAGGGGATCATACATTTTTTGAGATAAAGAGAATCTCCTAATAGTAGAAAGTATCTTGCGGTGCCTTGAAGGTAGTGGAATACTCATCCTTGGGGGATATTTGAAGCTGGTTGTACCAGGAGTATCCATCAATGAAATAGAGGGGATTGAACCTTACTGAAACATTAATCATTATCTCTATCACTTGAAGTGGAAAATCATACTTCAGAAAATGGTGGTTCATGTCCCAGATGTTGATAGAGACTCTGATTTTACTTTATTTTCTTAGATGGGATGATGTTGGCTAGCCATCTAGGATACTAGACTCCCCTAACAAAGTTGTTTTTGATAATCTTATCAACATCAGCCTCTACCATAGAGAAGTGATAGGGGTGCATCTTTTAAGTATGATTCTTAACCCCGTGATGAATTGATAGGAAGGAAAGACAATGAACGGAGACCTAAGGGTACATCCCTATAATATTTTCATAACTCATAGTAAATGTATAGAAATTTTGTTTCTGGATGGAGACATATTTATGCTACTCCTCTAGGGAAATAGTTTCATTGATCAGCATCAGACTTGGATCTTCCTCAGTATCAAGTTTCACCTAGGATAGCTCATACGTGGTAGTGGTGACACCATTTTCAAATGTAGGAGGGGAGTCTTCTAAATCCTCTTTGTCATCATAGAAAGGAGAATCAATGGGAGGAGTCAACTCTTACATTCCATAAAACTCAAGGGAATTATAATTTCCTACTTGGTAGGACATGAGATCCTTACTAATGGGTTTCCATTCTACCTAAAAAGTGGAATCAAAAGCTATTGATCCAATTTCATCTGACCTCAGACCCCAAGGTCCATTCATGAGGTCAAAGTAATGGTGGTGAGTTGGATTCCTTTGATTGAAACCTATACTATATAATAGATGTCAATGTCATAGATTAGTGTCCATAAGGTGGACTTATTGATACTTCATAGGATTAGGGGATTTTGGTATCACCCAGGCCTATCTAGAGTGGGATTATGGGGAAATATATAAGAGATATTTTTATTAAGGATGAAAAAATCCTTTTTCTTGGAGGCAAAAAAACAACCACCCAATTCTATTATTGTTTCCTCCAACCTATAAATTATAAGCATGCATTTTTCATCCATGTATTACCATGGATTTAATTTAGTGGATGTCAGATCATTGAGAGAATTGATATGCTCAACCTTGTCTGTCTAAACCTACTTCCCCTCTCTCTTATAGTATCCATCATCTAGATAAAAGGATTCATAGGAATTGAAGGTGTATGAATCACCATATAGTACCCTTACTCAATAATTTAGGGAGTATTTGAGCCACTAGTGATATGAATAAGGGAGATTTTTTGTGAAAATTAAGCTAGAGAATACCCAATAGTGTGTTGTAGGCACTATCCTATAAGACTACCATAAATTTGGTTCATGATATCAAAACACCAAATTGGGCCTTCATCCAAACATTTCCACATGGTTTCTTCACTCTCTTATCATAAACCCAAATTGTTATGTTGAAGTTAGTCAGATATTCTTTAATGAGTCCCAGCTTATAGAGAATCCAGGCCGGGTTGAGGTTGATCCCAAAACCAATATCCACATGGCAGTAGCGGATCTCCATTCCAATGAACTGGATCGTGATATACAATGTGAATATTTTCAATTCATGATGGAACACTCATCTTAATTAGAAAAATATATGATGGAATTTCATTTCTCTTTATTGGCCTCTTCTTAATATTAGGCCTCTTCGGAAGATAAATCTACATCAAATTGGAAGGGGCCTCTCAAATATTTAATAAGCGCCTCACTTATATACATTGATAAAGGGAGGGCCTTAAGGATCAAAATCCTTGTGGTTATTCTAGTGAGGCGTTTCAATACATCATACTTTTGTTTCGGGGTCATATTTTTTCCCACAGAGGGTTACTCTTTGGCATGGGGTGCAACATATTCTTCAGACGGAACCATTGGGGTATAGCTAATACTGGAAATATTATGCTGCTGACTAGTTGTAATTCTCTATAAAACTACTTGTTGACTATCTATTGGATAAGGTAGATCTATGTCTAGACATAGTTGATCATAATATGTTCACATCATATATTTTAAGTCAACTAACATAGTCAGTTTTAGAGGCATACCTAATAGAGTAGACTTGGAAAATAGTTCTTGTTGGTCTCTACACAAAAAATATTGCCTAGTCTCAGTAGCATAAATTGTTTATTTAGCCTAATATTTCGGATGGCTCGAATTTCCTTTCTATTTCCATTTACTTTTATGAAGTCGAATGGAGTCACTTGAGGAGTTTTCATGGAATTATACACTATCAGGTGTCATAAAGTAGTCTACCATATCAATAGAATTTAGAGAGGCATACTTCTGCTCATCCTTAGTGGGATATTCTAGGATTGTGTGGACCTTGGTCACATATCCTAACTCAAGGGCCATGAAGTCTCCAAGTGTGTGATATATATTAGTAACCTGTGGAGGACTCCGGTTTAGCTTTCACTATTAGCGCCAGATATTTCTAGACATTGAAGGCTGTGACATAGATGTGGATATAGATTCCAATGGAGACACATCAACTACAAAAGGTTTTGTATTTCCCAAAAAAAAATGTATGAAAACATGGGAATGAGAAATTTCCTTGATAGAAACTAGTCATAATATTTCTGTTTCTCAAGGATAGGATCTGTCTACCTTTCATCGAAGCATTCACTTTCACTATTAAGGTCGAAAGAGAAATGTGTCGCCTACATTGAAAAACACCCAAATTAACTAAGAAATGATCTACTTGGTCCTCGTTCTAATAATTGAACATAAATAATTCCTTAATGGTGTGTCTAATGATCATGTGGTGTGGACAATGATTAGGATAGCTGGGGAGTCTATCCTCTTGGGGCCTCTATCACTTTGGAAGTTTCAGAATTCCATTCTTTAGGGAAATGATGAAGTATGATGGGACCTATGAATACATTAATGAATAAGTCTGGTTAGTTTTTTATGGTAAAAGAACTCTGGAATCTTGTCCTTGATGGGGGATGGAACCACATTCACTTGTCGAGTTATCTAGGCCTGTTGAAGTGGTTTTTGGAAGCTCAATGTTGGGAGAGTCTATGATTGATAGGGATACAATCGACAAGGATATTTTGACTAGGGACGTAGTAGCTTCATTGGATTATGAATATTTTCATACACAGTTAGTCCGGTCTTTACTTTTTTAGGTCTTCTCGTAGGAGCTGGAAGGGGAAACAAGTGCAACTGATGTCCATCCTATTTTAAGGATTTCTCTTAATGTTGATACTTTTTAGAGAACTCCTGGAATACACCTAGGTAGTTTTAGGAGATAATGGTAGAAACCATCTCACTCTTAAAATTCCACATGTTCATCATTTGTATCTATTCTTGGGATAACAATATGTCAAGTTAATACATGAGGAATTTCCATCGAGTGAAAAATTTTGTGACTCGCTCATCGGGCCTCTAATTTCACTTGAAGAGGTCAGTAATAATTTTCATGCATGTGGTGGAGATGAAAAGTTACATGAACTGTTGTCATAGATCTTTCCAACCAGCAATGGACCCTATACACAGTTGGTTATACTAGAAAAACGTGGTTCCTTCCAGTGCCCAGACAAAGCATCAATTTTTTTAGCCTCTTGCTAGTCCCCATCATAGGTCCACACCAAGAATGAAAGTGGGACATGTGTTGTTGTGGGATACCCATACCATTTAATTGGTATAATATGGGATTTATAAACTCTATGTGTACTTGTAAATTTTCCACCCATATCAGGTATGGATTTCCGTTAGGTGGGATTGCCACCTATTGAGTTTTTAGGACCTCAAGGAGAGTGGTGAGAGAAACAATCAAGTCATCCTAGTGAGGATCTATAGCCCCCAATGAATTGAAATGATCATCAACTCTGGTAGAGGACTCATTAACTTGAATTTCAAAACATACTGGATCCCAAGGAGGATAATCCTGCTACTTGTGTAGGTTTGGAGACTCATAACTCTGTCACTTTCCATATCCCAGAACTTCTGTTCTAACTAGATTTGTGGTGCCACCAAGCTCTAATGGGAGTCCATGGATGAAGAGAATTGGGTGACCAATTGGAGGAGATATTTGATCCTGTAGGGAATTTCCATAATATGGGCACCACTCAAAAATGAGATTAGTGGTAAGACTTTTTTAATTCTCAATATACTAGAGTAATGTGGCTAATGTGGGCTCTGTCTCTACTTTCAGTGCAACCTATAATGGATCAAAGGACTCAATATTTCCCTTTCCGATGTCGAGTTATGATTTGGAGGAAACTATATCTCATTAAGAAGACTGAGGCCTAGTGAAATCCTCTACTAACGTGCGAGGACACCTACCAGAGGGTTTCCTTGGTACTGTGTCTCCCCTTGAGGTGGGTCTTTCTGATCATACCCCGTATCAGTGACCGTATTCATATGTTCATAAAGAAACTTTTTAACAACCATATTAACCACAATGGTAGATATAGTGCGCCTTTCATCATTAGTGGAATTCTTGGACTATCATAAGATAGGGATGAAATGTAGGGTAATATCCTATCCAAAACCTTTGATTAGTATGTGCAAAGATACTTCTTCCATAACTCATAAGAAAACTGTGAGGATCTTGAAATTGGTTTGATTAAGTGTTAGTCGATATCCATATGACTCAGGGTGATTATCCATCAAGAGATCTATGATCATGGATTTCTTTACTACTGGTCAATGCCATTGACATGCTCTTAACTCCCTAGGTATTCTAGTTTACGATCACAGAGGCGGTGAAACATTTCCAAAATAAACATGAAGAAACACAATGTATGATCATATATAATGGATTATCAGATGTTAAAGTCTAAACCTGCAGTCATCCAAAACACCATCGATTATAGGTTGGGACCAGAACCTCCCACATTACATTTTGTTCAGAGGAAGTGTTCCACCCTTGGTCGGCCCAGGCCATGATTGAAATATCCTAAGATATGGGTGGTGGCACTGATGTAGTCAGGTTTTGATTATTTTTACTAGGATATAATCCATTTTATGATTAAAACATATGATGCATGTTGGTACATCTCTCATGGGTGTTTCTAACCTCATTATCACTTCCCTTCAATATGCATTATTCACCACTGCCTTGTGTGCATTGGCGGTGACATCAATCTGTGGATCAATAGATTACTCACCATCTGAAAGTATCCACCCAGAAATTTATCTAACTTCTAGGGTGGAGGTGGAGAGGAGGATTACTATCAATTATGAGGATATCTGCTTTGCGATCCCCTATAAGAGACCTAAAATTTCCTCCACCTACAAATACCCATGAAGGGATTTGGGTATCCTGTGGACCTTGGATTTTGGGATCATGAATCTCAATTGTCAGGATTCTACCCTAGAAACTAGAAGTTTGGTTGAAAATTCTATCTTTGAGTCTTCCACCATCTTGGAATCTAAGAGGTTAAAAAGGTCAACAATGATGTGATACTTCCTAGGGTCTCACCTCTGATGGTGGTCATTCACCCTTCTTCCCAGTATGGTCCTTTAGGTTAGGGTATGTATTTAGCATGTGGAGTATCTTTTTAATGGATAGTGTTGATGTAGGGAGGTCCTCCTCTTTGGTTGGTAGCAACATAGGTAGGACTTCCCTATTGTTTTATAATATAGAGGGGGGGAGAATTCACTCTAGTTTGTATTAGTATAAGGAGGAATTCTATGCTGATAGGTGGGTGTATGGGGAGGACCTCCATATTGGTTGTTGAAGGAGTAGATATGACCTCCAATCTAGTTGATGATGGTTTATAGAGGACCTCCACACTAATTCTACTCACCAAGTGATATCCTATAATGGATTTATGTGGTTTCTTATATTGAGATAATTAACTAGAGATTCCTATGAGGTAGATGGGGTCTTGATCCTAATTGAGGGGAAAAAGATCCATGTTTGATGGTCGTAGGGATCTAGTGGGATACACTAGTGGTGGAAGGGGACACATGAACCATGGAATATTTCCCTTTTGTAAATTATTAGGTTCTTCCCTTGACATTTGCATTAGATTCTCTAGACTAAGGCTAGAAGATTTGTGGTGAAGTCTACCTACTCTTCAGCATGTGGGATAGGTCAGTGACAACATTAATGAGGCCTCTTGGGGGCCCTCTTAGGTGTCTCCCGAGATGTAGTCACTTCCATCATAACTCAAACATACCCTATATCCTCAGTGTATAGGTTTAATTCATCATAGTACTCCAGGGAGAGAATCTTTAAGAGGTTTATCATCAGAACGAGGGTGGTTTCTCTCTACGTGACCCTTGAGGGTGGTTTTATCGATGAGGCATTGATGCCTCTAGGTATTGAAAGGTCATATCCCTTATGAGAATAACCTCTCATTCTTGTATTAGTGCACCAGGGTTTCAATAACCCTCCTCTAGATGAACTTATAAGGTGTTATGGGGCATGAGCACCCGACTAATGATGTCCTGTAAGAAGTATAGTCATGTGGGATCACTAAATCAATATTTATCCTTCCCTATAACTTACGACCACTATATTTATAGATTCCCATAGATTGGTTCCTATAATTAATGTGGATTCATCCTTTAGTAAAGGTATAATAAAATAAATTCCCAATTCCCCAACATTGTCCAATATTTTTAAGTTGGAGAGGGATCCACATTGACAAAGTCATATACCATGGATTCCCAACACAAAATATCCCATTTTTCAGGTGAGTTTCATGTTAGGGACACAATTTTATTAGTGATACTAGGCACCATATTTCTATATCCAATGACATGAAAACCCATTTATTCCCCAGATTCTACTAGTCCCTATGTTTAGGAGAATATTTTCACATTAGGTGATTAGTCACTGAAAGTGGATAATATTAATTGTTAATATCTTTATATTCATTGTTCCAAAGTCCATAAACATTGTTTTTAGTGCATTACATAAATAGAACTTCATTTCTCATCAAAAATGCAATTCATGTTTAAAATTCAAATTTGGGCCCAATCATTCATTTGTTTTTTTACAATATTATATTCATTTTCTGAATTTGAAATTTTGGGATATGATTGATCACTTTGTTTGGAACATTTTATCTTTTAGGTCCGCTGGATTAATCCCAAAGGAAGATGGAGAATTTTGCGCCTGAAGGCAGAAACTTGCTGGAAAAAGCATAATGGGCCTAAGGCCCATCAAACAAATGTGGGGCCTAGAAACCAATCCCAATGAAGCTCAAATTTATACAGTAGAAAGATAAAAATATGAGGATCATTTTATTCAACTATGTTCGGAGCTAAATCTGATGTTTTCATGATGATAAAGGGATCTGAAGTTGAGATTTAAATGGTGGACCCGACATTAATGCACAGAAATTTGTCCCACCATTTCGACCATAACATCCAAAAGGATGATCCAAATTTCCTGAAATTTTTACAAATCATATAGGACAGATGGAATAAGATATTTCCCTTCTACAATCCCTCCGGATTCGGCCTTCTTCATTTTCTAATTCACACATCAATATGGTGGACGAATCTGGATAGTTTTCCGGGTCAAATTCGAAACATCAATTTCATTTTGATTATTCACCCTCCATTTGACTCTATTAATTGTTGGGGGGTGAATTAATTATTGGGGGATGGACCTAAGGCTCCTAATATGCCTATATAATGAGCTATTGGTGAAGGGAATAGGGTGGATATTTTTCATATCATCTTTTGTTGCTTGTTTCATTGTAAGGTTATGCTTCCAAATTTCCTTTGTAATGTTTTCCATTTCCATGTAAGTTTCTTTTTTGTATCTTTATGTTCTTAATCAACTTCATTCACTTCTATATTTTCCATTTCTTTTATTAAAAATTTATTATCACAAAGCACAGTGATATCTCTGTGTTGTTGTGAATTAGTTCACACATAGGTGTGAATTTCATTCACACACACGGAGGAGTGCTCGTTATTTCCACGGTTTTAATTTCTTCAATACAATTATTGTTAGCCATCTTCAACCCACCATTGAGAGTATACCATCAATGGAGGGATAAAACTTTAATGGGATGATCTTAGGAGGATGCAAAGGCTGGATTGAATGTTATTTTATGAATGATTTTTTGTTAATTGGATAATTAATTTAAGACATCCATTCTTCAATTATTTCTACTCTTCATCTTTACTGTGTTTGAGAAAACTAAATTCAATTACTAAATGACCATATACCTCGGAGAGATCATGAATTTGGTTCTCTAAGTGTACACGGGATTAGTAATTGTGTTTAGTAAGCACTAAACCAGAAAATGATGAATGTAATGTTATTTTTGAAGAATGGATTCATCAAAAATTAATAAAACCAAAATTGTCTAATGAAGTAAAATTCATTCAATCCACCCCAAGCATAATCCTAAGATCAACCCATTTCCATTTAATTGAATTCACTTAGGTTTATTAGTGTTCTTTAAAAACCATCCAAAATCAAACTCAAAGTCGACTACTTCATAGCCTATCCTTCACCAAATCATAGCGTCTCAAGGTTACTTCTTCAGTCCCTGTGGATTCGACCCCTACATGTACTACATCGACCGCTTTTACCAGTAGGGTAAATTTGGGCGCAACCAAATTTTGGGGCCATTTCCGGGGACCAAGTAAGTTCCTTAGACCAAAAACCTTCTTTTCTTACCCCCATTCTTCTATTCTCATCCCAATTCTCTTATCTTTTCCCTTTATCACTTTTTTTTCTTTTGGCGCATGTCCGCCTACACTCGCGATAACTCAAACAGATTAATTAGGGTAGATAATCCTAGGGCTGGGGAGTCAAGCACTAAAAGAGGTCTATTTCCTTTAGATCCAAATCTTCCTAATACTTCAAATTTAGACATTGAGTTCAATACAATGGAGAATCTCCCACAAAACCAAATCATAAACCGGGGAGGGAACCAAAATAACGGGCAATAACCTAACTTGGGAATTGTTGCAGACCCGACCATGAATGACTACCTCACACCAACCTGGAAAAATGCACCCTCATGCATTAGGCATGATAACATAGGATATGCCCAATATGTTTTCAAACCCCATGTCCTGAACCACCTTCCAACCTTTCATGGGATGGAGTCTGAGATGCCTTACCTTCATGTTAAAGAAATTAACAACATTGTCGAAACCATGTGCCCACCAAATCAAATTGAATCTGCTAAAATGAGACTTTTACCTTTTTCCCTTAAGGACCGAGCAAAGAATTGGTTAAACAATTTGAGACCAGCATCCATTAACTCTTTGGATCAACTTCAACGAGAATTTTATAAAAAATACTTCCCCCATCACAAAACAATTGCACTTAAAAAGAGAAAAAAAAACTTTTTTGAAAGAGAGGGAGAAAAATTCTATGAAACATGGGAAAGGTTCAAGGACACATTAAACATGGTACCGCACCATGGTTTCTTAATCCCAGAACAAGTGAGAATTTTCTATGAAGGGTTGGGTCCCGGAAACAAACCATTCATTTATATGATGTGTAATGGAACCTTCAAAAACAAAGCCCCAAATGATGCTTACGAGTATCTAGAAAATCTTGCTGAACAAAACCAAACATGGGGAACATCACCATACTATGAGAAGCCACCCAAATATGGTGGAATTTACAATCTTGGAGAAGAAGAAAACCTTAGAGCAAAACTTGCTGCACTCACGAGGAAAGTTGAGGAGATTAATCTTAGGAAGGTCCACAAAACCCAAACTGTTGAGCTTGTTTGTACAATTTGTGACAAGAATGACCACAAGACTGATAATTTCCCAACCATTCCTTCCATCAAGGATGTTCTTTTAGGAGGACCACCAGAATAAGTTAATGCAATGAACTTTCAAAAGCCACAATTCACGAACACCTTCAATCTAAGGTATAATGACCATCCGGGCTTTCGTTGGAAGGACAATCAACAACCAACACAACAACAATGTATCAACCCATACACTCAACAAAACTTTCAACCTCATAATCAGTTCCAACCACAACCGGTCCAATTCCAACATCCTCATGTCCAATATCAACAACCTATCCAACAACCCATTCAATAACCTATCCAACAACCAAAGTATCCTCCTGGGAGAAACCCACAAGCTCAAGCACCAACCCAAAATATTCCACAAAGCCTACTAGAACAACTGTGCAAACAAATGGACAAAATGAACTCATAATTCTCATCCATTAAACAAAAACTTAAAACCATAAAAACTGGAAAGGCACCCATTCCCACACAGGCCATTCCACAACAAACATCAAGGGGAGAGACAAGTTTCACTCAAATAACTCACAAACAACTAAAGGCTGTGACAGTTTTAAGAAGTGGGAAATCAATTGAAAAACCTGAACAGATAAGTCAGAAACCATGTGAAGCTTCAAACTCTAATGAAAATTCAAATGAACTACAAGATCAAACTGAAGAAACTGATAATAATGTGAACGAAACAACACTTCAACAAACAACTACACAATATGCACCATTTCCTCAATGCATGAGGGGGAAAACCAAGCCTGAATTGAGTGAAACATTGAGGGAAATCTTCTCACAAGTCAAGTTGAACATTCCCCTTCTCGATGTCATCCAAACCATACCTTCCTACTCAAAATACCTTAAGGACTTGTGCACTTTTAAAAGAAAATTTTCACATAAAAACCAAGTCCTTTTGGCTGCTAATGTGAGTACCACCATTCAAGGGACCATTCCTCCTAAGATGAAAGACCCAGGATTCCCTTACATAAATGTTGAACTAGGAGAGAACAAAGTGGTCAAAGCCTTGTGTGATCTAGGTGCTAGTGTGAACCTCATTCCTTATGCCATGTACTGTCAGTTAGGGATCAAAGAACTCCAACTCACATCTGTCACTCTTCAACTTGCTGATCGTAGTGTTCGAGTTCCAAAGGGGATCTTAAAAGATGTTTTAGTGAAAGTTGAAAATTTCATTTACCCATCTGACTTCATTGTTTTGGACAATCACCCAAGCTTAGGTCCTAGGGAGCAAACCCCAATCATACTTGGTCGTCCCTTCCTTGCAACAATCAACTCTGTAATCCGAATCTGAAATGGGAACATGACCATCACCTTTGGGAACATGAGTCTAGACTTGAACATCTACAATGAAAACTCTCAAATTGGGGATGATGAAGAGATCCATGAGGTTAATTGGATTGGTAGTGTTGATAATGAACTCAATGAACATCAAGGAGTTACCGAAGGATAGTTAAGTCAAGAAGATATTGATTTTATTTATTCACATGAGGGAAATTTGCCTCCTTGGATTGAATCTCTTTCAGACAGCTCTATTGATGAATTTCTAGAATCACCAATCAATGATACCATGGTTGAAATCAATAACATTGAGTCCATAGCCATTCATGACACTACTCTGGAAAATTTAGTGGATGAAAATTCTGTTCACAAGGAACCAATTTTGTCAAGAAATTTGAACAAAGAAACTAAGTTCAATACAAAGTCTCATCCATTATTGGAAAGTCATGACCAATCTGATCTTGAATTTAAAGTCTTACCTTCATCACTAAAGTATGATTTCTTAGGGGACAATCAATCCTTTCCTGTTGTCATTTCTTCCTCCCTTGAAGACGATCATGAGAGGATGCTTCTAGATGTTCTTAGGAGACACAAGAAAGCCATTGGATGGACCCTATCTGATATCCCTGGGATTAGCACACTTATCGAGACTCATAGAATTATTCTTGAATCTGAGTCAAAGCCATGTCGTCAACCTCAGAGGCGACTCAATCCTAATCTCATGGAAGTAGTGAGAAAAGAACTTTTGAAATTGTTAAAAGCTGGTATCATCTATCCTATAGCTGAGAGTGAGTGGGTTAGCCCAATCCATGTGGTTCTAAAGAAGGATGGAATCACAGTAATAACCAACAAGGATGGAGAGATGCTTCCAACAAGGGTCAGTAGTGGATGGAGAGTTTTTATTGACTATAGGAAGCTCAACTCTTGTACCAAGAAAGACAATTTCCCCTTACCCTTTATTGATCAAGTCCTCGAGCGAGTGGCGGGTCATAAATTCTATTGCTTCCTAGATGGATTCTCAGGGTATAATCAAATCGAATTCTCCTTAGAGGATCAAGGAAAAACAACCTTAACTTTTCCATTTGGCACTTTTGCCTTCAAGAGCATGCCCTTTGGGTTATGTAATGCCCCTGGTACCTTCTAGCGGTGCATGATGGTAATATTCTCGGATATGGTGGGGGATTTTTTAGAGGTATTCATGGATGACTTCTCCATCTTTGGGGATACTTTTGAGGGATTCCTTATAAATGCTGAAAAGGTTTTGTCAAGGTGCGAGGATAATAATCTCATACTAAATTGGGAAAAATGCCATTTCATGGTAAGGGAAGGACTTGTTCTAGGTCATCTGTTATCTGGTAGAGGGATTGAAGTTGATAAAGCTAAGGTTGACATCATTCGTCACCTTCCCTCTCCTAAAACTGTTAAGGAAGTGAGGTCCTTCTTAGGACATGCTGGTTTTTATAGAAGGTTCATTAGGAATTTCAGCTCTATTTCTCGACCACTTTGTGCTCTATTGGTAAAAGATGCTCCATTTTTATGGACAAAAAGCTGTGAGGAATCATTCTCTACACTCAAGTCAACTCTTATATCTCCACTTATCATGCAATCTCCAAATTGGAAACTTCCGTTTGAGCTCATGTGTGATGCAAGTGATTTCGCTGTAGGAGCAGTCTTAGGACAACGGTGTGAGAAAACTCCACATGTCATTTATTATGCAAGAAAATATTTAAATGATGCACAAATAAACTACACCACCACTGAGAAAGAGTTGCTTGCTGTTGTCTTTGCCTTAGAGAAATTCAGGTCTTATCTCTTAGGATCACCCATCATTGTCTTCACTGATCATTCAGCCCTAAAATACCTTTTCCAAAAACAAGATGCCAAGGCTAGATTGATTCGGTGGGTCCTTCTTCTTTAAGAGTTCGATTTAACCATTAAGGATAAAAAGGGTGTTGAAAATATTGTAGCTGATCACCTCTCTAGGATGGAATTCAAAGACAACTCACACCACCTCTCTGTATCTGATTCATTTCCCGATGAGCACCTCTATTCAGTGAGTGATTGCCTTTGGTATGCTGACATAGAAAACCATTTGGTGACGGGTGACATTCCAAAATTCATGGGGACCCAAGCTAAGAGGAAATTTATTTCTGATGTAAAACACTATGTGTTTGATGATCCTTACCTCTTCAAGTTCTATCATGATCAAATCATCATGAGATGTATTCCCGAATCTGAGCAAGAGTCCATTATTAAATTTTGTCATGGAGAGGCATGTGGAGGCCACTTTTCTACAAAGAAAACCACTGCAAAGGTCCTCCAAAGTGGTTTCTACTGGCTGAACCTCACTAAGGATTCCTTCCAATTCTGCAAAAGTTGTCCTCAGTGTCAGTAATTAGGTTCCATTACCAAAAGGAATCAAATGCCCCTCACTCCCATTCTGGTCGTTGAAATCTTTGATTGTCGGGGAATTGATTTCATGGGACCATTTCCAAACTCTAAGGGATACCTCTACATCCTCTTAGCTATTGATTATGTCTCAAAATGGGTTGAATCCATTCCCACCAAGTGCAATGACCACCATGTTGTGATCCGATTTCTGAAAGAGCATATATTTTATCGATTTGGAATTCCTAGGGCTATAATCAGCGATCGTGGAACCCATTTCTGCAACCGCCCATTCTATTCACTCTTGTCTAAGTATGGTATTACTCATAAATTTTCCACTACATACCATCCTCAAACCAATGGTCAAGATGAGTTGGAAAATAGATAAATTAAGAAAATTCTTGAAAAAACTGTCAATCCCTCTAGGAAAGATTGGTCCGAGAAACTCTTAGATTCCCTTTGGTCATATCGAACTGCTTTCAAAACTATCCTAGGCATGTCACCGTATAGATTGGTTTATGGAAAATCATGTCATTTACCTGTTGAAATTGAGCATAAGGCCTTTTGGGAAATAAAAAAAATGAACTTTGACATTTCTTTGGATGAAACAAAAAGGAAATTAGATCTTAATGAACTCGAGGAACTTAGGATGGAGGTTTATGAAAATTCAAGGATCAATAAATCTAAAGTTCAAGGCTACCAATCTAGGAATCTCAAATTCAAACACTTTGAACTGGGAAAATTTGTGCTCTTGTATAGTTCAAAACTTAATCTACACCCAGGAAAGCTAAGGTCCAGATGGTCTGGTCCATACCTAGTGCATCATGTGTACCCTCATGGGGAAATAGAGATTCAGGATCCCACAAGTGGTTATGTCTTCAAAGTCAATGGTCATAGGTTAAAACCATTCATTGAATCATTCAATAAACAAGAAACCAAGGAGGAGTTAACTGAGCCAACATATGAACCAGAGAAAAATTGATAGATTTAGGGTACAAGTCGGGATAACAACATTAAACAAAAGCGCTGCATGGGAGGCAACCCGTGGTTTTCATGTTTCCAATCACTGTGAATCATATTTTGTTTCCTTCTGCTTAATTTTGTTATTTTTTTTATATATAGACTGTTGACATGTTCTTCTTTTATGAGTAAGGATGGGTATTAAAAGGGAGCACTGTATTCATCCGTGTCACGCGGTGTGATCCCTGAGTAATACCTTACCTAGAAATTTAAAGAAGACAATGTATCATCAGTTTATTTTATTTATATTTTTTTAGGTTAAAAAAATTAGACTCTTGACCTGTTCTTCTTTTATGAGTATGGATGGGTATGAAAGGGGAGCACCGTATTCATCCGTGTCACGCGGTGTGATCCCTGAGTAATACCTTACCTAGAAATTTAAAAGAAGACAATGTATCATTAGTTTGATTTAAAAAAAACATGAAAATGATGGTACTTGGAATTAAATAAATCATTGTGTTGTTTGTTTTGTCTGCTTTGTCCTTGTTTTTATGGTTCAGGAACTATTTTGGGTGATACAAGTTCAATCAAGGAGGTGCCTACATCCCCAAAGAGATCAAAGGAGTAATTTGGAGTATCATGAACCTCAACTTTAATAACCAGGTGAATTTGTTCCATGTTTATCATTCTCAATTTCATCTTTGAACTCCTCTCCTACCCACTTCTAACTTTTCTTTTCTTTGAACACTAGGGACAGTGTCATTCTAAGTTGGGGGGAGATAAAAAATGATTTTTTTTTATTTTGTGAATAAAAACACGCCTGAAAAGAAAAATTCCATTAACCATAAACATGATAAACACACATTTCAAACTCTAAAATTGGATATCAAATAAATTTTTCATGCCTTGATTCTGATTTTAATGCAAGTTTAAGTTCATGAGCATAGTTTTTGGAAAGTGCGGTTGTCCGATGTGATTTTTCAATGTTTACAATTTCATCCTCTTAATAAAAATTCCACAATGCACGTCTACTGGATCATGGGTGTAAATTTGAGTTCTTGGTTCCCTTTCATTATAGCATAGGTTTCTGGGGTCACTTTTAGTTTAATTTGAGTATCCATTAAAAAAAAAAAAACAAAAAAAAAACAAAAAAAAATGACCACATAGAGCAATGTTTTGTCCAAATGCGTGGCGTCCGAAACTTGGGGATCGTGACTCCATAGTTGTCTTTCCCAGAGTTAGGATTTATATCTCTATTGTAGAGCATGAAATTGACAATATGTGTGGCGTCCGACACTTGGGGATCGTGACTCCATAGTTGTCTTGCCCAGATTTAGTCTTTTCATATCTATTGTGGTTAAAAAAATAAAAAATAAAATAAAAATAAAAAAAGGATACTCATCTTAAGGTTTAATGTGATTCCCACCTAGAGCTTCCATTTTTCCCCTTGAACAATAAAATGGGCCCCATATCTTTTATGATGCACAACACTTTATCATGCTTAATTGGAATTGGATGAAATGTGGCGATGAATTTGAACAAAGGAATGAGCTTGGGCATGGGATATGCTTATGTACCTAGCTTTTTTTTAATGATTTTGATGAGTTTTCATAATTTTTTTTGGTATTAGATATTTGGGTGAGCAATGTGTATTAAAATGTTTTTGGAAAAGGGGATTTGAATTTCATATTTGTAATTTATTTTGCTCGGGACTAGCAAAACTCAAGTTGGGGGGTGTGATTATTCACTGAAAGTGGATAATATTAATTGTTAATATCTTTATATTCATTGTTCCAAAGTCCATAAAC
This sequence comes from Viscum album, assembly GCA_963277665.1. Classification (NCBI taxonomy): domain Eukaryota; kingdom Viridiplantae; phylum Streptophyta; class Magnoliopsida; order Santalales; family Viscaceae; genus Viscum; species Viscum album. The sequence goes on along the minus strand of OY728139.1, from coordinate 946,236,522 downwards.
ATTGTTTTTAGTTCATTACATAAATATAACTTCATTTCTCATCAAAAATGCAATTCATGTTTAAAATGAAAATTTGGGCCCAATCATTCATTTGTTTGTTGACAATATTATATTCATTTTCTGAATTTGAAATTTTGGGATATGATTTATCACTTTTTTTGGAACATTTTATCTTTTAGGTCTGCTGGATGAATTCCAAAGGAAGATGGAGAATTTTTCGCCTGAAGGCAGAAACTTGCTGGAAAAAGCATAATGGGCCTAAGGCCCATCAAACAAATGTGGGGCCCAAAAACCAAGACCAATGAAGCTCAAATTTATATAGTAGAAAGATAAAAATATGAGGATCATTTTATTCAACTGTTTCTGGAGCTAATTCTGATGTTTTCATGATTATAAAGGGATCTAAAGTTGAGATTTAAATGGTGGACCCGACATTAATGCACAGAAATCCGTCCCACCATTTCAAACATAACTTCCAAAAGGATGAGCCAAATTTCCTGAAATTTGTACATCTCATAGAGGACAGATAAAAGAAGATATTGTACTTCTACAACCCCTCTGGATTCGGCCTTCTTCATTTTCGAATTCACACGTCAATATGGTGGACGAATCTGTACAGTTTTCCAGGTCAAATTCGAAACATTAATTTCATTTTGATTATTCATCCTCCATTTGACTCTATTAATTGTTGGGGGGTGAATTAATTATTGGGGGATGAACCTAAGGCTCCTAATATTCCTATATAATGAGATATTGGTGAAGGGAATAGGGTGGATATTTTTCATATCATCTTTTGTTGCTTGTTTCATTGTAAGGTTATGCTTCCAAATTTCCTTTGAAATAATGTTTTCCATTTCCATGTAAGTTTCTTTTTTGTATCTTTATGTTATTAATCAACTTCATTCACTTCTATATTTTCCATTTCTTTTATTAAAACTTTATTATCACAAAGCACAATGATATCTCTGTGTTGTTGTGAATTAGTTCACACATAGGTGTGAATTTCATTCACACACACGGAGGAGTGCTCTTTATTTCTGCGGTTTTAATTTCTTCAATCCAATTCTTGTTAGCCATATTCCTCCCACCATTGAGAGTATACCATCAATGGAGGGATAAAACTTTAATGGGATGATCTTAGGAGGATGAAAAGGCTGGATTGAATGTTATTTTATGAATAAATTGTTGTTAATTGGATAATTAATTTAAGACATCTATTCTTCAATTATTTCTACTCTTCATCTTTACTGTGTTTGAGAAAACTAAATTCAATTACTAAATGGCCATATACCTTGGAGAGATCATGAATTTGGTTATCTAAGTGTGTATGGGATTAGTAATTGTGTTTAGTAAGCACCAAACCATAAAATGATGAAAGTAATGTTATTTTTGAAGAATGGATTCATCAAAAATTAATAAAACCAAAATTGTCTAATGAAGTAAAATTCATTCAATCCACCCCGAGCATCATCCTAAGATCATCCCATTTCCATTTAATTGAATTAACTTAGGTTTATTAGTGTTCTTTAAAAACCATCCAAAATCAAACTCAAAGTTGGCTACTTCATAGCCTATCCTTCACCAAATTAGAGCGTCTCAAGGTTACTTCTTTGGTTCCTGTGGATTCGAACCCTACATGTACTACATCGACCGCTTTTACCAGTAGGGTAAATTTGGGCACAACCATTAGGTTTATCATTTCTATGTATAATGCTTTCACCGTGGCATCAGAGCATTACGTCCACATAGATTTTATTGACCTACATTCGCACATTACTAATGTGGGTAGCTTTCAACAATTTGATTAGTGATGTTTTATCCTTGATCTAAATGAGATGATGGGATATTGGTTCCTCCTTCCATGGATTCCTCCTTGGAAATTGTTTCTTAGTCAAGGTATCCCTCATATATTAAGTCATTATCATGGAACTCATTCTCAGTTCCATATAAATGTGGATTCCATTTAATTATGTTTCTTATCTCTTGATAGTTAAGAAAAATTTAGCTAAAAGAGTAGTCATATTTGGAATATCTAGGCTTGTTTGTCCATTGGGTATATTGGGCACTTGTAAATATTCCTCTATTAGATGGAATCTCATGTGAGGCATATTTAGAATGGAACCCAAGGCATTCCATGTTTATAATGATGTAATTGATTCCAAGGGAATAATACTTCCAAGTATTTTTTACCTCAGGCATCCTATTTTTATTTCATTAGGTATGTATTATGGATCTGGGCATAAGTTTAATGTATTGGGTGATCGGTACACGATTAATGTCTTGTGGGGGCAAGATGGGCATAGGTTTAACATCTTTCTAGGATAGGAAGGTCATATGTTTAACATATTATAGGGAAATGGTTATAATGTCCTATTGAGATAGATCAATGGTTGTAAATGTTCTTAAGAGGGAAGATGGCATACTTGGATAAAGGGGTGTGTCCTTTAGGTTTAACATCTCACAGAGACAAATTAGAAAGACCTATTGAGATTGATCAATGGAGGTGCATCCCTATGAGGGAATATTTCACACCAATATGATAGATGAAGAATCCCAATTGAGGTGGATCATGGAGGTTTTTCCATAGTAGGGAAGATTTTACACTTTGGGGATGATCAGAACACCCTATTGAAGTGGATCATAGAGGTATATCCCCAGGGGGGATGGTGTCACTCATTTATGGTTAACCATAATAATATATTGATTAGGATCATGGAGGTGTCTCCCTAGTAGGAACGATTTCTCACTTGGATGGTAGATCATGATTCCCTATTGAGGTGGATAATGGATGTGGATCAGGATGCCCAATTGAGGAGAATCCAAGTAGGTGTGTCCCTATGAGGGAATATTTCACACCCTGATGCTTGATCAGAACACCCTATTGAAGAGGATCATGGATGTGTGTCCCTTGGAATGACTAACTCAGACCAGGATGGTTGATCAAAATTCCCTATTAAGGAAGATCATGGTGGTGTGTCTCTATGTGGGAATATTTCACACCAAGATGGATGTTCAAAATTCTCTACTGAGGTTTATCATGGAGGTGTGTCCCTAGGATAGAATATGTCACACTTCAATAGTATATTAGGACTCCCAATTGAGGTGGATCATGGATGTGGATCGGGACACCTAATTGAGGTCGATACATGGAGGTGTTTCCCAAGGAGGGAAGATTTCTCATATTGATGTTTGATGAGAACACCCAATTGAGGCAGATCATAGAGGTGTTTCCCAAGAAGGTAATATTTACCACCTTGATGTTTGATTGGAATTCCTTATTATGACAAATAAAGTAAGTGTGTCCCTATGTGTGATGATGTCACAATTGGATTATGGTTTTTGGGATTGAACATAAGGGATGCATTTAACATACAATGTTTAAGAGATAGGGATAAAAAAACAAAGTTTGACGCCACATTTTATGGTTGTGTGATAGGAACAATCCATGTATTTTAACATTGTGTGGTAAGGACAGTCGTGATCTGTATGGGAAGTCAATTAGAGATGGTGTGGGTCTTACACGTGGAATTGTTTCCTTATGGGTGACTAATATACCATGGTGGTGGAGAGGGTGGAATCCCATGATGATCATACATGGGGAATCCTATTCTTATCACACAGGGTATGGATATAGTTTTACATCATGTGATGAGTAATTTTATGCATAGTTTAACATCATTTGACTAGGGAATTGAACTAGACAATTTTACACCATGAAACTCAGAGATTGAGGATGGGGTTACTCCTTGAGGGGGGTCACATCAAGGTTATAAGAAGATACATAATGAATCATCACCAAGATAGGTGTATAGTTTCCCTTTAAGATTCCACCATTAGGGCTTACGCGACCACTGCTCATGTTCCTTTGGGTGGGGTATGGCATTAGAACTTCCATGGATGAGTGCCCACCAGGAGGCTCAATGTTAGGGTGACTATTCTTAGAAGAAATAGGTGTTAGGGTACCTATTATTAAAATAAAAATGTAGGTTAGAGGAATAATATTCACTTTGATTGAAGCGATTTGATATAGGTGTGGGTGGTACTAGTCACGCAGACATATGGGGTGTCACTAATCTAGTTTGGATTGGTATCGGGGCCCTAGGAACCCAACATTTGCAAAGGGGTGTTAGATAAAAGAAGGAACTATAGGTAATCCTAGATATGTTCTTTATGAAGCTTGGTGCCTTGTAGAGGGGTTTGGTGCAAATATTAGAGTCATTAGAGAGGTCAGGATTTTCTCAAAGTATAATGCTTCATGAAACTGGGTGACCCTACCATAGGGTAAAGTATTGGCTTCCATGGGTTAGTATTTATGAAGGATATATTCCTCGTGAAGCCCCAAGTTCTATAAAAAGGAATTTTTCTTCCATGAAGGACATGGACCTTCATGAAAGGAATTTTCACTTTGGGTTGAGGTTCTCAAAAACCCAAGGAAGGCAGTTTCAAAAAGGATGGATACCTTGGTGGATCCATTTTATCTTTCACTGGAGGATCTTAGAAGTATTACAAATTCAAAGAAATTCCATAAGGTTAGAAGGTCACACATCCCTTAAAATGTAGGACATAATGGGGTGTTTATACGGTGTGGGTTTTTCAAAGTATGGAGCCTTTATCAAATCTTTATAATCTTTGTGAGTGGACAGAGCTATACGAGTCCAAATAACATCGTGCGGAGGTGACCTTAAAAACTTCAATTGAAAAGGGGATCTGTAACTTGGTATTAACACTACACAAAGGTTACTATCATGGATACACATGGTTGGGACCTTCATGAGCTTTGGACATTCTCATAGGGGGTGTTCTTTATGAAACATCCCCTTAGATGGATTTTTGGGCCATTTTGGATCAGATTCTCTCCAGATCGTCCATGTATTCCTCAACCTCTCCTATGAAAGTCATACTTTGGAATAAAAATTGATCTTTATTGGTGACCATTTAAATCCTCAAATGGATCCATTATGATCAATGACTAATAAAAATTATTATATGAAGCCTCCAACAGATTCAAATGATTACCCCATGATCCAATAAAATCCATGATGCAGGCATGGAGCATATCCTACAAGATCTGAATAGAACATTCTCAATAGATTTCTGTCTATGGATGGTAATCTACACTCAACCAGACCTGAGTCACCATGACCTTAGACTCTTCCAGAACTAGAAGGTAAACCAAGAATCCCTATCTGAGATAAAAGTATATGGGGGCCCCTGTAACTAAAAAATATATTGACCATATAGAATAGCCTGATCATCAACATTAGATTTGTCCCTGATAAGAATAAAATGGGATAATTTTATCAATTAATCTATCACAACCAAGATAGAATTATTTTCTTATAGATTCCATGGTAATCCATTAACAACATCCATAAAACCTCATCCAATTTTCAAACTATTACTAGAATATGTTAGATAAAACTAGAAGGTTTCTGGTGCTCTACTTTTATTTGATGGTAGGCGTAACAATGGGAAACATAATATATAATGGTGTGATTTATACCCAGCCACAAGAATGGACGTATCATTCCATAATACATCTTTATAGTTCCTATATGAATGGCCCATCAAGATCTATAAATTTCAAACAAAACATAACTCCTCACAGATTCTAGGATGAAAACCCAATTCCCAAAATAGATAATACTATCCAAGGGGGAAGACCAACTAGAAACTATCTCCCCTCCATAATATATTTCTATGATTCACTATACTCATAATCCTACTATCGGATAAGAAGAATAGACTGAAGGAGAGATAATGATAGTTAATGACTAGTCAAAACCATACCCAAACCATCCTCATGAGAATATAGATGCAACCAAGTGAAGATTCCCATGAGGTTTTACTCTTCCTTCAATCCCAAGATAGAATACAATGGTACATTTTTACTAAGAGAATATGTGATGATATTTTACTTCATAATGGTATAGAAGATGTCAAAAGAAAATTTCTAATGGTATTTCACACATAGTCTCTGTCTAAGAATCAAGTCCTTCAGAGAAAATATATAGTGCAGACTCTTATGTTCATAAATGAATGTGAATATCTCCTTAAAAAGATAATGCTTCAAACACTTCAACCAGTGCATAATCACAAAAAGATCCAAATCATCAGTAGAGTAGTTATTCTATAGTGGAAAACAATTATATGAACTATAAGACACCACATAATCATCCTTCATAAAAGCACAACCCTAACCAACACAAGAATCATCATAGTACAAAATATACCCCTAACTAACATCAACTAAGATTAAGATTGGTTTCGATTGTAGTATCCAATTCAACTCATCAAAATAAGTATAAAATTTTGAATTGCATTTGAAATTTAATCCTTCTTGGTAATATAAATCAAATGTGATGTTATTTATATAAATCCTTGATAAAACAACGATAGTATCTAGAAAGGCCAATGCAACTCTGAATATTAATGTCATTTAATGGATCCTCCCATGATAATAAAGCCTTAACCTTTATAGGATAAACTGAGGATACTTGTTTAGAAATCATTTTCCCAAAGAACTTCACCTCTTGGATCCAAAAGACAGCATTTATAAAGCTTTAAATGAAGGTGGCAACTCGTAAATATTTCCAAAATGAGATTCATGTGGTGCTCATGCTCAAACTCGGACCATGAATATACCAAAATATCATACACTAACACTAATATAAATGTGTTGATATACTAATGGGATATTATTTTCATCAAATACATAAAAACATTAGGATAAATAGTCATATCCAAAGGTATCAAAACACATTTGAAATATCCATACATGATCCTGGAATAAATCTTCAGTATATCAAACCCCCTAACTATGAGATGATTATAATATGACCTAAGATAAATCTTTTAAAAACCACTCTTACCCATTTAATGGGTCAAATAACTCATCCAATCATGGAAAATGATACTAATTTGTAATCTTTACTCATTTAAAATTCTAATTGTCCACGCATAATCTAAGTGAATCATATTAATTCTTTACAAATAGCACTTGGGCTACCCATGGTGAAACACTAGGGTGAACAAAACATTTTTCTATCTAATTATCCAACTAAATATTGATCTCTTTTATCTCTATTGGTTCCACATGATACAAGATTATCAAGATCGGCTGGGTACCTAGCACTAGAACAATCTGAAACTCCAACACCCTCTTTTTGGAGGTATACCATATAATTCCTATTGTAAAATGTCAGGAGAGTCCCAAATAGTCTTAGGAAGATAAAAAGTAAATGAAAAAACTTTAGGATAAAGTATAATAAATGAAAACAACTCTTTATCTCTAGGTGGGAATGTCCAACAAAACCATACCTCATGTACCACTCTACCTAAAACACCCAAGAGTTTATATCAACAAAAATAAATGTGGACCACCAATGATAAAAATAAATATTAAAATTATTATATATAATTCAACCAATCTCGATGATGATGTCAAATAATTACAGATCAGGATCAATGAAAACCCAGACTAACTCCACGTCTTTACTAGGGTGGGACAAGAATGTCATTTTTGCCTAAATATGTCACACTGATTTTAATTCGTGGGTACACTACTAGATCAATCTGATGGTTTAAAGGAATACCACTACTAAGAACCACTTCCACCACTCCTATGTTTCACTAAAGATACCGCTGTATGGATTGGAAGGGGAATAAAATATAATATTTCCCACCATATCCATCTCTTCCATCATTTCTCTATGAATAGACTTAAAATAGGTATAATGTTTTAGAATAAAAACATGTGATCTTATATCTAGTTTTAAACACTATAGGTACTTATGATATTTCAACTAATTATTTATTTACCACCTCCAGAGAAAAATGAACCAGCTCCAAAATTTGTTGGTCTACTCTGACACTGAGTTCTCTCCCAACTACAAGGATAGGAACTATAGAGACCTTTCCATCATCAGAGAGTCTAGGAAGAATTTATGGAAGAAAAGAGTCTTCAAACCCTTTTAGTATAATATAATTTTCCTATTATATTGTACCATATTATCCCACCATTTCTTTTTAATACCTTTGATATGGAATACTTCACCCTTTAACTTGATATTCTCAGGTGTACCTGAGAAGTTGAATATCGAATAAATCTTGTCTAGGAAGTCCTTTGCCTATGGGGGATCATTTTTACCCTTAAAGGATGATGATTTCTTGCATAATATCTCCTGATATCGATCTATTTCTCCACTATATCTTGGATGTACCTCAACAACTATATTCTGTACTTATGGTACAGTATGGTCAACAACATGGTCTTTTCTCATGAAAACCTCTGCAAAATTATGACCCATAGGTGGATTTGCTTAACGAGAATTTATGTAATCCTCCTATAGGACTTGCATAGGATATCTCATAGGAATATCACTCACACCAAAGAGAGAGTAAATGTTCATGTAAACAAACTAATCTAAATTATAACAAGAAAACCATAAGGAAAAACTTATATTAAGATCTATAACTCAACAAAGGAGATACACATCCCTACATAACATGGTAACTTGAGTCTCATCATGGAAAAACTAGCTATTAACTAACCAAAAAATCCCTCACAAGTTATAAAAAACATATCTCTCAGCAAATAAATTCTAAAAATAACTACAATTATAATCTAATTCCAAATTATAACAAACCATCTCACGATACCCTTAAAAAATGGGACCCTAACTGATCCACTACATACCTAAACGGTGTTCCCAATCCCCATGAGATAGAGAATTGCACCTGACCACCAAAAAAATCATAGTGAGTGATTAATCCCAAGATAGATAGAATATAGGGCATATATAAACATAGTATAAGGGAACAAAAGAAGAAAAATTGAAATAAATATATTCTATAATTGAATGAAAATAGTAAAAGTGTTATAACTCAAATAAGCTAAACAATACTCTAAGTATGAGGTCTAAAAACAAAGGAAAACCAAAAAAATATATACTCCATGTGATATGTGGGAAATATCCCATAATATCACTACCATCTACCCACATCGATGTAACATAATCCTTGTCACCTCACTGTAGTGGCTTGCCTTTCCCTACATCAAATTACATAACCAGATCTACGCACCATTGAATGGGTGTGGAAGGTTTGAGATAAATAGGAATTATAAGATCCCACCTAGGTGTTATATATAAATTCCACATAAAAATGATCCCAATGTCCTCATTTAAAAAAAATTCATGATAATAAATAAAACAGTTTTATATCAAATCATGGTAAATGTTTACATTTTTATATGGTTCTAAAAATATCTAGGTAAAAATAGTCCTAAAACACAGATTTTATATTCAAATAAAGACAATACAAAGCCAATAAAAATTCAAAATAGGGCATATATCACAACAGGTTAGGATATTTTACTACTCATAAAAAAATCAATGACTAGTGTATACTCAACTCCTTAGAATAGAGGGCTAAGGAGCATAGGAACACCCCATGAGTGAACCCCCCAACAATATCAAAACAATTACCTTGGAAAATTGGAATAGGGATTTTAAGAGGACTACATGAGTAAATTACCTTAAAATAAAATGGAAAATATCCCCAAGATACGCCTTCAAACTAAGTACCCAAGCATTCCCATGTGCAATATTTTATAAATCATTTCAAATGGTTTGATATTTCATAAAAAATTTCACAACCAATGATTCCACCAAAACAAACTTTGAAGACACCATTTTTCATTACCCAGAACTAATGGAAAAAAATATTTTATCTAAACTCATTTACTCACACAAATAAATAATTTTAATTAATTTATATTTCATTTTATAATAACTTACAAATATAGTTCATCCAACTTAGGATTGAGACAGAACCACCTACCTCAAACATGGGTCACACATGAACACAATGAGGACCAACAACATATGAAGGAACATATTGATAATAATAGAGGACCTATAATTTATTCCAACATATTTGAAACACATTAATCAAACAAGAAAGATGGTATAGAGGGTATATCACCACATACCTCAAAGAACACACACCTGCCACATGAAAACCAACAAAGGACCGACCCCCAAAAGAAGATAACACAATGGATATAGAAAGGATAAAAAACATCAATGTAGGGTTGACAATACAAAATGCATTGTTTAATTGTTTTAGTAACCAATGATAATAAAGAAGTAGAGTGGTATCTTACTAGGGAAAAGTGACCCAACCACTACCGTGATCAAACAACAAACAAAATGACCCTCAAGGAGAGGAGACCCCCAAAATCACCTATAACTTCATAGTAATTGATAGATAAGGGCTTCATGAGAAATAAGTAAAGAAGGTGTGTATCATGATAAAACCTACTCAACCAAAAGGTTTTATATAAAAAACACATTTTTATTGTAAAATATTCCATAAATCATATACACTAAAGAACACATTTCCTCGAGTTAAACATATCCATATAGATGGTTTTATAGAATAAACTCATGTTTTGTAGAATAAAATGAATTTATGGAATTAAAATGATTTTATATCTTACAAGACTATTATTCCATAAATCATCTCACGGTTGGATCTCACCAAAGTACTTACTTCGTAAGCTCAAACTTATGACCTTAAAGTGTCCAGAAATTAGTCTGCACCCCCCGATTATATAAGAACTCCCAAAAAACTATTATACCCTCCAAACATGAGATAAAAACCCCTAAATAATAAAAAAAACATAAATTTTTTTAGGATTTTATATTAAAAGTATTATCCACCATTACCTTTTCCATTTAGAAAAAAAGAAAACATAAATTGTGCATATGTCCAGGCTATCACATCTATAAAGTTATGAGTTTTTTTCCTTCATTAATATTCTGGTGTGATTTATCAATATTCTTAAAGGAAAAAAATATATTTTTATTTTATAATGTTCAGTTAAGAAAATTTTAATAACCTATTAATGACATGAAAAATAAATAATCATTACAAATTTAGCCATCTTAAAACATGAACACTAATAAGAAAATGATCTTCATATTTTATTTAATAACATAATATAATTTTTTATACTCATAATAATAAAATGTTTTTATATATCACACATATAACCACTTTATATGATAATTAGGTTATAAATATAATGATATATCAGGTTACCTCTTCATAATAATTAATTAGTCATGGTTTGTTCATGTTTGGGTAGGTTTGGCCACTTACTAGAACAAAACTATGAATTTATATCATTTATGCCTATGAGAACTTATTCATAGGTAAAATATTATATAAATAATTCAATAATTAATTTTTTTCTATAATAGTAACATTGATATTAATCTCATGAACTGATATGTCACTAATTTTTTGTCAAAAAATAACTAAAACATGATCGTTGTCGCTTTCACCTTCAAGGAACATGCCATAAATGTTCATAGAATGAAATTATAACTATATAAATTATTATAAAAAATCAATTAAAGTACCCTAAATTTTTTTATTAATGATGAACATTTGTATTAGGAAAAATAACTACAGTCATATTATAAACCTATTTTAAAATGATCATGATTACTAGCAGTTCATATTGAAAATAGTTAAAAACTAACTAGTATACTTGTAGAGAATTAATATAAATGTTACATCCAAGATTATAGTAACATGGAGCTAGGTATTACATTATTACATTGGTACAAGATACAAGATATGGAACCAACCATGATTGGTCTGTCTAGTAGTCTTGGAAAAATTGGATACATGCGTGAATTCCCAATAAGATTGGAAATTTAAAATATATCATGGAACACTCTCTTTTATCCTTTAAAATCATTGAAACATTACTTCTTTATATCCTAGGGAAATTAAAAAAAGTTAATAATGAGAAAAAATTCTTAGTAAGGGTCACCTATAATAACTGATATCATGAGTAAATAAGGTATAATCAATATCATATAGTGGATAATTTGAATACATGATATTAAATAAAAAAATCTAGTTTAATGAAAATCAATGGGTAACATAAATATTGAAATCACATGGATAAATAAACATAAATTCTAAGTAATGTAATTGTATAAATCTATAAATTCATTATATTTACATAAATGACTCATCTATGTTATTATGAATCTTACCATCTTGGCGTCTCATATAAGACATCATTATTAATAAATGGGTAAGTTGAAACCAAACACCTAGATAATTTGACCGCCTATTTTTTCTGATGAGTCCAGTTGATACATCGAGGGGGATTATATAACTGGTCCTCAATAATTATATTCACATATAATTAATTACTTGAAAATATTTAATGATGAACAAAATTCATTTTCAAGATGGCTTATAAATAAAAAACTATCCATAACGAATCAAGAAGAAAAAATATTTCCTTAGTTAATGAAATAAGGTTGTTTCTTCAATTGATACTATATATATAAATGCCACATGGTTTAAGAATCAATAAATTAATAAAAATGATACTTAATTATTCCATGATATGGAATATATAAACATGAAGGAGAAAACTCACATCCAATTAATAATGGAGAGTGATAGAGAACTCGATGATAATAAAATAAATAATTAAAAAATAATAATTAATCCATAAATTAGTCAAGGATGGAAGAATAAAATCAATTAATAGAATATGAGGGTTTTTAAATTAAATAAGGATCATAAAATATATGATAGAAGTGATAAAGATAAAATAATATCCTTGTAACTTTGCATAAAAATAATGTTATAAATCACTTTCAGAATTCCTTTTATTCCTGTAAGGAAATAATACACATTTATTTTATATTACATTATAAATAAAAATTCACATATTATGGGGAAAATATTTTCATTGAAAATATACATGGAATATATTAAATTAATATTCACATAAAATAAAAATCATTATGGTAGGAAATAATTTTCATATTGTAAATGGTAAAAAAATTATTTATTTGAACTTTTGGTGAAAAATAAAAATATACATCATTTTGAAAAATAATAAGAATATGAAATATATAAATATTAAATGAAAATCGAATAGTATTGAAAATAAATTCAAATAATCATTGGGGTTTAATGAAGAATATTCTTATAAACATTTTACATATCCTCAACATGGAAGAAAATGTATTTTGATAGAAAATATATAAATATGAATTTATTTAAATGAAAGTCCCTTACTTGAAACTTAATTTATAATCCCTAATCAAATAAGAGGTTAAACGAAAAATAAGATCGAAAACCCTGAAATATCCATATGATAAGAAAACACGTGGTGTTTGAGGATTAAAAACAAATTCCCAAAAATTTTGGGAAATAAAAAATCTCGAAATATAATGTGATTGCAACAAAAATCTCTTATTGCTTTGGTAAATTTTTAATCTACACCCTATAAAAGATTAAATAAATAAATAAATAACATTGAATAATGTTAATAATTTTAAATTAATGATATAATATGTAAAATGGGAATTATATACATCATATAAAAGAAATTAGGATCATAATGTAAAATATGTCTCATTGATATGGAAGAGAGATGAAATTACCCATTCAATAGGTATCTTCTTAGTCGTATAAGTTTAATGAGCCTGTATAATGAATTTAAAATTATTATTTATTTTATTAGGAAATATTTTCATATATATTCCATTTTCATGGTCTTTTTATAATAATGTTAAATGTATTGATTGAATAGTTCTTGCTTATATTGACTAATTATGGTTGTTTAGTAAATTTATCCAAAATTACTTCGGTATATTGACCAGAGTTAAAGGGGTTATGAAAATATTCCCTAATGTTCATAATAATAATAATTTCATTAATATAATTTTTATTTATTATATTCATCTCTAGAATAATCTGCGAAGGTGTTAATATAAAAATGATTCACATCACTTGGTGTAGATGATAGTCCACACATACACACGAATGACAATTTAATTTTTCAACGGATTAAAGGGTAAAGAAGGTAGATGTTATATTATATTTCCTTAATCATTACCATTTAATAAATTTCATATATATTCATTAATTGTTCTTTTATAACCATCCATGTAAAATAGCGATGAAAAATGAATTACACAGCTATATGGAGAGGGTAGGCCATATGTACACATAAGTTATTTTTTTTGTTTCCCATGTGATGTAAATATAGTGGGAAATGATTGTCTCATAATCATAATAGTATATCAGTATATTTTTGATAATATATTCATTATTTTATGATATATACAATAGATTTAGATTATTAAATATAAAAAAAATTGAGCACTGAAAGAGTCTGTTAATATGATTACGTAATCTTTGGGAGACCTTCAATGTATTACACCTTAATCATTAATATGATGGTCTTAGGGTAATACCAAAAACTCAAGAATAAATGGAATTAAGATAGAAATTTTTTGGGGTAGGTATTTGTTGAGCTAGATTGGTAAAAAAATTTTAATAAAGGAGAAGAGGAGGAACCCTTTTATGTGGTTGGGGAGTGGCACACTTGTAATAATACAAAATTATAAAATATTGAAAGTTATTATTCTTGTTCAAGTAGAAGAAAGGAACCCAAAATTCATATATAATATAATATAGGATTGAATAATAATCATATAATCATATTTATATAGGTGCTAGATATATTTTAATCCTTATCTCTTATTGAAACCCACTTTTCACCCACTCAAACCTTAACTATGATATCTTAATTTTTTACCATATAAAATTAATTATATGATAAAAATTAAATAGGGATTTGAAAAAAAAATTAAATTTTTAATGTTAATTTTGTATCAATTTTATTGGACTCATAATTTTTATGAGTTAGAAAATTTTTTTTATGTATTTATGAAAATCACTTACCAAATAGTTTTACTGGAAATGCCTGATTTAAGCGTAAAAATCATTTAACATTCAAATAAAGTAAGAAATTAATTTACATGATTTTTATTGGTTAAATATTAAAAAAATATAGGTTTTTATACTTTTTTATCATGAATAATCCAAATGTAACCTTCTGACTGTATCATTAAATGAAAAGAACTGAATATGGTTTTTAATATGGAGAAAATTTAATTTCTATTCATAAAAGTTTATTATGTATCCAAAAATTCAAAATACCATTCAAAAAATATATATGAATTTTAAAACAATTATTTAACTGAAGAAACTATAAAATAGGATAATAAAATCTGTTAGAGATATTTTAAATCCTTACCCAATTGTTTTAACCATGTTTTACCTGTACTGAGGTGTAAAATATTTACGAAGGTTACTATTCACAATGAACAAAAATCAATGGATCATATTTTAAAAAATTGATACTCCTAATTCAAAATATGCTATCCATTTTTAAATATTTAATTTCTATAAGTGGCTGAAGAAAATTATAATATAAATTCATAAACCACAATGAAAATTTGTTTTTAGAAAAATGTGTTTTTAACACAAAACATGAAATTATAAAAAATAAAATAGCATGCTAATTCATATGTACTAAATTTTATTATGTTTAATTAATGTGATATTATGTTACTTTAAAAACAAAGTCAAAATTTAATGGGTCATTTTACATTCATGATATAATGAATTAAAAAAAATGTTTTAAAAAATTAGCATTTTCATTATTCACATAAAAATCAATCTTTTTGTGAAAATATTTAAAAATCATCCTAATAGAATTATGAAATATTGATTTGAAAAAAAATTAAAAGTGGTATAAATTTTTTATAATATCCATGAAAAAATTCAATAAATCCATTTTTGAGAAAATTATTGTTTTGAAGCACAAAATGTCATTATTTATCAATAGTGATTAATTCAATCTTATATAATCCAAATACATTTCACATAAAAACACAGTTTTATGAGAGATATCTATTTTCCTTAAAATTAATATATATTCATTTAAAAATAATTAATAATCAATTTATTAATGATTACTCATTTTATTATGGAAAATCATTATTCATATATCTCATAATATGGTTATTTCTATTCATACCCACTAATCCAATGGATAGGTTTAACAAAATTATCTAAATAATTTTACTTTTATATTTATTTAAATATTTTATTTTCTATACTAAAATATACCAAACATAGTTTTCATTATATTAGAAATTTAAATTAAATTGTCACGGTATTAGATTCTACCCTCCATATAGAAATTTATTCTACACAATTTTAATTCTTATTTTATAAACTAAATATAACATGGTAATAAAATCTATACATTTTCTCATTAAAATTATTTTATATTTTATAACCAGGAAAAATATTATACATGAACAGCTATAAGACTAAAATATGAAAAAAATTTCTAATAAATTACCTTGGTAGTTGAGTGTTACACTATACTTAATAATCAATAGATTTATATTTAGTTTTCATGAGTTTAGGAAATTCCTTTACCATTAGGAAAAAAACATTACAAAATTTACTTACATGGTTACTTCCCATTCTACATTAATAATTTTATACTTCAATGTCAATCATCATAATCATGGTGAATTTTACATTCTTGAAGAACTAAAATAAACTTTAAATCAACTATATTATCTAGAAAATGATTAAAACTATTAATTCTGTCTAAAATTGAAATGGTTTGAAAAAATTAAAATGGTAACTGTTATAAATAAATATTTATAAAAATAAATATTCAAAATCTCAAAAAAATCCAAATATCAATTTAAAACTCCTCAAATATTCTTAGTAAAATTTGAAAAAAATAAATGGATGGATAACTTATTACTCAATTATGAAGTAAATATTTATCTTTAAATAACATTAATAATTCATAAATATATATAACAAAAATGTAAATTCAATTATCATATATTCTAAAGAATATACTAATAATATTCAAAAGTAACATAGATCAACATAAACCCAAAAAACAATTTTATATTTTTAGAAAAGGTATATGAGTCTTTATTCCCAAAATAAACCATTTTTGGAATACAATCCTATAACATCCAAAAACATTTATATTCCTCATAATCCTTTAGTTTTACAAAAAATATAATTAACTTCTTTTAAAACATCTTTAATAACATATTCACAAAATAAATTTTAATTCTCATAGCTATCAATATTATAAAACATATGTTCCTAAAATTTAAAAAAATTATCCCCATTAAACATATTTATCAATTTTCATATTAACCCTAAAGGTTATCAATACCTTTCAAATTATTTCCACAAAATATAAAATCAAAAATTCTCAAATAACTACTAACCTAACATTTATATACAGAAATTATACCTACAATATTTATTAAAACAAAATAAATGTCTCCATGGTAGTCTCATAAATATTTAAAAGAGTATTTATTCCATTGAAGATGTGATCATCCAAAAATCATTTCAATTATTAAATCAAATACCATTATATAATAACACTTGAAAACATAATTGTAGATAAATAAATAACCCTTCATTAAAATTTAACCATGATTTATTATATTATTTCTTAATACTGCCATCCTCTATATACCATTTCTAAACAAAGGAACATACTTAGTTTTCTCGAAATAATCATAAATATTATTCCATTTATTAAAAATCAATATGAAGGTAAAATTTCTCAAACAACCTATAGGATTATCAAAATTCACATGTTAGTTGGGTTCATTTAAAATCTAGTTCTCATGGTTCCTACTAAATGTTCTCTAATTCAAAATATAAAAACCCTAACACTAGTAACCCAGATCTGGTGCTTAATTTTTTTATTCTTATAGGATACAAGGGATCTCACCACATAATATTGGTTAGTTTATATGTCTTAGAACACCATATAACCACATTACTTTCATATCACCCTTTAAATTAATATCATTGAATGAAAATATTATATATATCCATAATAATAAATTAAAGATTCTCCCGGGGAAAGAAAAACTAAAAAACTTGGTGTTCCCAGATGCTCAGTAATGTTTATATAAAGTTGAATCTATCATGAATAAATAATTCAAAATCAATAGAGAGAGTGTATGATCAGAACACATTCAATTTAATAAACAACATTAGTTAAAATTTAATCTTTGGATAATAACAACTTAGATATAACATTGATTATGAAAACTGAATTCTCAATTAAATAAAAATGAATAAATCTAATAATTCATGAAAATTCTATCAAGGAATCAATAAATTTTCATGAATTTTACCTTAAATGCCTCTAAACCAAGACATAATTATTAATAAATTGGTAGTTATAAACCAAATACTCATCTAATATAGCCATATATTTTGTTTCATGAGACATGTTGATTCATCAAGGGGAAAACTATAATCGAGCCCCACCCATCACTTACGCATCCAATGCATTCATCATATATATTTAATGGTCAAAAAAATTAATTCTCAAAATCCACTATAAGTAAATATTTATCCATATTTAATAAATAATATAAAATAATTGCCTAGTTAATAAAATAAATATCTTCCTTTAACTATTGTTGTATATATAAATGGTTTACCATTGAAACATAATCAATGTAATATAAATGATACTAAATTCATATATGAAATGGAAAATATTTAAATGAATGAGAAAAATAATTTCTAATTAATAATAGATAGTGATAGAGAACATCAACACAAGAAAGTGAATGATAAAAAATAATGTTTAATCCATATATCAGTAATGGATGAATGAAAACCATCAATTAATCCAAAATGAAGGTTCTCTAATAAAAAAATCCTTTATAAAATAATATTGTAGTAAAAATTCTAAATAAAATCATTTAAATTTTTTTACAAACGAAATTATAAATCACTTCCAAAATTTATTTCATTACTTTAAGGAAAAAATACACCTTTTTATTACATTTTAAATAAAAATTATCATAATATTGATCAAAATATTTTCATTGAAAATAACCATGTAAAATTTTAAAGGAATCTTAAAATAAATCAATGTCCATGAAAATATTATATTATCTTCATATAGTAAATATTAATACAAATATTACATTAAAATTTTGTAAAAAAGTATCAAAATTACTCATTCTAAAAATAACGAGAATATTTTTTTTAAAATTTGTATAGAAATTAAAACATGGTTGATAATACCATTAAATATTAATTAGTGTTTAATTAATAATATTATTTTATATATTAAAAATAACCTCTTATGGATGAAAATGAGTTTGGATGGGAATAAAAAAAATATGAATTCTTTTAAAAGAAAGTAACTAACTAGTAACTCACTTCATGATTATGGATCTAAAAAGAGATGAAATGGAAAATAAAAATTATTAAAGTAATCACAACCAAAATAGACGATAATAGATGGATTTTTAGAGAATATGATCATATAATTACTCAAAGAAAATATAAAATAAAAAAATATAGAAATAAAATAACATTGTAAAATAAAACCCTTAAAAATTCAGTAAATTTTGAATTAAACCCCATTAAAATAGAAAACACGAATAAAAAACTTTTAATACCATGAGTAAGATTAATTCAAGATATATTGTGTCCAAGGGGTATTATATACACCATGAAAATTAAATTAGGTGTATAATGTAAAATATGTATCATTGAAGTGGAAATGAGATGAAATTACCCTTACCTTGGGTATTTAATTAGTCATAAATATTTCATTGTACTATGTTATGAATATAAATTTATTAAATAATTTCAAAATAACCTTTTTCATATGTATTCAATATTTTTTGGGATATTTTATAAAATATTGATATCCATTAATTGAATATTACATTATTACGTCAACCAGTTAAGATCTTTAGGTCAATTTCTCTAAAATTACTTCTGTATATTGACCAAGGTTAAATATGTTTTTAAATGGGTCCATTATGTTGATAATGTTAATAATTTCAAGAATATAATTTTTAATCATTATATACAATTATAAAATCTTCCACTCATGGGGGTAATTGAAAAACCAATCACATCACATGTGTAGTTTGTAGTCCATAAGTATTATAAATATATGATATCATTTCCCATCTGATGGAAGGGATAGAAGGTAGACTATATCTTATATTTAAGGAAACATAAGTATGAGATAAATATCATATAAATTAATTAATTTCACCATTATAACCATCCCTAAAAATTAATTATTGGAAATTAATTACATCGATATGTGGAGAATGATAAAAACCAATTTTATTGAATATTTTATTGATAATAAATGAAATAATTTCCTCAAATTTTGTTAAATTTGTTTATTTATAAAATATTTGGGATTAGATCATTCATTTAAAAATTTGATGAAAATTCCAGTTTTTTATTTAAAGTGCATTGTAAAATTTAAGCCATAAATATTTTAATCTGTATTATTTGAACTTAAAATTTATTAATAGTGTTACTTAATCAATGGAATACAACTTTTATTTAGGATATATGAGCTGGATCTTGCATTTTATTGGAGTAAATGGGCCAGGAATTCAAATCTCAATTGGACTCACTAGATTGGACATCACTTTAGTATTTTCTCTATAACATATTCATACTTACTTTGATTAGGCCCATATTTGGGGATAAGTTAAAGAAACCATTTTCAAAAAAATAAAACTTTTGAAGTAAAGTTGGATCACATGTTTTAGAGGTCAAACTATCATTGAAATTTGGATTAAAATATTTGGATGAATTCCAAATTTACACTTGAAAAGTCTTGAAAACCTAGCCTCTCCTCCACTCAATAAATTTTTGTTCTTTTCATTTTCAGGGGTTGTATGTTCTATAAAGTATTGGGAGAATAGAATAAGTGGTGCCTTTCCATTTCAATTCATCCTTATAGTAGGGAATCTATCAAGTGATTATCTTTTACAAAATGCTCTTATTTTCCTCTTCTTTGTTATAATGTTATTGTTCTTTTAATAAAATATTTATTTCTCTTCCATTTATTCTATTATTTTAAATTTATTTATTATTTTATATAATTATTTGTGCTGTAACTCAAGAGTATAAATGTGATTGGGTTATACCCTTTATAAACCTCTATGAATTCAATTTGTTTCGACGATGACTACACTGCCCATGTAAGAGTAGTTTTCTTAGTAATTGATCTACCTCTTACTTTATTCATTTATTTATTTGAATTAATGGGATAATGCAATTAATTTAATATTATATATGAATTCATTTTTAAAATAAAATAAACTAATCAAGAAATTTCACAATTAACTCAAAGTATGAGAGGTTGAGAATTGAATGAATTATGAGATCGTAATCTTAATCCGTAAAACAGAACAACACAAGATAAATTTTAAGAGTTAAAATATAATCTCATAACTCAATTAATACTCATTTAAATAATATATATGTTCCCTAATTCACCACTAACCATAATCTGGCCTCATAATTACAATCAGATAAGGGTGTTATGATTGCATGCTCCAAATCCAGCCTAGGATATAATTTGTTTCAACTTTCTGCTAAAGATAATTCTTGTAGGGTTTATGTGTTAAAAATTTTGGGATCATAAATATTTGGATGTTAATTTAAATTTTAATTATTAAAAAGTAAGTAATGAGTTATATTTTGATCTATTACAAATTTTAAAAATATTTTCATAAAAAAACATCTTCTCATTGTTTTTTATCAATCTAATTACAAAAAGAAAAAGAAAAAGAAAAGAAAATATTATTCTAGCATACATATTCAAGATTTATAAATTTTAATCACCCCCATAATTTTAATTAGTGGATTTATTTTATTTTATTATATTTTCAAAATACCTTTAATATGTTATTTTAATTACTTCCTTCTTTCAGATACGACCTTGGTCAGCCACTATATTGCACAAAAAAACCCCCAAAAGACACACCATTTGAGTGCACACATGACAATGACATTAAAATTGGAACCTATACCAGGAAGGAAAGTAATTTATCCAAGAAATTAGAGGTATTTTTATTTTTATTTTATTATTTTATTCTCTTTTTTATTTCTTGTTTCTCCTTTATCAATTTTTATTTTCTATATTCATATTTTTTTCTCTTTCTTGGCCCATAATCTTAAAATTCTTATTTATTCTTATTATGGTCCACTTTTCTCCATTTTAGTTTTCTTTGATTTATGACATGAAATAATACAAATAATCTCTTATATATTAACCCTGATATTGGACATAGCCTTAGGTATCAAATCACACAGTCTCAATATATGAGAAGCTTCAACATTCACCTAGTTGGAGAATTCATCTATTCTAGGAACACTGAATTTGAAAAAACATATGAATCAACACTAAATCAAGAACCAATATCTGAAAATAGTAAAAATTAAATTAATAGAACCATTTGGGAATTGGATGCACCATACATTAAATATCAACCAAAGTGTATTGCATACCCAAACCTCAAATCAATCATTGAAATGAAAATTGGGTTAATTCACATTCTTCCAAAATTTATTGGATTATCTAGTGAGGATCCAAAAAAACTTTAAATGAATTTAACATGGTTTTATGAACCCAAAATCTATAAATATATATAAATATCAAATAAAACAAATAGCATTCCTATTTTCACTTGATGGAACTGTAAAAGATTGAATGTATTATTTATAACATGAAAATGAAAATTATTGTAATGATTTGAAATATCATATCTTGTAGATATTTTTTCCAGCATCTAGGAGCACTTCAATTCAAAATGATAATCCCTGAATAAAGAAACCATTAGGGGAGTCAATTTATGATTATTAAGAGTGATTCAAGAAGATATGGGCATGATTCCTGTATCACCAAATCAGTGAGAAACTCATCATCCAATTTTTATATGAAGTCATCATTCCTTTAGAGAAGAGTATGGTGGATTTAACAACTGGGGGTGCATTGCTCTAAAAAACACCAATAGCTATACATGCATTGATTAACAAGATGTCACAAAACTTCCAATAATTTTGAGATCAAGGTGCACCACATGTTAAAGGAGTACATAAGGTAAGTCTATCTTCTCTAGAAAATTATTTAATTAATACCAAGTTAAAAGAATTATCCATTATGGTGAAGCAAAATTATTTAGATTAAAAGACATCCCAACCCTCTACAACAAGGCCTTGTGACATTTTCATTGAGACAAACCTCCAAACTAATTATTTCCCCAAATTATACGAGATAGAGGATTATGCATCAATATTCCCTGGAAGACCATATCAGTAGCAGAAAAAACCACATCCCCAAAACAATTATGATTCATTTTTACCAATATACAACAAAGGATATAAGGATAAGTATGATATGAGGTATGTCTCTGTAAAACAAAAAATCCCCCCTTTTCAACAAAAATTCCGACAGTATCTTCCTTAATAAAAGGGTTTTCAACCACCCTAAAGGATATTTGAATCACAAGAATTAACAAGTGAAAAACAAGGGAATTCTCAACCAAATTTAGATTCTAAAACTAATGATCTTATGAAACAAAATTTTCTTAGTCAAAAGAATGATCTCAAGAGTCAAGGTTTGGAGTTATGGGGGCTGAAGACACAAATGATCTGGATTCCCACCGCCCTCCATGAAATAGTAAGTAAGAAATCTAGAAATATACATTTGCAGCCTACTCCAAATCCCAATTAGAATTTTATTTCCATCACATTAAGATGTGGTTAGAAAAGAATTAATGCATCTACACCTACCATTCCACTGGGATTCACCTCAACTCTGGAGAATACCCATTTAAGACCAGCTGATGATCAACCCAAGGAGAAAGAAAAAGGTAAGAAAACTATTTAGAATATTCCCCCTAAACCCTTACTATTTCTAAATTTATTTCTACAAACCAATAATATGGTTGAAGAGATGATTCAAAAATAGGTTTTGGATACATTCAAGTATGTTGAGATCAATATCCCTCTACTTGATTCCATTAAGAAAATCCCAAGGTATACCAAATTATTAAAATAAATTTGTACTAATCAAAGAGGTATAAAGGGAAATTAGAGGATCAATCTTGGAAGGAATGCATTGTCACTCATTACACCAACTCAAGAAATTCCAAAAAAGTAAAAGGTTCCTAAGACATTCTCCACCCCATGAACCATAGGATAGTTATACATTTATTATGCTCTATGTGATTTTGGGGCTTCCATAAATGTGACGTATCACTATGTATTATCTTATTTATAATATGGTGGTTTGAAGTTTATAAGAGTAGTATTGTAGTTGGATAATAGAGTTATAATATATCCAGTGGGAGTCCTTGAGGATATACTTGTTCTGACAAGAGATATAATCTTTCTAGTAGATTTATATGTTCTTAACATGGATGATGATTAAGTAAATTCTCATGCTCCCATTATCATTGGTAGGAACATCATAAAATCTGAAAAAATTATCATAAATTTCAATGAGGGTACACTTTCCATGGATTTTATAGATGAATTTTTTGTATTTAATGTTATGGACTCCATGAAGTACCCCTTAGAGAAACATTGTTCTTATGTTATCTCTCATTTTGAACCATCAAGTAAAAACCCAATGGATTTTTGTTGTCCTATTCTTAGAGAGATTAGAAGCATTAGTTCTAGTTTGATGCCTAAGAGAAATTCCAAAACTATTTCTAATGAAAAAAAACTCTCCTAGATTTTATTTTGATGTGGATTAATATTTATATTTTGATCATGTTCACTTTGATTATAACATGGTTGTTGAGTATGATGATGGATTTGATGAATTATTCTCTTATTTTGATTATGTATATTCTAATACTTATTTTTATTGTGCTCATATTTCAGTTCCTTTAACATATCCATCCATACTAAAACCCCCATCATTGGAACTCAAGACATTTCCCCCAAATCTCAAATACTCATAATTGTTTAGTGGTGAGAGATTACCAATTATCATGGTTAATAATCTCCCTTTTTTAACATAAAGAAAAACTTTTGAATATTTTGAGGGAGAAAATTGAGGAAATTACGAGGATCTTGGATGAAATATATGGTATTATCTCATCCATTTTCATGAATAGGATTATTTTGGGGGATGATACTAAAACATGTAGGTAGCCACAAAGGAGACTCAATCCAACTCTTTTTGAAATTTTTAAAAAGAATTGGAAAAATTGATCGAGGTAGGTATCATTTATCCCATTTGATATTCTCAGTTGGTGATTCTTATTTAGGTTGTACCAAAGAAAAGTGGTATTACTATTTTTAGAAATGATAGAGTGGAGTTAGTTCCAATGAGGGTGAAAAATAGTTTGCGTGTGTGTATTGATTATAGGAAACTAAATCAATCCACCAACAAAGTCCATTTCACCGTCCCATTTAATGATCAAATACTTTAGAGACCAGTTGGTGAGACACAATATTGTTTATTCGATGGATTTTTTTGGATATTTTTAGGTTCCTATATTTTTGGAGGATTAAAAGAAGACAAAATTCACTTGTCTATTTGGTACATTTTCTCTTCCAGGGATACCATTTGGACTTTGCAAATCCCCAAGTACCTTCCAAAGATACACAGTGAGTATTTTTTCAAATTTCTTTGAGACATTCATGGAGGTATTTATGGATAATTTTACAGTGTATAGTTCTTCATTTTATGAATATATCTTTAGTTTAAGAAAGGTTTTGGATCATTGTGTTGAGAATAATATGCTTTTGAACTTTAAAAATTTTCATTTCATGGTAGAACATGAAATTCTCTTAGGGAATGTAGTGTCAAAACATGGAATATATTTTGATACATATAAGGTATATATTATTTCATCCTTTCCATATTCTTCATGTGTGCATGATGTTAGATAATTCCTAGGTCATTAAGGATTTTATCGACACTTCATCAATGATTTTAGTAAGATCTCCCTACCCTTATCTATATTGATTAAAAAATATATTGACTTATTTTTTTTATGATTCATGAATGGTATCATTTTATGAGCTAAATAATTATCTAAACACTTCAAAAATCATATATCCCCATGGTGGGAGATTACTTTTAAGCTTATATGTGATGCATCCAACTTCATGGTGGGATCTGTCTTATTACAGAGGGTGGAAGATCGGTCCCATTCAATTGCTTATGCATAGAGGAATTTGGATTCAGCCCACGAAAATTACACCACAATAGAAAATATGTTTCTTACTATTATATTTTCATTAGTTAATTTCCATTAGTATTTATTAAGATCTAAATTAATTGTTTTTCCTGACCATTTAGCACTGAGGTGCCTCTTGAACAAGCCAGATGCAAATCCCAAACTTATCTGAAGGTGGATCCTTTTTTAGGAATTAAATATTGAGATAAATAACAAGAAGGGGTCAGAGAAATTCATGGAGGTAAACATGAGTAATATTTCTCACAAACTACAGGCTGACACTTTTAACCAGGTACCACTACAGGAAACTTTTCCAAATGAGAATCTTTATGAACTCTAAAGTACAATACTTGGGATACTTATTTATTTAACTAACTTGTTTTCTATGAAATTACAAAAAATTTAAAGAAATGTTAAGTCCAAAATTTAAATATTGAGTCTAGGTTTTATGTGTGGGATTATCCCTACCAATCGAACATGTGTACTAACTAAGTAATTAGGAGATGTATCCCTGATCCTGAGTTTGAGTATGTTTTGTATTTTTGTCATACACTTTATTATAGTGGAAACTTTGGACCCTAATGGATAGTTAAGAAATTATTAGAATATATATTATATTGGACTAGATTAATCCATGGTTATCATGTGTTTTGTAAGTTATGATCACCATGGCAACACACTGGAAACATTTCAAGGAAACATGATATGCCCTAAAAACCCATATTATTCTATGAGATTTTTGATGTTTGGGAAATTTATTTTAAGATTCTTATTCTAAGTTCATTTGGTTTCTTGTACATTTTGGTTAATTTTGATTATGTTAGAAAATTGGTGGAGTCCAAGTCCACTAGTACTATGGATTCTCATGTTGTAGTGGAGTTTTTCAAGGCTAAAATTTTCTATAGGTTTGGATTATTAGAGGATATAATTAGTGAACAAGTGACATAATTTTTCAATTGTAATTTGGATTCCCTCTTTTGAAAGTATGGGGTGGCTTAAAAAAAATTAACACCATACCACCCCCAAAAAATGGCTAGGCTGAGGTTTAAAATCAAGAGTTAAAAATAAATTTTGGATAAAGTGCTTGGATATTATGATTTTGGATTATAGGATGACATATAAACTCCCATCAGTATTTCCCCATTTAGGATTGTTTTTGGGAAATCCCCATGGAGGTCAAGCATTAAGAATATTGGGCTATAAATAAATAAAATATGGATTTGTACAAAGATAGAATTCAATGAAAGATGAAAATTTAATATCTTGAGAATACTTGATTATCATTATATGAGAACTCAAGTCTCTGGAAGGAATGGTCAAAACTGGTTCATGATAGAATGATCCAAAAAAATGGATTTTCATGAGTGGGAGAAAGTCATACTCTACAGTTCATGAAAAAAGATGATTCTTGGTATGTTTTGTTCCAAATAGTTAGATCCTTATGTTGTATCTAATATTTTTCCTTATGGTGTAGTGGAGATCACATAATAGGACACGATAAGGGTATTTATAGCTAATGGGAATTTTTTGAATCAATACATTGATGGAATTCCTACCAATGTAGTTTATTTCATAACATTGCTTGACCTCATCATCACTTTAGAATATCTAGTTATTTATAACACTTCAACTTTAATATTATTTTAGATATTTAGAATTATACATTTTAATGTGCACATATCATATCATAGGTTCACATTGAGGAAAATGTAATATTTTAATTATGGGGAGGGGAAATGTTTTTGGAGTAGCTTCTTTAGGTTTTTCATTTTTGTGTTTTTGTGTGTGTGTTTTATGTTAACTTTAAAAAAAGGGGAAAAAAATAAACATTATGTAACATGCTCATTTAGATATGAAAGATATTAAAAATTCATGTTTTCAAAATTCATTAGTTTCAAGATCAGAATTGAAAATATTTCATTATTAATGGTTTATTTTTTTAAAAATAGAAGTCGTTGATGATATGATTGGTTGTGTCATTATAAAATATTTTAGATTTTGACACCATTCTTTATGATATTTTATCATGGTAAATTATTCCATTTATTTCTCCACATAACTTTTCACTCAAACATAACTTATGAAAATTTTCCTACTCAATTGAAGGTATAAGAAAGTTAGGTAAAAAATAATCTTATATCCATGGTTGATATAGAATTTATTTTATCTTATGATCAATTTCATTTCTATACAAAATTGAACTATATATATGTAACTGATATATGATAGTTTTAGTCCCTAAAAAAATAGAACAAAAATAATATATATATATATATATATCTTATCTTAGTAAAGAGAGGATTGATGAAATGTGAGACACGTGAGGATATCTAGGTTAGGAGCTTAAGGTTTGAATTTCGGGAATGATTAAGTGAGTGGGTCTTAAAATTTTATTTCCAAGGAATTTAGAATAGATTTAGTGAATTGAACTAGGTAATAATTTCTTTACATGACCAGAATATTCTGAATAAAGGGTGGATATATGATCTTGAAATGGTTGTCGCTCACACACATGGGCAATTAATGGCATGGTGGACCTTTAACATTTTACTCTATGATTAGTATCATCAATCTCACTGGATTTTATTTTGATAAAATATATGTGACAATGAATTTTTAATTTATTGATATTTAATCTTGATGGTATTCTTACGTCGCCTATATTTCCACTGTGGATTAAGGAATATGAACATGCATATCTTGTGATGTTTTTTTTGGAATACATGATATGTAGTTTTTACCAAGAGTCCAAAAGGTTAAGTGTGGGGGATTTGATAAAACAAAATTTTATTGAATATTTTATTGATAATAAATTATAAATTTTCTTCATATTCTGTTATATATTTTTATTTATAAAATATTTGGGATTATATCATTCATTTAAAAATTCTATGCAAATTCCTGGTTTTCCCTTTAATGTTCACTGTAGTATTTTGGCCAAAAATATTTTTATTTGTTTTATATGAACATAAAATTTTGTAAAAGTGTTACTCACTCAATGGGATACAACTTTCATTTATGACATCCACGACACACCATGCATTTTATTTGATTAAATGGGCCATGAATTTTAAGTTAGACTGGATTTTCTAGATGGGACACCACTTTAGTATTTGGTCGATAAAATCTTCATCCATGCTTAGATTAGGAACAAATTTGAAGAGAATATCTAGGGCATAATTTCACACAAATAATCCTTTTTAAAGAACATCTTGATCACATGTTTTTTAGGTAAAATAGTTGATAAAAAGTGTATTAAAATATTTTTACTAATTCTGTGTTCACATTTGAAAAGCCTTGAAACTCTAGCCTCTCCTATTGTCAATAAAATTGTTTTCTTCATATTTGGAGGGTTTTTATTTTGCTTAAAGGATTGGGAGAATAGGATAAGTGGTGCCTTTATATTTAAATTCACCATTAATGGGGGGAAGATATCAATCAAGTATCTCCATCAAAATCCTATTTTTCCTCTTTTTTGTGGTAACTTTGTTGTTCTTTAAATAAAATATCTACTTCTCTTCTATTTATTATATTATTTTCAATTTCATTATTCTTTTATTTAATGATTTTTTCTATAACTCAAGATTATAAATGTGATTGGGGTATACCCTTTCTATCCCTTTTAGAATGCAATTCGTTTCTATGATGACTACATCACCAATTGAAGAGTAGTTTTATGTGTAATAGATATACCTTTGAACTTATTCATTTATTTATTTTTAATTAATGAGATAATATAATTTATTTAATGTGATTTATGAATTTAGTTTTAAATCTAAAATAAACATAGCAATAAATTGAACAATTAACCCAAAATATTCAAGGTCGAGAATTATGTGAATTTTTGTATATCAATCTTATTTAGTAAAATAGAACAACATAAAATCAATTTATAGAGTTTAAAATCAATCTTATAATTAAATTCATCCACATTTATATAATGGATATATTCTCTAATTTATCACTGACCATAAGATATCCTTAGAATGTTAATAAAAGCAGGGTGAGATGATTTCCTATTCCAAAGCTGACCATGGGTTTAATTCTCATATAGTTTGGGGGTTAATAAATTAGGAGGTCATAATTAAGTGGATGTTAATTAAAATTTTAATGATTAATAAATAAGTGAATAAGTATATTTAGATCGATTGAACCTTTTAAAAATATTTTCTAAAAAAATATCTCCTCGTTTTGTTTTCTCAATCTAATTTCAAAAATAGAAAAAAATATTATTCTAACAAATATCTTCAAGATTTATAAACATTAATCAAACCTCATAATTTTGATTAGTGTTTTTATTTTTATTTTATTTTATTTCCAAAATACCTTTAATATGTAGTTTTCATTACTTCTTCATTTGAGAGAAGACCTCGGTCAACCACTCTACTGCTCCATAAAAACAAAAAACCACAAATCATTTGAGAGCTTCCATGACAACACCTTTCATAGATTATAGGTCATACCTTCACACAAGTAATATTTTCACATTCAGAAAGATATATAAGAGGTATAAATATTTGTACTATAATTATATTAACATATCAGTATATTGGTGATATATAGAAAATATTATAGGATGGATAATATATATATATATAGGATTTAAAAGAAAAAATAAATATTGAATGAACTGGGTATGATTGTTACTGCTTATTTGAGAAACCTCCATTGGCTTACACATTACTCATTATTAGTATTATCATAGGGTTTGAACCAATGCACAATAATAAGGGAAATAAATTTAATAAGGTTATTATGTTGGGATTAGTTGATTAAGAGAGATTTAATATTGTGAATAAATGATAAGAGTAAGTTCCCTTTTATAAGTGAGGGGAGTGAGACTCATGTAAAAATAAAATTTTTTGAAATAGTAAAAGGCTATATTCATGGAGAAATGGTATCAAGGAAACAAATATTCATATATATTTTTCATATGGTCTAAAAAAACTCAAAAAAACATATTTAGAAAATATTTAGACACATTTATAGCCATATATTCTATTTAAACCCTCTTTAAACCTAATTTAACCAAAATCATGAGAACATAATTTTTTACCCTGATAATGTAATTATATGCTCAAAAAAAATAAAGAATTAATAACATTTTTTTATTAATTATGATTCAAAATTTGGAATCTATTTTATAATATTTAAAATCTATATGTAGTAGAAACTAATTTTAATATAATTATTCTAAACTCATGGCAAATAGTTTTTAGGAAAATAACTAATTTATGTATAAAAATAATTTTACCTTGAATTCAAGTAAGAAGTTGATTTCATTAATATTTTTTTGGTTTTATAATTAAATAAGGAAGTTTTATATGATTTTAGATAAATAAAAATTCTAATGGAACCTTAAAAACATACAATTAACTGAAATGACCCAAGATTTCTTTTCATTTTGATAAAATATAATTTATCATAGTAAAAGAAAACCATGGTTTCCAAAATTCAGAATAATGTTTTAAATTAAGTAATTTTACTCTATAAACATATATTTTTTTAGTAAACTCATATAATAGGATAATAGAATGTGTAAAATATATTTTAAAGAATTATCTCATACTTTTAACCTCATTTTACCTATTTAAACCTTCCTGAGTTGACAAATATTTATCATGGTAGCTATTCATAATGACAAAAAAATAACAGGGTACTATTTTTATTTAACCTCATGATTCCAAATATAGTATCCATTTTTCAACATCGAATTTCTATAAGTTTCAAAAAATATTTTTAATATAAAATTTCTAAATGAAAAAAATATTTTTTTTGAAAAATTTATTTTAAGAACAAATATGAACTTTTTGCAAAATAAAACATAATGACGATTTATATGGAATTAATTAGATTTTGTTTAATAAAAGTTATATTATGATACTTTATAATAATAATAAAAATATAATGGGGTATTTGAAATAATTTGTTTAAATAAATGAAATGATAGTTTTGAAAAAATCTGTATTTTTCAATATTCACTTAAAAATCACTCTTCAGAAAAATTCTTGAAAATCATACTAAGACTATAATAAAATGATGATTTAAAAAAGGATATATATTTTTTTCAAATATAATTTATAAATGTTTTATACATCAATGAAAATATCCACACATGAAATTAAATAAAACGCTTTTTTGAAGAAAATGTATTTTTGAAACATAAAATGACTTTATTCTCACTACATTATGTATAACCAAAATTAAATGAGTCATAATTAAATAAATTTTTTATATAATATACATATTTAATTAGAAGATTTTTTCAATAGTGATTAATTTAATATATTTTTATTCAATTAAATTTCACACATATAAAATTATTGTCAAAAATATCTTTTTAATATAAAAATATATTATATTCATTTCTGACCAATTAATCATCAATATATGATTGATTATTAATTTTATTATGCGCATAATTTATATATATATTTTATGATATTATTATTCATGATTGTACCCTACAACCCAATAGCTAGTTTAGAATATTCATATTTATAGAATATTATGTTTTAAAAAATTTAAAATCGATGTTGTGTATGTTATATGCTGCAAAAAATTGCATTATTTTTAAGAGAAAATATAAAGTAAAATATCATAGTATTTTAATAAAATATAGGTATAAAATTTTATTAGTATTAATATGTTTATTAAATAATTTATTAATATATTTATATTTTTCATAAAAGGTTAGAGAGTATTCAACTCTGTATGAATGAAAGGTAAGGGTTTTTTGTGTTAATTCTGATTTTTTGAGTCATGTTGAATTTTATGAACCATTGTTGCTTCTTTATTTTTTTCTAATAATTTACCAATCCATGAATGTTTTATTCTTTATTTCATTTTAATTCATTAAATATACTAATCCAAATAAATTTCATTTATTCAAATGGCCTTCAACTCATGTTTTATCCAAGTTGAGAGTGTTTCCATATCAATCAACCTATATTGAGGCATATTTTGATAACAAGAACTAATAATATATTATATAGTGTAACTATGGATCATTGAATTATAATATCATAATTTGTTTTTATCTTAAAAACATAAGTTTTATTCATTGTATTCCTTTTTATGAACTATGATTGATATCTTCCCTGTACTATATGGTGTTTTTCATAACTAAATATTACATCTTGAGTTATGATGTTTTCCCTTGAGATTCATCTTTCATTTAATATGTTTTTCCATATTACTATCTTGGGAAATCATTTTGTATCCAAATCATCCTTATAAATTAATTATATTCCTTCTAAAAAATTGAAAATATGTTAAGAATAATTACCACCCTCTTAAATGATGGTTTATTATCAATTTACATTTTCCTCTTCCTTCCAATGATTTCCATTAATATTTGGAATACTATGCATATTTTATTTCATAGTTCATTAATAATTCTCCTTGACCCATTTTAAAAAGGAAATTATTATTGGTTTTACGATGGGGGTTTCAGTAAAAGTATTTTCTATAACACTAAATACGTTATACTGAATTTTTTAATAAAGAGTTTTATCTTCCACTTCAAACATAGTCAAGAAAAAACTTTTTGTTATTTTCAGTAATATATTATTGATGTTTAATTTAAAAATAAACAAAAAAGTTTCAAAAATATTTCACTTCACCATTTGTAAATTAAATTTGAATTTTTCCCATATGTTCATATCTTATGAAAACATTAAAAATGATATCCAAAAACTCTATTATGTTTTTTAATCCATTTTTATTTTTATATTAAAAAGTATTTACCATTATTGGATATATGTTTCATGATTGTCCCTATAAATGAGATTTCACTATTTTATTTTTGAGGAATTAATCTCATGATATAATATAACCATACTTCTCGATCTATTCATTTGTGGAATCATTAAAGTTATCTAATAAGGAATATTTTTTCGTCTATTTCAACATACCATAATATTTTATGTGATATATTTTGTAGAAACTATCCACATTCATTCTTTATATTAAAATGATGTTTTTTATATAAGTAACCTTGTATCTCATTTCTTTGTTGGGTTAATAAATCTTTAATAAAATTATGAACTCTTTCACATATGGAAGAAATATGCATGTACATAATATTATGTGATTGGTGGAACCATAATTATATAGCCTTCCAATTATTTATTTATAACTTTATATCTAAAAAGATTTTATATAAGGGGTTAGGGATTAAACCCGAACAACTAAGGGAATTTTTTCCTCTATGTTTATGAGAATAGAGAATGAACCAAATATATAATGGGACTTTTTTCACTATGTGATGATGGTCTTAGGAGTGAAACTTGACCCATTCTTATTATCTCATGTATTATTTTGATAGCACAAATTTATGATTCCTTGAACTAGTGATATAATTTCCTTGCTGTATTTTTTCATTCTTATCTCACACTGTTATGTCATGGTACATGTTTTTTATTTCGAGATTAACTATCCTTCTTTTATTATTTATGGAAAACTATTATTTTCTATATTTTAGAAATAATTTTATCCATGCGTATTTTCTTTATATGGTTATGATTTGACCCTAGATAACATGTTGGCATGTTTTTCCTTTTCTAATTTTTTTTTCTGACAACATTCTTATATTTTACTTCCCCATGTAATAAAGATAACTATAACTTACTAAAAATATAGATGGTAAGAGTTAAATTATGTAGATGTGTTCACAAGTTTTGTAAAATATGTTTCCAATGTAACTAGCCCTAAAAGAAACTAAACCTTCTATTTAATGAAATGTGATATTATTTTCTAAGATATAAAATAAAGATATTATTATATTGGGTTTCTATAATATAGGGTACATCTTGATATATATTTTAAATATTATTATATTAATATGCATGTATGAAAATTTGGTGAGTATTCTTGGTGATGTTGGGTGGTGGTTGAAATTTATATTCATAAAAATCCCATTTCACTATATATTCACAGAGGCTATAATATACTTATTTCACATCTTCAAGAGAGTTTCTAGGGATAAACATACTAATTATACATATATTATCACCCCTATCTTATATTTAATTTTTTTTAAAATATTGATATAGTTGGTGATCAAGCTGAGCATTACTATCTCATTGTGTACATGTTTTTCAAATTTGGAGCAATTCTAGAAATAATTTATCTTAGTTTTATTTATATGACTATGTTTTTATATATTTTTATAATGTTACATACAAATTATTTGGATAATGGGATTTGTTTTATATTTAGATAGAGTTTATTGGTGGTTTTTTTATCATTCATGGAATTATATTGGGTAATGTATCCAATAATGAGTGATTTATAGACTTAATGATTTTTGAAAACCCATGTAATATTTGAGGTGATTTTATGGGTAGCTCATATCAACACTACCAACATATAAGAAATTATACTAGTGATATTCCATTACATCATGGATCTCCTTTGACTCATTTTCAGCAATCCAAAATCCCTGGTTCAATTATTTATTAACCTCTTTGATTTTTTTCGATGACTATATTCAAATTATTTTAATAATATTTTTATTATTTTATCCTTTTCTGTATTTAATTTTGATACATAGTGTAATATTAACATACATTAGTATCCTTTCACATCGATATAAATGTAGGTTTTAGTTATAAATAAATATATTCTGGTTTATTTATAATGATAAAATAATGTTATTTCCATTATCTTAAACATTTACATGTATTCAATTTTATCATTTTATGCATCCCAAAATCACCCAAAAATTATATAATTGGGAATATAATAATTGAATAATATATAATGACATATATACTACATATCCTCACACAATTATTTGTTGAATTTATTTAATAAATCACATAAATAATTCTCTTACAAAATTCAATCATGATTACTAAATTTATGTCTAAAAATTAAATCATATCAGACATTCATTGTTATAACATTATATTTTATTTTCTAATTCAAGTGATCATACATGGAATTAATTAATGTTTTTATAATAAATCAGGGTAGGTTGAACTCCCTATTCTAGGTAGTTAAGGTCACACTCTTCTGAGTCTATTTTCAAGACCAAATCATAACCCATATAAAGTAACTTCCATATTTTCTGTATGTACAAACCCCATGAATATAAAGATACTAGTTAACTAGTGTGTGTATCATTTCATTATAAGGTTCCCTTATATTAAACACAAATCATACAACATATATATTCCATAAATCATATCATCTCAATCTAACTGAAATGGTCATTATTTCATCTTAAATTGAAGTATATACCATAATATATAGAGACACCAAAATTTCTTATGAAATCATGTACCCTAGGTAGAACACATTCATTAGAATAAAGTTTTTAATGCATTTAGTCATGCCTTAATTAAATTTGTTATTAATATATTAGCTCAAATCCTTAACAACAGATCTTATCATCCCATATAATGTTTTAAATGTATTGTAACTTTTATTACAACACATTTATAGAATCAACACATACACTAATTCTCTTATGATAGTGGGATAATTTTATGTTTTAGGTGGTCTACTGTATCCTCATAATTTCCATTTATCATGAAAAACACATGGATAAAGGCATTATATTCCACAATAATTAATGTATTTATTCTTTTTATATCTCCTTGATATTCAAGTATTCTAGGGGGTCTATGTGGATGCACTAAAGAATTAAACATCAATAAAATTAGGTGTATCTATCAGTAGTGATAAAATTTTCTTGTAAATTAGATCCTTGCACTTTTTAAGTATAACCATGCAGATTTAATAAAACCTCTCCAGGGTAATGGTAGTGAAGATATGATTCCTTTGTACATGGATTTGATTTTAATGGTAGTTTTGGTTCTAGTGGAGAAGGTTCCCTTCTCCCTCTCATGGTTTATAATAATCTAATGAAACATAATGGGGATTAAAATGATTTATTTCTAGTGAATCCTTGTGTACTATAACATTAAACTATTTATGGTTTGGTTTTAAAAATATTTATCATGACCCTTCTTATAACCAATTCCTTTTCACGTGACCAATTTATGTCCTATTTTATGGTGAGTTTTTTTCCAGTACTATATTTCATGACAGGTTTAAAAAAATATATTTCATGTTTTCTTTTATTAAAGGTCATGAAGAATTCAGTTGAAGTTCATAGTTAATTTTATGAAATATTGTGTACCTCACTCTTTTATGTGTTTTTAATGGTCAAAAACAAACAATTATGTTTTAAAACATTAAATTTATTGAATTTATATTTTTATATTTTTGATAAAATTATAAAAAGTATCAGAATAGAATAGAGGTATAAAGTGGAATGCGAAGGCCTCATTTGAAGTCCCAAGAAGGTAAGAACCCACGGTTGGATAGTATGATTGTACAAACTAGAAGTTAGGTTCTTGACCACAAAATAATTATTTCTAGAGACCACTAGGTAACTTGTGGAACACATCAATGAGCTATTTACACCCACTATCTATCCACATGATTGTAGATAGACTAAAAAACTACTCATTGGTGGAAGTCCAAACATGCCATAATTTGAATTCTAATTGATTTTGTTTGACATCCAACACCCCCATAATATTCCTAGTGACTTTAGGGGATATAAATACAATCCCACAAGTGATTGGAAGCTACCTATTACATGGAATATAATTTTTGAGTTTTGTTGTACAATTTTGTTTTATTCTCAAGATATATTGTGCTCTTGTCTCGCTCTCTCTTATTCTTATCTTTTTTATCTTGCTAGGAGAACCATGAGTGTGTTTAAAATAAATTTTATATAAAAATTCAATTCGTTTACTTTTTCATGGGTGATCACTACCATTCACTGTGATGTTTTAAGATCACACTACCATTGAATCTGAGGTATTAGAGAAAACATCTACTAATGTGTGGGGGTTTTTATTTCTTTCCCCAACCACTAAATTTATTTATGTTTATTTTGGTTTCCAGGTATAAAAATTATAAACCAAGAGTCCTTCTCTATTAAATTGGTTCCTTTCAATAACTATTTGTAGGGTCCTGAAAAAATTCACAAATGGAAAGAAAATACTCCCACAAATTTGATAAAGGAAAGAGATGCATGTGGGGATGAAAATTTGAGGAGAAGAGTGAAGAAATACAATTTGTTAAAGGACCCAAACTAGTCTGCATACTGGTTATCAAGAAAGGTCCACAGAAGGTGAAAACCATGAACCAAGCGATACATGGAGAGCCTGTGCAATGATGGCCCATGAAGAGTTGGCCAGTGAACCAAGATGTTCATGAATGAGATGAAAATAAGGAACCAGGGAACCGTGAACCATGTAATTGGATAGAATGAAACAGATACGTAAGTCCCTGCATTCCAACCCAATGAACTAAGTAGTTTTCAGATGAGGTGGGGTAGGCAGAATACTACAAACCACATCGTTTGTGGGATTGAGGCGATGATTTCTGACACCATGAACTGTAACATCATGAACCTCATTTGATCGAGTCATCCATAAGTTGGATAATACTTCTATGGGATTCCTCAAAAGATGTAATGTACCCATAGATACAGCTTCCCCAACACTCTATAAAAGGACCACCTGGGGAACTAAAAAGACATGAAGAAGGCTCCCGAAGACTGGGTTAAGTTTGATGTTGGAGAACTGAGGATTTGTGCATTTTTAGATTACAAATGGAAGATTTCAATGGAAAAATATCGAAAAAGGAATAAGAACCATTTTATAGTAGGTATATATCATCTGAAAACCATAAAAAGAAGGAAACTTAATAATAATAAAATATTTGCAAACCTAATTGGTGAACCATGAGCCATAGGCCCTTCATGGATGAAATTCTCGTGAACTACAGGCACAGTTCCACTCCTTCAGTCCGGCGAACCACATGGTGCATTGATATGTGGATAAGACCCTACATCACATAGCACCATGCTATGCCGATGGAACCTATGACCACATACCACCATGGTACATGATGGATCACATCTAGGTCTGTGTACCACCTCTGTACGCGGATGATCCCTTCACTCACATAATGGTACGCTATGCAGGGAATCCCCTATCCCACATGAGAAAATGGTATATAGAATGGGGCGTCTTCGAGTTTTCCACATTTTGATTCAAATCTTGTCCTTCAATTCCCATAATTCCCTCCATGGCCCATCCAATAACCAGTCCACCGGAATTAGGACAATGCTTCTTCCAAAGCCACCAGAACCCTATGACCAGACCATCGGGCGTATCAGTGTCCCCTTCTGAGTATACACACCTGAGGTAAGTAGAGGCACAATGGTATTTCCCACAATAGTTCATACCACTGGTACGTCCTTAAGACTACATTACGGAGGTAACCCAGAGTCCATCCTTGTGATATTGATGTGAACCTCTCCATTCTAGGGATTGAGGGTAGTCACTGGCCTTTCCATTCTATGAGTGCTGGTGAAAACTGAGGCGCTTACTCTTTCATTCCCCTTTGACAAGGGATGATGATCCTCCCCTCTCCCAAAACCCATTTCAGGGCACTCCCCCTGAGGCAATCCTTGATCCTTTTTATGATGGTGGTTCTTTCTCCCCTCTCCATCCTGGATTGGGATGTGTCCATATAGCTCACCAGATGTGACTATCTTGGATATCAACATGGGTGAGGGGATGACACATTCAAATACCCGTTCCCTCTCCCATTGGGCTCATAGATGCACCCTCATCCACTATCTCCCTCATCCTTTTCCCTCAGCAGAGGAGGGATTGTGCACATTTGTTGAATCTTTCACATCTTCTTGTTTCTCACAGCGACCATGAATCATGTGGTTTTAGAGGTCTGTGATGATACGACATTCGCTTAACCCAGTCCGGAACTATGATAAATCTGATTCCCAACACAACTAGGATATATAAGAATTATTTATCTAGGCCCAATATCCATATAATCTCATCTATGAAATAAGATATCATACCCCCTTTAAATGGGAATCTCCCACTCATTAGCCCCAATCAAGTCACAACCCAACAATAAACTATGAAAACTAGGATTAATTTTCTAACCATGATATGTCAGATGCCTATCTAAGGATCGAGATCAAAGGGTCACATTTCGTAAAGGTTAATCCCAATCATGTATCCCATAAAGGGAATCCTCTTCATGAGTAACCCCCAATTCACTTATTTTAGAAAGACCTCCACATTGGTGTAATTCCGAACCATGCCTTCTGAAACGAGAATCTTTAAAGTATAAGTCACAAGTTTAATAGAACCATGCAGTCTTTGATTCCCCATTCACTAGGATACACAGGAAGCCTCCATGAGATCCAAATCCAACCCCAAAATCAAACCTGGTGTTTCCCGGGCTATTTTCCAGGTAGGGTTACATCCACCCAAAAAACCATTTATCTTGTAGGTCTCTTAGTCCACTTCAGCATAAGTCCCACACCAAGTCTTGTCTAGGCATATTTCGCATAGTCGTCCTCACCGCATGACATGTAATCATGGATAGGTCCTCATCGCATGACCCTAAAAGGTGATGTGTCCAGTTAAGCAGCACTGAACTATATGGTATCTGATTCTTCTCATGAGGATATATAGGAATCCCATCTCAGGGGTTCAAATGTAACGCCTGGACCCCAGTTACCTAGAGTCGGTGCATTATTACATAACATTGGCATGATCACAAGAAAGATCAAATCTCGAAAGACTGATTAGTATAGTATCCTTGGAAACACTAGATATATTAATATAGTTTTACATTACATCATAAAAATGAAAACTACAAAAACATAGTCTCTATAGTCCACACTCTTATCCCCTCATACTATCCCTACAGGTCATTCATAATTTACTTCTTCACATCCTAAGAAAAATAAAACATAGAAAAGGGGTGAGATCAAATTCCTCGTAAGGATAACAATATAGTAGAAACTTTCCTAAATAAGAATAAACATTTAAGGCAACATATAACTAAAACAAAAGCCTTTTAAACTTTAACTTCAACATAGTATGGAAAAAATAAAATGAAATAATTCTATTTACTTATTCACATGGATATTTCACTAATCGAATAATCATATGCAATATCAATAACCACTTTCATAATGATGTAATGCATAATTCCAGACTATCATAACCACATAGCCAAGGCCTCATGCCAAGACTACAAATAAGATTTTGTCAAGGCCTTGTTCCAAGACACTAGTTTGTCTCATGAGACCTACCGATGCATCGAGGAGCTATAGCGGGCTCCACCCATCACATATTAAGTCCAATGAATTCCCATATGAAAAGTTTTAAACATAACATAAACATTCGTATTAAAACTAGCATACGAAATGTAAATACTTCATCCATAAACCACGAATGGTATAAAAATAACACATCCACAGTCAAACACATCACAAAAACTTCAAAACAATATGGAAGTTTTGTATCATAATAAATCAACTTCAAATAAACTTAAAATCCATCAAAGGATGTTGACATAGATGAAATCAAAACTATTTGAGAGAAATATCTCTTTTTTTGAAATCATTTAAAAGTCACACATTTATTAAGGAAGTAATTTAAAAGAGATTTTTGAATAAAAGTGTCCCATACCACTTTGAAACTTTTGAAAAGAAATATTATTTAAAAACATTCATGTCCATATAAATAAATCCTTAAAATAATTTTGAAAACATGGACATTAATTAAAATTATTTAGAAAGATAAATCTTTAAAACATTAAAAATTCTGATTTTGATAAAGAGTACATTTCAGAAAATCTTAAAATATTCAATTTGAAATCATTTAAAAGTCACATAATTATAAAATAAAACATTTAATCTGAAAATATCCTTATAAGATTGTAAGGGAAGCTTAAAATTTTTTATAATGGCGGAAAATAGCCACACCCTCTGTATAAGTTAAAAAAAATACATTCTTACCTTAATTATGTCGAAAAGGTTAAAAAGGACCTTGTTTGGAAAAGAATGGAAAGATTCCTTTATAAACATCTTATAAAAAGTCAAACAAGGGTATAAATGCCTTTATCCCATATTCTGTAAAATAGTAAGAATGTTTTGAAATACACTTTCAAGAAACATGGATGTGGATGATAAAGAGGTCCCAGTAGATAATTACGTATAAACAACCTCGGATAATGAAGAGATTGTGAAGTAAACCTTACCTTGTACTTTTCCTTGGTTGGGGTAGGTTAACCTCTTGTATAATGGTTAAATAATTGTTATTAAATTATTCAAGAATCATATATATTAATATGATATCATATATGATCTTTTAACATTGCTTTGTTAATAATATTTTAGAATTATCGTTGTTTTGGGTGTTAACTTACTAGTTTTCTTTTATATGTTTTGTTAAGTAAGCCATGTTTTTCATGGATAGGTTTTATCTTATTCATATAAATAATGATATAAAGTACTTAAACATTATTTTTAAATCATCAATTGATAATTATACTTGAATGGATACAATAGAGAATTAATCTCATCGCGTTCGTGGAGACGGTAGTCCGTATGTACGCACGAGCGACAATATCATTATTTTTTTATTAAAATAATATTTAATTGGATGGTATATCTTATTTAAAGAATCATTATCATGTTATATTTATTATTTACATGAATTAAACATCATTATTATACCCATCCAAATAATAATATATTGAAGAACAATTACACCACTACATAGAGACGGTAAGTCGTACGTACGCACGTATTGTGACATATCATTCAAAGGATGGATAGAATGATTAATATGGTTGTACCATATTTATAATAATATTACAGTATATAGGAGATACTGGATTCATTATTTTAGAATGGTAATAACAAATAAAGAAGAAGTTGAAGAAGAAATGAATTTGAAAAAAGGTGGTGAAAACATTACCTATTCTTCGGGTTCTTCTTTTTGATTTGATCAAAATGGCTCCTTAGGTTGCCTTTCTGATCAAAATAAGGCCTCTCGGTTGTATTGAGAGAAGTTGAGAGATTATTTGGGCTGGGGTTGGCCGAACCAAAAGGCTTTGACGGTGTGAATTAATGAGAATGGGGGGTGCCCTTTTATAAGAGGGGTGAGGGGCACCTTTGAAAAAACTAGAAATATTATTTTATAATAAATTCATATTCGGTTTATTATGGCTCCAAAGTGGATTATTTAAAGATTAAGGTGGGGATGGGTCGAAAACCACTCAACCAATAGAATTTATATAGGTTTGGGTCATTATATTAACCTTATATTTTAGTTTTAACTCTTAGTTAATTAGTTTGACACTTACCATGTCACTTTGTATTTTTATATTATATAGTTAATAAACTTACTATATACCTCCAAGAGACCCGCAAGTGGTCCATTAATGATACAACTATCATGATATAAGTCTCTTGGCCTAAAATTAGATTTTTAGGAATTGAATATCAATTAATAATATAATATTTTTTTTAAAAAATATTTTATGTCAATTTTGACACTATTTGGAAAATTGATTTTTGTGAAAATCATAACAGAATTATTACTTCAAAAATAGTTAATTAAATCATTCCTAACATGTTATATTAACCTATA
Organism: Viscum album; assembly: GCA_963277665.1. Taxonomy (NCBI): domain Eukaryota; kingdom Viridiplantae; phylum Streptophyta; class Magnoliopsida; order Santalales; family Viscaceae; genus Viscum; species Viscum album. The sequence continues at coordinate 946,193,051 of OY728139.1, read as the reverse complement.
AAATTAGTGTAATTCATAAAAAGTCTCAAATTATATTTTTTTGGGTATTTATAATATCAATTATTCTAATTTTTCACTATTATGGTAATTACTGCATCATCATTGTGTCATAAATAAATTAAATTATTTAATGTCTAAAAATTATAAATAAAATATCATTATGTAGGAACTCTTTTTATATTTCTAATTAATATTTATAATCTAATTTATCTTATGTGTAACCCTATATTAAAAATGTTTTAGTAAATAAACCTTGATTTTAACTCTTTTAACTCTTCTTTGAATTAAATAATAATAAATGTCCTAATCTAATCCAATTGGACCTAAATGATAATATTTTATTCCTAAGGTTGTTTTTGTTCGAGATACACTTGTCCAATAGAATTAGGACATGTGTTAGGGTAATATTAATATCATTGTTTCCTTAATTACCCTATTTACTTTTAACCGTGGTAAATAAAAGTAAAAAGTTACTATTCACCAAAAATTATTTTCATCTCATTGAACCACATTTTACTCCTTGATATTAACCGTGTCTCTCGGAATTTTGAAATTCCACTCACAGAAGCGGTAAAATTAAGTTTTATGAAAAATTCAATTTTTTAACTACCACTTAGTGGTTTCACTATACATCAAAAAATGAAAGTTTCCAGAAAAATACCAAAAATTAGGCCTAAGCTATATTTGATATTATGAATTCAAAAATGATCTCTATTTTACTAAATTAAAAACATATCAGTTGAATTAATTAATTTAAAAATTAATTCCCGTCGTTAAAACAAATAGCGTGTTTTTAAGAGATAATAACTATTAAAAGATTGACACTTGTTTATGTCCGGTTTAATTATGAAATTATGTACAATGACCAAAATTGTATTAAATGGTAAAAATATATTCTAAATATACTTCAAAACCACTAAAATTCATAATTTATCAAAATAAATTATTTCGATTAAAAAAGTTGTTTTTAATTAAAATTTAGTAATTTTCACTATTCATCAAAATATAAATGTTATCCGAAAAGTTCCAAAATTTCACCTTGGGCTAAATTAGACACTCCTAATACAAAAATGAAGTCCATTTTGAGAGATAAAATTTATAAAATTTCAAAAATTAGGTATTACTATTCATAACGGCTAGTTTGATTGGTTATGGTGTGTGTTAGAACTCGAAGTTGCGTACAACACACGCAACTGTATTATTAAAAGGAAAGCGTACCGTGAAAGCTTGGGATGTTTCATTGTAAATTTTTTATGTCCCCATTCTAAAAATTAAATTTATTTAGTCAAATTGAATATATAAAAGTTTAAAATATTGGATTTAAAAAGGGTTCACTATTAAAAGTTGGTAAAAGTGCAATACTGAAAATGAATTTGTTCTTACAATATGTATAATAAAATCATAATATGGATTGTAAAATTATAAGGATTATATAAAGTTTAAAATTTAGTTAATAATATTCATAACCTCTTTTGAACGGCTTGTTTGGTAAGTCATGGTGCGCTTGAACTTGGTGTTGTGTGTAGTGCAAGTTATTGAATTATTTTGAAGAAATCACACACTATGAAATATTGGGGTGTTACATTCTCTACTCCTTCAATAAATTGCATCCTCGCAATTTGAAATTGTTCTTCTAAAATAAAAGGTTTAATATAGAAAATATCTTTGTGGGAAAACCCACATCAGAAATTCGGTTGACAAAATTTAGTCTTAATAAGAGGAAAAGAGAAATGAAAGGGTCACCACCAAATTTTGATCTCTATTCAGAGAACATTGGTGGAAATTAGAGACATATAATTGGAGGAAAAACGTAAATATTTATAGGTAGTGATTGAGGTCATCAATCACAAACAAGTGTATAATTGAGGGCCTTAAATTCATCAATCTTTGATGATTTAAAATACCATCAGTTCAGCAAAACATATGGTTTTAAGATAACACATTTTATTTGTTTTAAGATCCCTTCACTAAAGTAAAAGAATTAATTTCTTCATTGAATAAGAGAAGAAGAAAAATATATAATTGAAAAGTAGAGTCTCAACCTTTAACTAAGTTCTACCACAAACTCATCTTTCACTCTAAAAGATAATAGAACTTAAAAATAATATTCTATTTATCCTATTCGTATAGGGTTAAAAAAATGAATTTATAATTCATCTAGAAGAACCATTAAAAAAAAGACATTATTCAATCCAGGGCATCACGTGGGTAAGTGGTAGGTGATACACCCTTGTTGCCCTTCGGTTGTGGGTTCAAGTCTCACTGCCTTGCCGGACACGACGGGTTGCCGCCCGACCTCTGGGTTGTCCTTTTATGGAAATCCAAAATAATCCAAACTAGAACTATCCAAAATACATTAGTCCAAAATTTATAAGGAAGGTAAACACAATAAAGATCCTTTTTTCCGCGTAATAACATGTGAACAACGTCATCAGGTATTCTTTTAAAACACTACAACATCCTGAATTACCATAAAACCTTATTGATTACATTCATGATCCCTTATTCCTTAAAGAATAATAGATATACTCCTTCAATCTAAAACTGTTGTAAACCCCAAAAATGATGGAATATACAAATCATTAATCAGTTTCAAGGTAGTCAAGAATATACACTATAATTTATCCAAATCAATCATGTATTATTCTAAAATCACTACCTCAGTATCAGAACCATATTATGGTTTATCTTTCTCTCAACCATATATTTTCCAAACATTTAACCTGCTATTGAGTCACTTTTCTTTGTTCTACACAATCTCAAGTCCTTAATTAAATAGTACTGCAGTACAATCCTTATATACTCCATAATTATTATAACAAGTACATTGTTGATACAACACTCAAATGACATAATCAACATAATAAATCTAATCATTACTCTTCATCTGTGGTAGTATCATAACTTTATTATTATCCAATAGCATCATTTGTGGCATAGTCTGATGACTGGGACATAGGTTTGCGTAGTGTCCAAACTCCGTGCAAATGAAGCATTGTACATTTGAAACCATTTTCTTACCCTTGAAGTCACATACTTTGTGCCCTTTTCCTCCACACTTATAACAAACTCCCATTCCTTTCAGGCAAGTTCCAGGGTGTTTCTACCCACAGTTATCACATATGGGAAAATTCTTCTTTTCCCTCTTCCCTTTATCCATCTTTATCTCTTCCATCCTTTTCTTATCTTGCTTCCCTTCAAAGCCACATGACTCAGTAAACTATTTACTTATCTTATCAACACATGATATTATTTATTCATATGATGATAATACATGGGAGACTATTTCTCTTATAAATTTTGGCTTAAGACCATGAAAGATATTATCCTTATTTCTCTTTGGATCATGTGCATTGCTGGAGTTCTCATTCCTTCTATTGGACGCCATTTCTAAAAAATGGCATACACTAGATTAGTTTATGAATAAAAATACCTAATCTCAAACTTCTAAAACACATAACATAAATTAAATAGTTTATGGATATAATCCATAATCATAAAAATGTCTCCTTTGAGGAAGTATATACTCATAAACCCTTCATAATGGTTTGTAAAGAAAATGAGAATTATCCTAAGCTTATCCCCCAGGAGTGTCGTAACCAAGAGTGATGCAAGGCCCATTGTCATGCACAAGTTCCTGTTCGAGTCTAGCTCAAAGTGGTGTTTTCGGGTTTTACCCCTAGGTACATCTGTGCCAGAGCCGCCTCTACTTACTCATATCCAGACATGGATGTATTTCTCAGAAAACTCACAAAATCTCTACAATACCAAAATTCTAGGAAGTTCTTCTATACTAATCTTCAAAGTCTATCTTAAATCTATGTGCTCTAATCAGATTTTATCTAAATCTAGCTTCCAAGGATTATACTAAACTTCCTCTGATACCAACTGTAACACCCCGAACCCAGTTACCCAGAGTCGGTGCATTATTACATAACATTGGCATGATCACAAGAAAGATCAAATCTCGAAAGACCGATTAGTTTAGTAGCCTTGGAAACACTAGATACATTCATAAAGTTTTACATTACATCATAAAAATGAAAACTACAACAACATAGTCTCCATAGTCCACACTCTTATCCCCTCACACTATCCCTACAGGTCATTCATAATTTACTTCTTCACATCCTGGGAAAAATAAAACATAGAAAAGGGGTGAGCTCAAATTCCCCGTAAGGATAACAATATAGAGGAAACTTTTCTAAATAATAATAAACATTTAAGGCAACGTATAACTAAAACAAAAGCCTTTTAAAATTGAACTCCAATATAGTATGTCAAAAATAAAATGAAATAATTCCATTTACTTAATCACATGGATATTCTACTAATCGAATAATCACATGAAATATCAATAACCACTTTCATAATGATGGAATGCATAATGCCAGACTATCATAACCACATAGCCAAGGCCTCGTGCCAAGACTACAAATAAGATTTTTTCAAGGCCTTGTGCCAAGACACTAGTTTGTCTCATAGGACATATTGATGCATCGAGGAGATATAGCGGGCTCCACCCGTCACATATTAAGTCCAATGCATTCCCATAAGAAAAAGTTTAAACATAACATAAACATTCGTTTTAAAACTAGCATACGAAATGTAAATACTTCATCCATAAACCACAAATGGTATAAAAATAACACATCCACAATTAAACACATAAAAAAACTTCAAAAAAATATGGAAGTTTTGTATCATAATAAATCAACTTCAAATAAACTTAAAATCCATCAAAGGATGTTGACATAGATGAAATCAAAACTATTTGAGAGAAATATCTCTTTTTTTGAAATCATTTAAAATTCACACATTTATTAAGGAAGTAATTTAAAAGAGATTTTTGATTCAAAGTGTCCCATACCACTTTGAAACTTTTGAAAAGAAATATTATTTCAAAACATTTATGTCCATATAAATAAATCCTTAAAATCATTTTGAAAACATGGACATTAATTAAATATATTTTGAAAGATAAATCTTTAAAACATTTAAAATTATGATTTTGATAAAGAGTACCTTTCATAAAATCTTAAAATATTCAATTTGAAATCATTTAAAAGTCACATAATTATAAAATAAAACATTTACTCTAAAAATATCCTTATAAGATTGTAAGGGAAGCTTTAAAAATTTTATTACGACGAAAAATAGCCGCACCCGCCGTTTAAGTTAAAAAAAGACATTCTTACCCTAATTCTGTCGAAAAGGTTAAAAAGGACCTTATTTGGAAAATGATGGAAATATTCCTTTATAAACATCTTATAAAAATTCAAACAAGGGTATAAATTACTTTATCCCATATTCTGTAAAATAGTCAGAATGTTTTGAAATACACTTTCAAGAAATATGGATGTGGATGATAAAGAGGTCCCAGTAGATAATTACGTATAAACAACCTCGGATAATGATGAGATTGTGAAATAACCCTTACCTTGCAATTTTCCTTGGTTGGGGTAGGTTAAAATCCTGTATAATAGTGAAATAATTGTTATTAAATTATTCAAGAATCATATATGATCTTTTAACATTGCTTTGTTAATAATATTTTAGAATTATCGTTGTTTCGGGTGTTAACTTACTCGTTTTCTTTTATATGTTTTGTTACATAAGAAATGTTTTTCATTGATAGGTTGTATCTTATTCATATCCAGAATGATATCAATTCCTTAAACATTATTTTTAAATCATAAATTGATAATTATACTTGAATGGATATGATAGAGAATGAATCTCATCGCGTTTGTGGAGACGGTAGTCCGTACGTACGCACGAGCGACAATATCATTCTTTTTATATTAAAATAATATTTAATTGGATGGTATATCTTATATAAAGAATCATTATCATGTTATATTTATTATTTACATGAATTACACATCATTATTATACCCATCCAAATAATAATATATTGAATAACAATTACACCACGACGTGGAGACGGTAAGCCGTACGTACGCATGTATGGTGACATGTCATTCAAAGGATGGATAGAATACTGAATATGGTTGTACCATATTTATAATAATATTATAGTACATAGGAGATACTGGATTCATTATTTTATAATGGTAAAAACAAATAAAGAAGAAGTTGAAGAAGAAATGAATTTGAAAAAAGGTGGTGAAAACATTACCTCTTCTTCGGGTTCTTCCTTTTGATTTGATCAAAATGGCTCCTTAGGTTGGATTTATGATCAAACTAATGCCTCTAGGTTGTAGTGAGGGAAGTTGAGAGAGTAGTTGGGCAGGTGTTGGCCGAATCAAAAGGCTTTGAAGGTGTGAATTAATGAGAAGGGGGAGTGTCCTTTTATAAGATGGGTGAGGGGCACCTTTGGAAAAGCTAGAAATATTATTTTATAATAAATTCACATTAGGTTTTTAATGGCTCCAAAGTGGATTATTTAAAGGTTAAGGTGGGTATGGGTTTAAAACCACTCGACCAATATAATTTAGATAGGTTTGGGTCATTATATTAACCTTATATTTTAGTTTTAACTCTTAGTTAATTAGTTTGACACCTACTATGTCACTTTGTATTTTTATATTATATAGTTAATAAACTTATTATATACCTCCAAGAGACCCCCAAGTTGTCAATTAATAATACAACTATCATGATATAAGTCTCTTGGACGAACCTTAGATTTTTAGCAATTGAATATAAATTAATAATATAATATTTGTTATAAAAACTCTTTTATGTCAATTTTGACACTATTTAGAAAATTGATTTTTGTGAAAATCATAACAGAATGATTACTTCGAAAAAAGTTAATTAAATCATTCCTAACATGTCATATTAACCTAGAAAATTAGTTTAATTCATAAAAAGTCTCAAATTATATTTATTTGGGTATTTATAATATCAATTAGTTTAATTTTTCACTATTACGGTAATTACTGCATCATCATTGTGTCATAAATAAATTAACTTATTTAATGTCTAAAAATTATAAATAAAATATAATTATGTAGGAAATCGTTCTATCTTTCTAATGAATATTTCTAATAGATTTTATCTTATGTGTAACCCTATATTAAAAATGTTTTAGTAAATAAACCTTAATTTTAACTCTTTTAACTCTTCGTTGAATTAAATAATAATAAATTTCCTAATCTAATCCGAGTGGAAATAAATGATAATATGTTATTCCCTAAGGTTGTTTTTGGTCTAGATAAACTTGTACAATAGAATTAGGACATGTGTTAGGGTAATATTAATATCATTTTTATCCTTAATTACCCTATTTACTTTTAACCGTGGTAAATAAAAGTAAAAAGTTACTATTAACCAAAAATTATTTTCATCTCATTGAACCACATTTTACTCCTTGATATTAAACATGTCTCTCGGATTTTCGAAATTCCACTCACAGAAGCGGTAAAATTATGTTTTATGAAAAATTCAGTTTTTTAACTACCACTTAGTGGTTTCACTATTCATCAAAAAATGAAAGTTTCCAGAAAAATACCAAAAATTAGGCCTAAGATATATTTGATATTATGAATTCAAAAATGATTTCTATTTTATCAAATTCAAAACATATCAGTTTCATTAATTAATTTAAAAATTAATTCCTGTCGTCAAAACAAATAGTGTGTTTTTAAGAGATAATAAATATCAAAAGATTGACACTTGTTTATGTCCGGTTTAATTGTGAAATTATGTACAATGACCAAAATTGTATTAAATGGTAAAAATATAATCTAAATATACTTTTAAAACCACTCAAATTCATAATTTATCAATATAAATTAATTCGATTAAAAAAGTTGTTTTTAATTAAAATTTAGTAATTGTCACTATTCATCAAACTATAAATGTTATCCGAAAAGTTCCAAAATTTCACCTTAGGCTAAATTTGATACTCCGAATACAAAAATTAAGTCCATTTTGAGAGATAAAATTTATAAAATTTCAAAAAGTATGTAGAGACCCGAAGCCTGACGTACATTACCATTACATTACATTTGCGGAATACTTAGTACATAACAAAAACACACACACAAGGATCGTAATAGTTTAGTGTCTTTGGAAACTCGGAATATAATCTTCTAATCCTGGTGAAAGATCTTCAAAATCTCCCATAAAGATCTTCTTTTTTTTATACCTAAAACCTTTCTTTATATCCTGGGGAAAAGAAAACATAAAAGGGTGAGCTCAAATGCTCAGTAAGGGTAAACAAAAGAAATATCAATCACATCATATACATAAGCACATAACTTTTAGAAATATTATCCTGTAAAAGAGATCATAATTTCATAACCTGGGATAACTCATGGCAGTGAAATGTAATCAAAATAATCATAACTTAAAATATAAAACTTTGTGGCATACACACATAATCATAAAGAATCATTTCTTATTAGTCAAGACTCATTGCCAAGACTATCTTAGTGGACAAAGTCCCTTTCTGAACCGAGTCTCCCTCGTTTCAGTCCTGTTTCACTGAACCAGTATAACCTACCATTCCAGCCATGTCTATCTCATGAGATATAAAATCTTTACCCAATGCATTGGAGGGAGATATAGGTCCCACCCATCTCATAATGATACCATTCTTATGTGTGCCACAAAATCATAAACCATACATCATAGCGTAACCCCTGTAATAAAAATGGGATTCTTAAACAACATGACATCATAGAACAATTCATATAAGATAAAGGAATTCATAAAAATATTTCCATCACAACATAATCAAATCCATGTAATAATAGGGATAAAAACAGAACCCTTTTATTATCTTAGATGGAAAATAACTTTGATAAAATACTTGAACTCCATTCTTGAGGAAAATATCCTTTCTACTTCAAAAACATTTTTCCTTTCATAACATGTCATACGACTTTAAAATAAAAGAAGTTGATTAAAAATAAACTTGAATACTTGTAAAGGAAGCTTCCTGGAAATAATGTTTTAAAAATCCATTCATGCCGTATAAGTTAAAAAAAACATTCTTCTCGTACTTTTGTCGGAAAAGTCAAAAAGTACCTCGTACGAAAAACGCCAAAAGATTCCTTTCATATCTTTTACTAAAATCTCACCGAAGGGTAAAATTTGATATAAAATATTGTAGAAGGATATAAATATTACATATTGGGGAAACATGGATGTGGATGATAAAATACACCCCAGTAAATACCAAAGTATAAACAATCTCGGATAAAATGATATTGTGACATTTCCCTTACCTTAGGTCCAATTTGCTTCGTAAGTGTCCGAAACTCCTGTATAATTATTTAAATAATGTCATTGACTTATTACAGAATCCTATTCATTGTTATTATATCATATATGGTTCACTTATGACTTTATATTACCCGTTCTTTTGTAAATTCATGTTAAATTAGCGTTTTGGGTAAAATCATCTCATTTGTCGTTAGTGTTTTAACTTGTAATTATTCATATGATTACTTAGATCATTATTACTTAATTATAGAATATAAAACATGATTTATATATAATGTATATTCAGAATATAGATATATATAATGGATCGATAAATGGAAAGAAATACACCGTTCATGGAGACGGTAGGCCGTATGTACGCATGAACGTTGTTTTCTTTTCGTTATTGAATTGAGTGGAATTAAGTAGATGACATACATATATATACACATAAGTCCAGTAGCTTTGTAATGTCATATATTTCATGATTACTTATTATATATACTTTATAATCATTCATGAATGGTTAAAGTGGAGAATGAATCTCATCGCGTCATGGAGACGGTAGTCCGTACGTACGCACGAGCGATGATATCATTCTCATGATCGTGGGACTGTATTGGAGTGTATGTATACTATTTCAGAATCAATATCACTTTATAATAATCATATATAGTTACTCATTACACCATTATACCCATCCAATTAAGGTGGTGGCAGAAAATAGATTACACCACGGCGTGGAGACGGTATTCCGTACGTACGCACGTGCGGTGATTTCCTTTTTCCGTAGGATGGATAGAAGGTTAATTAGAGTTGTTTCATATTTATAATAACATATAAGTATATAAGAAATACTGATGTTATTACTTTATCATGAAACAACTAAAGAAGAAGAAGTTGAAGAAGAATGAAATTGAAAAAGATCGGTAATGGATATTACCTCTTTTTGACGCGCCTTAACTTAACCTCCACTTAAAGAACTAAGGATGGTCTTTGAAGAAGACCAGGACCTCTAGGATGATACTAGGGAAGTGGAGAAGAGATTTTGGCAGGGGTTTTCCGAGCTTGAATGCTCAAATTGGTGTGAGGAGGAGAGGGAGGAGGTGCCCTTTTATAAGGGAGGAGAGGGGCACCTTAGGAAAATCTCAAAATATTATTTTATATTTAAGGTCATATTCGGTTTATAATGGTTCCAAAGAGTCTTATTTCGAAGATAAAGTGGGGATGGGTAGAAATCCTCTCATCCAATAGGATTTAGACAAGTTTAGGTTATTATTTTAACCTTATCAATTAGATTTAACTCTAAGTTAAATAATTTAACTTTTATCGTGTATTTTTGTTTTCTTACACTATATGGTTAATAAACTTACTATATCAAGCCAAAAGAACCCCAAGTTGTTTATTATTAATATATATAATCTTATCTAAGTCATGTGTCCGAAACTTAGATTTTTAGGAATAAAATAACAATTAATAATATAATATTTGTTTGAAAAACTATTTTATGTCAATTTTGACACTATTTGTTACATGATTTTTATGAAATTCATAACAGAATGATAAGTTCGAAAAAAGTTACTTAAATCAACAATAACATGTCATATTAACCTATAAAATTAGTGTAAGTCATAAAAAGTCTCAAATTACATTTATTTGGGCATTTATAACATCAATTATGTCAATATTTCATTAATAAGAAAATTACTGCATCATCTTTGTGTCATAATAAATGATAATTATTTAATCCCTAAAAATTCTAAATAAATTTCTATATTGTAGATAATTGTATTATATTTCTTGAGACTATTCATTTTCTAAGTTTAATGAAGTTTATCACTAGATTAAAATTATTATACTTATAAGATTTAAGAAAGTGACATGTTGTCACATTCTTTGGTTTTAATAATAATTAAATTATTTTCATTGACAAAATTTAATTAAATGAATCTAATATTACCCTTAGGTGATATGGGTCTACTTTTAGTCATCCAATAGGATTTTTAAATTTGTTAGGGTAATTTTAAAATATTATATTTACCCTTAATTACCCTATTTACCTTTAACTATGGTAAATAAAATTTACCGTAGTTACTATTCATAATTCCCAAAAATAAAAAGTAGCTTATTAACATAATTTGGATCCACTGATTCCAAATATGGAATCCATTTTTCCAAATTCAATACAGAAATGTTACATAAATTAAATTAAAATTAATCCCGTTGTCGAAAGAAAACAGGTTTTTCTTTAAAACATTGCAAAAGATTGAATTGATTTAACCTACGAATTCAAGGTAAAATCAATGCTAATGACATAGATTATATTAAATGGTAAAAATATATTCTATTTATACTTTAAAACCATTCAATATTATAATTTAACCACATAAGATATTACGATGAAAAAAGTTGTTTTTAATTAAAATATAGCATGTTTTTACTATTCATTAAAATATGAAAGTTATCGGAAAAATATCAAAACTTTATCTAATGTAAATTTTTATATCCTGATTAAAAAGAAGAATTTTATTTTGTCAAATTGAACATATAAACATGTCAAAAACTAGATTTAAAGTGGGTGCGCCATCAAAAGGCGGCAAAACTGCATTTTTTGGAAAATACTTATTTTACCCGAAAAATTTATTTTGTTCTTATACCATGTTCTAGAAATGTGTAAGATGAATAATAATGTTATAAAATTCAAAATTTAGTTAACACTATTCATAATGTCTATTTCATGATAATATTATAATAATATATCATTGTTTATTAAAACCCAGTATTGCGTACAACACACGCTATCGAGGAAGGTCACGATTGCGTGTAATGCAAGCCAAGTCAGGGTTGCGTGTTGTGAAAGAATCCTTCATTGTTTCATGTAACAGAATCCAACCATATTTCATTTATACATTTAATATATATATATATATACACTCAATTTTGAGTAGAATAACTATTATCAAAATTGTGTGCAACACGATCCAAGAATAGTGTTGCGTATACTGCAAGCTAATAAAGTGTTGTGTATAGCGCAAGGTAATCTTGGTGTAGAATACAACACAAGACATTAATGAAATTAAAATAATATTTTTCATAAAATCTCTGGGTGTTACATTCTACCCCCCTTAAAATGAATTTCTCCCTCGAAATTCGTTGGGGTTATAAATGGTTTACTACTTGAAAGTTTCTTTAATAGAAACCCACATCGTAGAAAGGAATACCAAAACCAATCTTTAAAAACAAAAGTATGAAACGTAACGGTTACCCAAATAAACTAATCACTGGGTTTCCACATAGGTGAAAATATGGATATGGAAGAAAAATCTAACCATCATGTTCTGATGGAGAGTGGTAGAGAACATGGCTATGGAAAAGCCAATAATCACAAATCCATAAATTTGTGACGATCTAAGGTACCATCTGATTAATCAGATATAAGAGCACTAGGACAACATTTTTGGTTTTCAATATCGTTTCCCTAAAGTTGAAGAGTTTGAATTAGAATAAATACTTACTTTATTTTGGTACAATCTCACCGTTGTTCGTGCCTTGAACAATTTCTACTTCATCTCTTAAATAAATGAAGTTGAATTTGTTATTCGTGAAGTGTTAGCAAATCAAGTGATAGAATGACGGTTCATTCCATCTGTCTCAAAAAAAAGGTTAGAAAAAGTTATTAAATATACATAAGTCATTCTATAGTGAGATTAATCATATATGGTTCCTAAAATGGACTTATACTTCATATATCATACAGCTTAATATAATAAAACTAGTTTCTACTAAATAGGGACATCCTGAAGGCCAGTGGTAGGCGATAAAGGCCAGTCACACTTCGGTTGTGGGTTCGATTCCCACAGCCTTGTCCGACGCGATGGGCTGTCGCCCATCTTGCAGGTTGTCCTTTTTCTAAAGCTATATTACTCTAAAATCCCATCAATAATATCGAAAAACGTTTTATCATAACTTATGTCCAACATAATCCATTCTAATCTTTTGGCTTATCTAAAATACTTCGGTCCAAGCTCATAGTATAAAGAAAATGATTACTTGAAATTTCACATAACAATCACATAAATGCCATCATTTATCCCCCCATATATCATAAGATATATCTTGTTGGTCAAATTACAAATATGTGAATACCTTAATCATGTATTCTCTTGAAGAATGAATACCCATTGAACCTTAGTGAAAACATGAATGCAGTCAAAAGTTAACTCTTTCCACATACCAAAATCCAAAAATTCTATATACTCAAACCATGATATAACCTTCTCCTTATATCAGTCATGAGCTCATGAATACTATCAAACATTTAATTTTCTTCTTATCCCTTCATTATGCGCATATCATCTACATTCCAAAAATATCTGAATAACCTTTCATGGATACTGGTACCATTAATCAAACACTTTCAAAACTCAAGGAAAGATAACAGTTTAACAATCCTTAGATGTCTCTTTATTCCATAGTACCATGAGATTACTTATACAAAATTACACATGATAAACATGTAATCATTCCACTACATTCTTAAACCATTGACCGAGCTTCAACAATTCTTTCATCTCACATATCATTTGTAGTCTCTTCATCATCATCCATATAAATACTACCCATACGACCATACTGATTCTCTTCATGAGACTTTCCCTTAGGGCATTGGTTTGCATAATTCCCATACATTCCACATTTAAAACATTTAACCATTGCTGATGTCGTAGCAATACCATTATCCTCATCCCTGGTGTTAACTGAACCTTGTCCTTGAAACTTACTGGCTTTGTGTCCTTCTTTTCCACACCCAAAGCATCTTCCAGTTCCTTTGAAACATTCTCCTTGATGCCTCTTCCCACATGATTTACATAGGGGAAATTGAACTTTCTTTCCTCTATGATCATCATGAAACTCCATCATTCTCTTATTAGCCGAGTCAGGAAACTTACCAAATTTTACTTTATTGATCATATTTTGAGATTGCTGATTCGGAATAATAATGATGTTTGGACTTCCAAATCCCATTTCATTTGGTTGCTCATGAAAAATATCATTCCATTTTCCATCACATCCTCCATTATCTTGAATCACCTTGTTTCCAGCCATTTTCTAAAACCCCAAAAGAATAGTGTTAGAGGAAAAAATCATAATAAAGGGGGAGTAACTTCAATATCTAACATCTTAGGTTAAATTCTAAGATCGTTACCATAGTTCTAGGACTATCCTATACGTATACTTATCCTTAGGGACATCCCTAGACATACCTTAGAAATATCTCTAGGGATCTCACTAACATTCTCACATCCTAGTTTCCAAAGGTTGACTAAAACTTTCCTCTGATACCAACTGTAGAGACCCGAAGCCTAACGTACATTGACATTACATTACATTTGCGGAATACATAGTACATAACAAAAACACACACACAAGGATCGTAATAGTTTAGTGTCTTTGGAAACTCGGAATATAATCTTCTAATCCTGGTGAAAGATCTTCAACATCTCCCATAAAGATCTTCTTTTTTTTATACCTAAAACCTTTCTTTATATCCTGGGGAAAAGAAAACATAAAAGGGTGATCTCAAATGCTCATTAAGGGTAAACAAAAGAAATATCAATCACATCATATACATAAGCACATAACTTTTGGAAATCTTAACCTGTAAAAGAGATCATAATTTCATAACCTGGGATAACTCATGGCAGTGAAATGTAATCACAATAATCATAACTTAAAATATAAAACTTTTTGGCATACACACATAATCATAAAGAATCATTTCTTATTAGTCAAGACTCATTGCTAAGACTATCTTAGTGGACAAAGTCCCTTTCTGAACCGAGTCACCCTCGTTTCAGTCCTGTTTCACTGAACCGGTATAACCTACCATTCCAGCCATGTCTATCTCATGAGATATAAAATCTTTACCCAATGAATTGGAGGGAGATATAGGTCCCACCCATCTAATAATGATACCATTCTTATGTGTGCCACAAAATCATAAACCATACATCATAGCGTAACCCCTGTAATAAAAATGGGATTCTTAAACAACATGACATCATAAAACAATTCATATAAGATAAAGGAATTCATAAAAATATTTCCATCACAACATAATCAAATCCATGTAATAATAGGGATAAAAACAGAACCCTTTTATAATCTTAGATGGAAAATAATTTTGATAAAATACTTGAACTCCATTCTTGAGGAAAATATCCTTTCTACTTCAAAAACATTTTTCCTTTCATAACATGTCATACGACTTTAAAATAAAAGAAGTTGATTAAAAATAAACTTGAAAACTTGTAAAGTAAGCTTCTTGGAAATAATTTTTTAAAAATCCATTCATGCCGTATATGTTAAAAAAAACATTCTTCTCGTACTTTTGTCGGAAAAGTCAAAAAGTACCTCGTACGAAAAACGCCAAAAGATTCCTTTCATATCTTTTATTAAATCTCACCGAAGGGTAAAATTTGATATAAAATATTGTAGAAGGATATAAATATTACATATTGGGGAAACATGGATGTGGATGATAAAATACACCCCAGTAAATACCAAAGTATAAACAATCTCGGATAAAATGAGATTGTGACATTTCCCTTACCTTAGGTCCGATTTGCTTAGTAAGTGTCCGAACCTCCTGTATAATGATTTAAATAATGTCATTGACTTATTACAGAATCCTACTCATTGTTATTATATCATATATGGTTCACTTATGACTTTATATTACCCGTTCTTTTGTAAATTCATGTTAAAGTAGCGTTTTGGGTAAAATCGTCTCATTTGTCGTTCATGTTTTAACTTGTAATTATTCATATGATTACTTAGATCATTATTACTTAATTATAGAATATAAAACATGATTTATATATAATTT